>CM076581.1:1472786155-1473245334 GCA_034641835.2 Pinus albicaulis
CCAAGTAGCTGATTCATGGTCAAGGTCTCCCAATTAGTTGTTTCTTCTATAGCAGACACCTTGGGATTAAACCTGGGTGAAAGAGATCTTAGAATCTTTTGTACAATTATAACTTCTTTTATGTTTTCTCCTAGAGCCTTCATGTTATTTACTATTTCTGCAACCCTAGAAAGAAGTTAGATATATCTTCATCATCATTCATTGTTAAGTTCTCAAACTGGGCTCTATAGACTTGAAGTTTAGCAGTATTTACCTTCTTGTCTCCCTCATGGATATTCTCCAGAGTATCCCACATTTCTTTGGTAGTGTTTTTGTGCATTAATTTTATAAACTCTGCTTCACACAATCCATTTAATATGGCATTCATGGCTTTTGCGTTAGCTACAAAGTCTTGTTTGGCTTCTTTCTCTGAGGCAGTTTCCTTCGGGGCATATCCTAATTCCACAACATCCCAAATCTCTATTCCTAGAGACATTATGTATGTCCTCATTCTGATTTTCCAGAAGGCATAATTTGCACCCGTAAATAAAGGGGATTTATTGGTTGAGCATCCTTCTTTACTATTCATCCTGAGAACCTAGAATCTCCTTTCAGTTGTTAAACTGGTACAAAGGAACCCTCTCTGATACCAATTGTTGAACGCTTAGTTAAACTAAGAGGGGGGGGGGTGAATCAGTTTAACACATTCATAGACTTTTAAAAATTTTCATTAAAACTTATTTACACCTTCATTTCATGTCCAACTTAATATGTGAGTAATATCAGAATATGAGTAGAAAGCATTAATATAATATGATAGTAGACTTAATATGAGAGCAACAGGTATTAAGCAGAAGATATAAATCAGATCAACACATAAATATCATGCATAGAGACACCAGATATAAGTGGAAACCCATAAAGGGAGAAAACCACATCTTATTATTGTTGTGATGCAAAGGCAAGCTCCAACTCCCTCTCACCATTGTTTTTTTGCAAGCACCAACCTACAGGAGGCTCCAACCTCAATTCTTCAAGCTAAAACTTGAAAGGAAGCACCAAATCCCTTAAATTTTCTACAGGCACCAACCTACAGGAGGCTCCTACCTTAGTCAGCTATAACTGACAGCTATCAAGTTGCAACTTGATAGGGAAGCTCCAACTTCCTCAATTTATCAAACTGAATGTTTGCTGATTTACCTCAGATATCAGCTCTGTTCTGTAGCATCTCTTTCTACTCTTCTTTTCTTAATCTTCTCTCCTCACTCTTCTATACTCTGCATTCTTTATATTTTCTCTCTCTAACCTCTCTATGCATATCCAGTTGATATTATTTATAGAGTTCCTCTCATGACTGTTTGTATTTCAATAGGAATTTGGAGTGAACAGTCATGACTCTTTGACTTCTGTCTTCTCATTCCTTTTATCTGCTCATTTAGAAAAATATAGCTATAAGTATCAATTTAACATTATAGTGGGATATTTTTTCTCTTCCGGAGACTTGCCAATGCATCACAAACAATAAAAAATCAATTAAAACATTTACAATCAAATTACAATGAGAATTCCAGCTCAACTCATTTAGTATTTTGGCTCGCTGTGCATTTGTCTTTTCTTTGACTGTGTTTGTCCCTTTCTTTCCTCTGTATGCCTTTCTGTTTATGGCTGCTGCGTAACTCCTGTATTTATGTAACTGCTAACATTAAATCTGGGCAAATTCCAACCCTTTACACAGTAAGTGTCTTGTTGATGTGGTGAGTTCCGCAAGCGGAACATACATATACCATTACCTTTGTTTTATGGCCCAATACACTTGCACACATCACAACTGTATTATATTAATAATCACCCTCCATCTTAGGCCGAGGCCCGTGGGTCCACAGACCACGCGGCACTTTTCAATATAATCGCAACAACTATATATATATATAACAGCGCCTTCACGAATTTCCGATTGCGATTGATATGCGGACCCGACCATGTTCGATATAGCGGAGTTTATATGACTATCGCGTCCGGATTTCATCGCAATCGCAAATATTTGTTAACATGTTCCACTTTAACTCCGATGCAATTGGTAATTTTGCGATTGTTCCGATGCTATTGATAGCAATCACAACTTTCTGTTGTGACGTTCCGATGCCTTTATATTCTCCGATGTGATTAGACTATTCCGATGCGATTATGCTGGACTTAAAATACGTTTGAACCATAATTCATACACCCATCGGGTCCGGAACTCAACGGAACTCTTGTCGATATGTTCTGCTGCCAATCCTTTCTCTGATACGATTGGAAAGGGTCCCACCTTATGGTACTTTGGTTCTTTCGCTTATTAAGCGCTTCATATTAATATATGCTTTGAACCTTTTTGTATTAGGCATAATATATGTAATGTGTTGCATACATATATAAGCTTCCAGAATTCAATCATATATCAATAATGGTTCATTGATCCATCGGGTCCGGACTTATATCGCAATCGCAACTTTCTGTTGTTTACATATTCTGCTTCACATTTTTTCTCCGATGCGATTGGGAAAGGGCCCCACCATATAAGGCTTTGATACCTTTGGCTCTTTGTCAATTAAAGCGCTTCATTACAAATATATATGGTTTGGACCTTTGGGTCACGATTCTCGAAATTATATATATATATATATATATATATATATATATATATATATATATATATATATATATATATATATCCTCCTACTTGGGTGATTATCCGAATTAAGGTTCATATATATATATATCCACCGGCTTGGGAAATTCTCGGAATTTTTATATATATGCATACATTGCCACTTGGGTTATGATTCCCGGAACAAGATTTTATATTACATTTTCTTTGCTGCTCCAATATTTAGTGTATCCTTCTGCCTGGGCTAATGATTCTCGGAATAAGGTTTGTATATATATATATATATATATATATATATACTTGCCGCTTGGGGTAAGCGATTCCCGGAATTGGGTTTATGTATCCTCCAGCTGGGGTAGCGATTCTCAGAATTTTTTGCTCTGCCTCTGATAACCTGCTATGATAATGGCTCTGCCTCTGCCTCTGCCTCTGATATAATGACTCCGCCTCTATATTCGCTGCCTCTGCCTCTGATATAATGACTCTGCCTCTATATTCGCTGCCTCTGCCTCTTCCTTAGCTGCTACTGCTGCTCAACCTCTGCCTCTGCCTCTGCCTTCGTTGTACATATTACCTGCTGCTGTTCTTTGCCTATTTTTACATCTGCTGCCTTCTTTGTCTATCTCTGTATTTGTTGCCTCCATTTCCATCAATGAAAATATTTCCAACACAAGGGACTCAATAGGGATAAAAAAATAGTGTTCAAATTCCCCCATAAGTTTCACCGTGTCAATTACTGGATATAATTCAAAAGAAGTCGAGCAAACACTAAAAGGCTCGCTTGCATCGGTAACTGAAAACATGGGACTTGTTGCCTCATAATTAACTTGTGGCAGGGTAGATATCTCTTCCATATAAGGAAAATTAAGGGGTGTCAGATGGTTGGTAGTCGAATCAAGACTAATGAATGAAATCTAGTCAATAGTCACAATGCTTTCATTATGAGGAAAATACATCATGCAAAAGAGTTTCATTATGAGGGAAAGACATCATGCGAAAGAGTGTCAATATGATAGCTTTCATTGCATAGACATAGTCTCACCCAAGGAGAAAATTAAAATCCAAGGGGCCTCAGACTAACATAAGATCAATACAGACAATTTTACCTTCCAAGGTAATAGGAAACTTAGGAAGGATCCCTAAAGGTTCACTAATGGTTCTGTTAAAATCTGGCAGATTCTATGTACAGGCACAAGCGGAGGGGAACCCAAATCTTGCCAAGAAGTTGAGGATAAAATACTAACATAAGCACCTTCATCTACATTCATGCGATGCACATTATTACCATAAACCTTGACAATGATTTGGAAAGGGATGGAAGAAGGAAGATGAGGTTCTCTCAGTCTATTCCAATCAAAGTAAAAGACCTTAGTACTTGGAGGGGGTTTTGTAGGAACATGTGAAATTCCCCCTGGTAGAGACTCTGATGTAACAAGAAGAACCTAAGTGGTATGAATTTCAATCTCTATAGGGAGAGTGGGATCGATCGAATGTGAAATAGAGCCGACCACTTGATCAACTAATGGATCATCAAACTGAGTGATATGGGTTTCACTCTCCAATGGAAGAGTGGGATTGAATGTACTCGGAATTGGATAAATCACTTCGTTAACTAATGATAGGTTGGGATAAATTTTACGATAACCAGTTGGAAGTATTTTATGTGGAAAAGTAAGGTTTTCCAACAATTTTGAGGCTTCATCTATGTGAGGGAAAATATTATTTTAATGACTCCCTTTACATAACCTACAAGGAAACCTAACTTTACCCTTTTTCCCAGGAATTTGACAATCACTGGTTGATGGATTCACAGTAAGTTGATAGGGTTTTTCTGACCATACTTCTGAGACCTTAGGAATACTAGGACAATTGATAAGGAAGTGGTCACCCTTACACAAATTGCAAGGGTATTTGGGCTTGTGATGGATCCTCAACATTACCAATACTTACAACCATGGTTGGTCGGTTGACTTCTTTCTTATCTTGCTTCTTCTTCTTCTTCTTCCCTTTCTTCTTCTTCTTAGTCACCTGGTTACTAGCATCAAAGTTTTTACCAAGAGAAGAAGAAGAAAGGGAGGAAGACATGTTGGGAAAAGAAGGTAAAGGGCCAACATGAGGTTGGTGATGTTGATATGGTGAACTCTATTGAGGTGAATAATCAAGTTGAGGTGGAACAATTTGAGTATTCGGGGCCAACGAAGTTGAAAATAACCATATCGGTAAACCTATGGTAATTCTAGGTAATGGAAATGTAGCCATATAAGGAGGACCAACATTTCCAAAGAGAGGAAAATTACTAGGATTCTCGTTAAGAGGGGTTCCTTGGTTGGTAAATTCTGGAACTTTTTCCATTAGATTCAACTTTAGTGAATTTTATTAACAATTTAAAAATATTAACAATTCAAATTCACAATCCACACCTAAGGTCTCTAAAAAGTAAAAACAAATAAATGAACACACGCTACCAAATCTAGGAGTCAAACCACACAAAAACAGTTTGTTTTCATAGCGAAATCACTAGTTGGTGATGAAATCCAATGTCGCAGAGATCAATGTGAAAAGGTAGCGATTGGAATAGTTACCATGACAACCTTCTTAATGAAATATTCTGGGGAAAGTAACTCCACTATGCCATCTCGAGTGAAGATTACCCTCCAAAAATTCCAAGTGAGTCTAGTCAACGTCTGATCCAGGTACAGTGGGACCCTCCCTCCACCATTACCTTGGGGAAAATCCTAAAAATTATGACCACTAAGGTCACCAATTGATACAATTTCACCTGGGGGGAAAATATATGATCTAAAATACACACAAGGGCATATTATCAAGCTTAATCCCATTGAAATCTCCTCGACATGGTAAATTCAAGGTTTGCTAACAAGTGACCCCAGGCTCCTCGACAATGGTTAATCTGAGGTTTATCGCTTGTATTACGTGCACGTCTTCTATATTCACCAATGAAGAAGGTAATATTACGTCACTGGGTCCGACATGATCTCGTTCTTGACTCTTTTAAGAAGAGCTTCCCAGAGTACAAATGCAACAATTGGAATTTTTCCTTAGCACAAGATACTATTGTTTGTTTAGCTTCTTTGAAACTTTAACTACTCCCTATTCCAAAGCACTAATCCTGAACTAGATTGGTGAAAAGGGCCCTAGAAAATGTAAAACTTTCTAAATGAATTTTATTTAGTGTTGTGTTATTTTGGTTGTTTTTTACTCAAAAGGTAAATGGATATGAAACTAGTGGTGTTATGACTTGACCCAAAACTGAATGCAATCTAATATAATAATGAAACATTTTCACTTTGATGAATCCTAAGTAAAGTAAGGAGAGAGGTTCCATTCACTTCCAACAATGAAAAAATTGATAAATAAGAGAAAAGATAACAAATTCTCTAATGCACTAATTTCAACAAGAAAAACTAATGCTAATAGATTCAAAACAATTTTTTCATTTTTATGTTTTAAAACAAGCATAAAAACATGTAAATTCAAATCAGGGCTATCTTTCAATGAGAGAAAATATCTTTCAATCGATGAAATAACTCTTTACAACAAGAATAAATGAATATATGATGAGATTCACTGAAAGAAAAGAGATTGACACAACCAATTCCAGAAGTGAAAGACTCTTTTTTGATAGATCAACAAAACAACAAAACTCAAGCCCCAAAATTGTAAATATAAGTGATTTTACTCAAAAATACGATTAAAGAAATTGATCAAAATCTACAGTTGACTTTTCTAGAATGTAAACTGTACAGCTATAATCTGTGCACAATTCATTTGAAAAATATTCAAAGTAATTTGTGCACATTTTTTGTTCATATTCTGAAATTGAGAATTCTAACTATGAAAATGTAATCTATGCAAGAGAATTCTCAAAGACATGATGATTCCAAATCAGCGAAAGAACAAGACTACTTTCCTTCACCAATGTAATCTAAAGAACCAATCAAGTGTAAGTAAAGAAAATTGGGCAAGAATTCCAAAGGTCAAAAGTCAAAACACTCAAAGGTTATTAACACTCAAAGGAGTTTAGCCCCCTCGGCGAATGAGGGGGAAATATTTTGCAAAAACAAAAACAAAAATATGCAAAACTTGTTAATAAACCAAGACAAATCTCGAAGTAATGACCAAAGGAAATCAAATTAAGAATTTCTCAACAAATAAAATTCAAAACACCCAATTAACTTATCAGAGACTTAATGAGACCGTAAGAAAGTTAATAAGATCATAAAAAACAAGAATCTAGACTTAAATAAAAGAAACCTTAATTTAAAAAAAAAAATTACAGGGTTGCGCACGTAGACAACAGAGTTTAGTGCACATGTGCACTGGTTATAAAGAAAAAGTGTGCACATATATGCTCTGTTTTTGAAAAAAAACCACGTAGATCAATAAAATTAAGAAAAAATAAAAAACAAAGGTTTGAAACGAGGAATTTCAATTCTTAAAAGGGTCTAAAGGCATCAAAGGTTACAAAAGGACACACAGGATAAATTGATCCCCAGTATGGTCACCAATTTGTTACCTTGGTTAATCCCTCTTGCGGACAAGAGTGATCTCCCTAGTACTTCAACAAGTAACTAGAAACAAATATCCATTGAATATCTCTTTCTCTAGATTATTTGTATTTTAGATTATTACAACCTTGAAATAAGGAGGTTATGCTCCTATCTTTGAACCAAGACGTTCGATGTAGCCTTTTTCGTTTCTCTCCAAAGCAATTCTTTAATGCTAAGAAGAACTTGCAATCACAAACAATACAAATGATCAAAGAAAATGCAGTATATACTAATAATAAATACTAATCCAACTTAGTGATCAAGGAGCCTAAGTATTGACATCATTTCCATGAATTCAGAAACAAGACAATGAGAAAAGGAGATCCGTATGTATTATCATAAATTAAAAAGAGAAATCTTACAACATGTTCCTTAATTTTGTACAAATTTATCCCATGTGTCTAAGCAATCATTTCCTTCAGTCTGATAATCCTTCCTCTCTAGAATGACCAACATGAAGTTATATGCACAAAGGTGTAATCTTGAATGTACCAACAACAAATTACTAGTTTAGAAAATATGAACTTTATGAACTCTCCCTAGCTTAGAATCTATACATGTCAGTATCTACCCTTCAACCTGAAACTTCAGCTCAATTTATAGAGAGACTGAAGTAGTTTCAGATCCATTAAGAGAGGGATGGGTTCCTCCCATGAAGGGATTTGAGTTCATTTGACCAATGGATAAGATCCATGAGTAGAGGGATAAAGCTCGAACTGGTGCAACTCTAGAAGCTTCCAGTTGGGAGAATATTCGACCAACTAGGCTTCTAGAAGTTAATTTTTATAATTTCTTGCTTTTTATGAGGGTGTGTTGGTTTAATGGCGAAAAAAGCAGTGATCATTGCAGCTTATGGAAGAAGCATCGGCTCATGCACAGGAAAAGGCTATAAAAAGCACGTAGGCAATATTTTAAATGTTTTAGAGAGATTTTCTCTAATTTCTAAGACTTGGTTAAGGAATGTTAGTGTTTTTTACATCTAAGGGAACATAATATGGATGGTGATAAACCCATATTGAGGCCTAATTTACAGGACAAATGACGTGTAATAGAGGAACTAGATATGATGGGGTTTTTCAAAGTGAAGGAAAGGCATTCCTTCACACAGGGCCACAGTGACGGTGGGCAGAAACATTGATTTCTATGAAGAACTCCTTTACGATTTGATGTAGATGGTGGATTGCTAACTTGTTGTGTGGCTAACTCGATGTGTAAGTCGTGACATTGGGGTTTGCTGGCACGTATAAGTTGGGTCATTCATAATTGCGCTGCTTTGAGGATCATGCAACAAATTTCTACAGATTTGGGGATAAAGACTTTTGTGCAAACAGAGACACATGCAAGGGATGTACCATGGGGAAGTATACTAAAGCCACTTTTCATGAGAAGGAGAACCAAGAAACGACAATCCTTGAGAGAGTTCACTCAGACATGTGTGGACCATTATCTACACCTTCCACAACAAAGCATAGGTATTATGTGATTTTTTTTGATGATTTTTCTAGAAAATGTTAGATATTATTTTTGCAGAAGAAAGATCAGGTGTTCTCCAAGTTTTGTGAGTTCAAAGCACTGGTAGAGAAAGATACAGGGAATAAGGTGAAGGCTCTAAGGAGAAAAAATGGTGATGAGAATATCTCTAATGAATTCAAAAACTTATGTATCAAAGAAGGAATTCAGAGAGAATTGTTGCACCTCATAACACACAACAAAATGGGGTTGCAGAAAGAAAGAAAAAAACAATTATGGGAGAAGCACGAGCTATGTTACATGATCAGGGCCTACCATTGCATCTATGGGCAGAGGCATGCAACACAACGATATTTGTGCAAAACCGTAGTCCTCATTGGATACTTGGCATGAGTAATACCCAAAGGAGACTTTAGGTAAGAAACCAAATGGTTAATATTTTCAAAATTTTTGGTTCATCCGTATTTTCCATCCGACCAAAGACGTTTTGTTGAAGATAGAACCGACAGATCCGACATAAGAGGTTGGGATATTTGTGGAGTACACAGATACTCCCCACAACTATCGAGTGTATTTTTTATCATACATGATGGTAATTTCCAGGAGAGATGTAAAATTTGATGACGAGAAAGCCATGTGATTGTCCCTTGAGAGGGAGCTTGACTTGCATGAAAAAGAGGAACTCTTTTTTCCAAAGGATGAACCTCAAGATGTGGAGCAGCCACAAGCAGAGGAACAGAGCGTGGTAGAAACCACTCATGCAAATCCAGCCATCAGAAATGGTATGAAGCGCACTAGAGCGGCTGACAGATTGATGCTAGATGCAACAGAGAATGTAGGTGCACCTACATCACAACACAGGAAGAGAAGGTCCCCAAATAGGTATAATGGGTACATGGCTCTTATGAGAAAGTGTATTGTGATAGAACCATCCTCTTTTGAGGAAGTAGTGCAACAACCAACATGGGTTAATGCCATGGTTGAGGAGTATGACTCCACCATCACGAACAATGCATGGGAAGTTTTCCCAAGAACAGTCAGAAAGTCAATGGTTGGATATAGATGGATCTATAAGGTGAAGAAAGTAGCAAATGAGTGCTAAGAAACACTAGGCTAGATTTCCAGTCTAGGGTTCTCACTTGCAGAGGGGGATTGACTATGAGGATACTTTTGCCCCAGTTGCAAGGTACTCATCGATTAGATCCATTCTTGCACTCTCAATGTAGATGGGATGGAAGATACATCAAATGGATGTAAAGATAGCCTTTCTTAATGGAGTTATTGAGGAAGAAGTGTACATTGAGAAACCATAAGGTTTTGAGACCTTAGATAGGGAGTTGCATGAGGCACTCACAAGAGGGCTATATGTGCTGGCCAAGCACTCTATGATTGATGCACAAATATCGACAAATATTTAACAAAGTTGTGAAGTTTCACAAAGATTAAGTGGATGTGAACCTATATTGTATTGTGTTGATGGCAACATTTGATTATTGTACTTTATGTAGATGATCCGACACTGGTAGAGGCATAGAGAAGCTGAATCTCTGCAACAGGACCTGCAAGAACGATGAAGGACATGGGGATCTTGCATTATTTCCTTGGCTTGGAAATATGGTAAAGAAATGGGGAGCTATTTGTATCTTAGGGAAAGTATGCCAAGGAGATTCTAAGGAAGTTCCACATGGAGGGAAAAAAACCCATGGAGACTCCTCTTGTAGGAAACTAGAGGAAGGAGGATGCTACTTTAGGTGAGGTAGTGGATGATACTATTTACAGGTAGCTTGTGGGTTCACTTATGTATTTGGTGAACACATGACTAGACATATGCTACACAATTAACTGGCTTAGTCAAGCTATGGTTAAGCCTACCAAGCTCTTTTGGAAGGCAAGGAATCATGTGTTGAGATATCTCAGTGGCACTATAGAGTATGGATTATTTCATTATGATGGTACGTTGATATTGTGGGAGTGAACATTCAAGGCTTTACAGTTCAAGGCTTTAGTGATGTAGATGCAGGTGAATGATCTCATAGGAAGAGCACACGTAGGATAGGCATCCTCAACATTGGATCAACCATAGTTTCTGGTACATCGTAAACAAGAGATCACACTCGGGTCAAGAGAGTCGAGTATTGCTGGCAACCATTTAGGCTGCATGCAAGTGTCATTTGTATGAGGGAAGATACTTGTTGTTTGGTCATCGATGGATCCTACGATGATACATTGTGATAATAGAGTTGGGGACTAAACTCGTTAATCCCAGATGTATGACAAAGTCCAAGTATTGATATTCGATATCGCCATCTCAGAGATTCTTTGTCTGTGAGTACACATTATGTTGTTGTAGTACATTCCCATAGAGGATCAAGATGTAGACACCTTGATACAGGCACTGGAAAAGAGAAAATTCAAATATCACAGAGGCAGGATCAGGGTAGCTGATAATCCATTTCTTGTTGAGAGGGAGTGTTGAAATTCAATAAGAAAATGCACCCACACACTAGACTTGAGGTTACTGACTAGTGAGGTTACACAATGGTGAGGTTACACATTGGTGAGATTACACACTAGTGAGGTTACACACTGGTGATGTTACACACTGGTGAGGAATGTGGGTGTTAATTTATTTTTCCCTTAAAAAAATTAGACAATAAATTGTAATTTCATCTCATAACAACTTGTATCAGTTAACTAAGTCATGATGACTAAGTTAGCTCAATAAATTATAGTTGAGGGTCTATGATGAGGCATGTAGAGTGATTCTAATATTTTGGTGCTCCAGTTTCATTTAATACACTAGTGGGGTGCAGGTGTAATCAGTTAACTCAATTAATTGAGTTAAAATCAGTTTAATTAGTTATAACTAAGTGATTAATTAGTGAGAGGTCCAGTGAATTAAATTAGATTTAATTCACAAGTAGTTATCAATCAAATAACTTATGATTTACTATTAATCTCTATATGCATGTAACTTTTGAGGAAGACCCAGTTGAGACAAAGGTTAAAGGGAACACAACTATCAGTTATATTTTTAGAGAATCGCCTGAGTGAAATTATAAATCCCTGAGGATGTCATGATGGATTGCGCAATCAAGGAAGGCTTATTTTCCTATATAATTGGTGCCTAATTATTTATGAATTGTGTGAGCGAGGTAGGCTAAAGGAAGGCTGAGAATTGGCTATGTGTTTGTCCAATTTTTCCTAGATCAGTGTGAGACAATTGGCAAAGTGCCGGAGAATCTCATGAGAGATTAAGCATTGTATTGTTTCATGATTGCTTGAATTTATACAATATATGATAGCATGGTTTTGAGCGGTTGATTTCCCCTAGAATATCTTGTGTTGTGTGATTGATTTACTTCTTTCTCTTACTTGCATGTGATTGAGAGATTGTGTTTTGTATTCTGCAAATATTGTAGAAGGATTCAATATCTTGTTTTAGTACATAAAAATATTGCATTGAATCCCATTTGTATAATTTTTATACACTGGGGTAAACATGTGAAAAAGAGTTACTATGATATGATTTAAATCCCCAAGTACAGTTAATGAATTGGAGTTGACAAACCAAAACCAAAACCAAACTTACCTTTCTCAAAAGCTACATGACCCCCATGGACTAACCAACCACTTCAAGTGCTCAACCCCTGAGTTAAATTTCTCTTTGAATGAACTAGACCCCCAGTCATACCCATAACAAGCCCACCATGCAAATGAAACCATCCAGTTACATGCACAACAGGGGAATCCATGCGACTACATAATTTTTAAGGAAATTTTGTGCTAGCGACCACATATTTTGAGCCACTTTTTCATGGATAAGACTTAGGCCTCTACCCAGAAACTGATTAAACTCTCATAAATGATAAATAACAACATTAAAGGGCCTCTAATGTAAAAATTTAACAAGCGCCTGACTTGATAAGGGCTAGACATGAGAGACATCCTGTTAAACACATAATGAACATGTAATCTGCAGGTCACATAAACACATATGAGCATAGGGACTTCATACTTATCTAATAATTTTTATGAAGGTATAATTCACTCTCATAATAGATGAAATATCGTCTATTAGGGGTATTACTCTCATTAAAATTTCATTTACGAAACAAAACAAGATGAGAGCCATAACTCAAGTCTGCCATAAACCGTGCTTATAACCAACATATAACCAATATAACAATAATGATAAATAACCATTATAATCACATACTAACAAGTACATTTACACATAATACACAAGAGGAAAAGAGATCTTATTAACATATGAAAAATGAAACCAGGTCAAGGACTTCCATGTACCATTCGATTGGCATAGATTGGGCTGAACCAAACATTTATTTTAGCTAATCACCATCGTGCCATATTCCAAGCAAGAATGTGGGACTCACAACAAAACCAACTAGGGCTTCCTTGGACTTTACCATGTATCCCGCCATTACCGTTAAAGGGATTCCTAGGCCTGAAACCCTCATATGTACATCTTGTCTTTACTGTCTACCTCGCCAAGGGATTCCTAGGCCAAACAATAAACATAAACTACGGGAGTTACTGCAATCCTGTCATATATCGGTAAAGGGATCATTAGGCCCTAAACAAGCATGGATGCCTTCGGATCTCTCCACCTAAATCGTGAGGAATTTTTATATCTCCATCCTCTAGGCTTTACCATGTATCACGTCATTACCAGTTAAAGGATTCCTAGGCCCAACGAGGGTATCCGCCTCCAAACTTTATCATGTATCCCACCATTAATGGTCAAGGGATTATTAGGTCTTGAGACCACCCCACTCTGTTTAAAAACCATCATGAAATATAGCTAAAGGAAATAAAAGAACCCCATCACACCATGGTTATCTGGAAATGGAAAGGCAAGGTTGAAAACCACTATCACACTTGGAAAAACCCATGTCAATGATAGAAGAAGAACCAAATGCACACATGCATGTACCATGCATGCCAATACTAGCAATGAAATCATACATGCAGCTCGATACTTGCAAGTAATACCACTATAGAAGCTTTATCCAAATATTACTTGCTTGATCTTTTCGTTCCTTGCTCCAATGCTAGTGTGTTCCAAGGAAACTCTAAGTGTGCAAGAGTATGAGAGAGAGAGAGAGAATAGAGGGAAAGATCCAAAACTGAGCTATCAAAAGATATGAATTAATCCTCACAAGCCTTTTTATCAATGACGCCTCTAATTTCTTCAATTGTCCATTATTTTCCTTCATTTTCCTCCTCACATGAAACCTATGACCTTTCACCTTCATTTTCTCCTCATTCCTTTATTTTCATATAAAATTCCAATTAATGCATCTTTTCCTTTTCAAAGCCTTTGCCAATTTCCCTTAGCCATAATAAGCAAAATGAACACCCACATTAAGATTTTTTTTCCCAACATTCAACTTGGCATATGTCTCCCATGACCTTGGTCTTAATTTTCCTTTATTGAATTTATTACATGATATTTTAAACCCGGGTTTTATAGACCTCTCCCCATTAGGGGAACAACCTCCTCAATGTTCAGTGACACCTACAACCATCAAAATCGCTAAAATCCAAAACATACTACCTATGGAGCTTTATACCTTAGCTCATTGAAGTATTACAATGAAAAATCTATTGAAAATATGACCACATAACAACATGACAACTATACTGCTTATTTTACCTTTATAACACAGCTTTTTGTGGTATATATATATATATATATATATATATATATATATATATATATATATATCTGGATACAAAAATTTTTTTTCCTCAACCAACAAACAATAAAGGATACATAGCCCACATCTTATCAACCTTCTCCCATGTAGCTTCATTGGGTCCAAAGTACTTCCGATGTACCTTAACCTGATCGATTGCTCGGTTCCAGAGTATGAGCATGTTTCTGTGCAAAATACACTGAGGTCCAAGATAGAATTCTCCTTTTGTTTCCACCTACAATACAGAACAATCATTAACATGATCAACATACTTCACATATATTTTAAGCAATGAAACATGGAAAACATCATAGTTGAATTTCACTATCATAGGCCGTGTAAGTTTGTTGGCTACTCGTCCAATCATCTCAAGGATATCGAAAGGCCAGCAATAATGAGGTTCCAACTTCGCACATGACCCAATCGTCAAGGAGATCTTCTTGGGCTTGGTGGTAAAGTACACATGATCCCTAACTTGAAACTCCTTAATTCCATGTGTTGATCTGCTTAACTTTTTTGCCTATCCTGTTCTACCTTCAGATTGTTCTTGATAACCTGCATTTCATGTTCCATATTTTCCAACATATCTACTCCTGTCAAGACCATGTTCAATGGATCACTCCAACTAATGGGATTATTACAAATCCGCCCACAGAGTTCCTCAAACAAACTCATCCTTAGTGACTCCTCATACCCATTTTTGTAAGAAAACTAAAACAGAGGTAGATACTCTTCCCACTTCCATTAAGATGCATCACATACATCCTTATCATATCCTCTGGTATCCTATTGACCCTCTGTCTACGAATGATAAGTTGTGATAAAAAACAACTTTGTACCCAATCCTGCAAATAACTCTTTCCAAAACCTAGAAGTGAACTTAGCATCCATGTCTGATACAATATTCTTCAATACACCATGCAACCTTAGTACATCTCTAATGAATAATTGTGCTACATCATTAGCTTAATAATTAGACTTCACTGGAATGAAGTGGGATATATTTTTCAACATGTCGACCACCACCATGATCGAATCTTGTTGTCTATATGTCCTCAGAAATCCTGTGATGAAATACATAGAAATGAGTTCCCACTTACACTCTAGAATCAGAATAAATTGTAATAAATGATCTATATTCTTACACCCTAACTTTACATGTTTATAATCCAAACATCTAGCGACAAACTCTTCCAATTCCTTCTTTATATTTGACCAATATTAGAACTTATTCTATGATCTTAATGTCTTCTAGTATCCTGGATGACCTGAATACATCTTAACATGAAATTCACTCAAGGTAATATTCTTCAACTCATTGTTGTTTGACACATAGATCCTGTCCCTAAATCTAACCAAAAAATCCATTGTGAGATGATAGTCTACATCCTGATCACTTGTAATCTGCTATAACATGTGCCTAATCCCCTTGTACATGTCATCCTATTTTCCTGCCTGCAATCTGATCCTGTAAATCTATCCCATAAGAACTCATAATTTTTACATGATTCACCTACACTCTTCTACTAAGAACATTTGCAACCATGTTTTCCTTTCCCTTAATGTACCTGATCTCGATGTCAAACTCGTTGATTGTCACCAACCATATAGCTTTCCTGGAATTCATATTTGGTTGACCAAATAAGTACCTCAATCCACTATGGTCACTCATCAATAAAAACCTCTTGCCAAGAAGATAGTGTCTCCACATCTTCAATGCATGGCTGATCTTTTCCAACTCAATATCATGTGTCACATAATTCTACTCATGTCTATTTAGTTTCCTTGATTTGTAACATATCACCTATCCCTCCCGCATGAGGACTCTACCAAGCCCTCCCTTGCAAGCATATGTACACACCAAAAAATATTTTTCCATACGTGTGATCTTTAAAACTATAGAATTGGTCAACAACTACTTCAATTTCTAAAAACTTGATGCACATCCCTTTTTCCATTGAAATTTCTCACCTTTTCTTTGAAATGATGTGATAGGATAAGAAATTTGTGAGAATTTCTTGATAAACCTCCTAAAATAACCTTCTAACCCCATAAATGACCTTACCTCATCCACACTCCTAGGAGTTCCCATTCCATAATAGCCTTCATCTTTTCTGAATCCATTGTTATGTCTTCCTCGGAGACAACATGCCCCAAGTAATGTACCTTTGTCTGAAAGAAAATACATTTTCTAAGCTTGGCATACAACTGATGCTGTCTTAGCAACCTCAATATTGCAGCTAAGTGTTCTCCATGATATTCCTCATTCTTATAATATATAAAGATGTCATTAATGAGTACAATCACAAAATTTTCCAAATAAAGATGCAACACACTATTCATCAAGCACATAAAATTAGTTGGATCATTACTCAAACCAAATGGAATTACAACAAACTCATAATTCCCATACTTGGTCCGGAAAAAATTCTTATAAATGTCCTCTTCTTTGATGTGTACCTTATGGTATCCTTATCTCAGATCAATCTTCAATAACACTACTACTCCCTTCAGTTGATCAAACAAGTCATCGATCCTTGGGAAATGGTAATTTTAATTGAGGGTTACCTTGTTCAACTTCCTGTAATTAATACACAACCTAAGAGTACAATTCTTCTTCTTCACAAAAAATATTGGTGCACCCCACGGTAACACAGTTGACCTAATGTATCCCTTTTCAAGCATTTCCTTCAACTACAACTTTATTTCAACTAAATATGGAGTGCTCATCCTATACAGTTCCTTCAATGTTGGTGTTTACCCTGGTACCAAATCAATAGAAAATTCCACTTCTCTATGAGGGAGAAACTTTTAAATATATGAGGGGAACACATCTTGAAACTATTTTAAAATTGGGTACTTATTCAAGACCTCTCCATCCTCAACATCATTACCTTTACCACTAGAGATATGCAATGCAAACAACACATGCCCATTCCTGCAACTACTCTTTTCTTGCATATTTGTGACCATTCTAACTAATGTTTCCTTATTATTACCCTATAAGATCCTTTTTTTCCCATTTTCATCCAAACACTCAATAGCCTTATCATAGAAATCTACCTTAGTTCTGTGAAGATATAACTAGTCCATAACCAACAACATATTGTATGATCCCAATGGAAGCATATTCAGATGCACTGATGTAGTCATACCATTCAAATCAAATGCACAATCTCTTACCCTATGATGAACTCTTTTATTTGTACTTGTAGCCAACTGCACTAACCAATATTCTGTATGCACTTCTTTATTGAAACCACACTTATCCACCAACTCAGGATTAACATAACTATAATTATATCTAGGGTCAATCAAAATAGAAACAAATTTATCACAAAACTTATTTTCCATCTTGATAATATATGTTTGGTGATCCGCCTACCTATTATCCAATGCTGCATAGATATGAGGAATGCTTTGCCCAACATCCCCAACATTTTTCGCCTACTGTGCATTATAGATATGAGGTCTATCACCCTGAGACAATGGAAAATCCTTCATGAGACAACCCTTACCACATATCCAATACTACAATTGTCCCTTACCATCACCTATATTTTTCTTCCCTCCAGACTATGATCCATGTCCATGTCCAAATAAATTGAACTTGTTGCAAGGAACAAAATTATCCTTCTCACTTACATCTTAAGGTCTTGTTCACTTCGACTACCATTTACCTTTAGTCTTTTCTTTCCCTTTGTAACCTTTTTGAGAATTTGTATTTTTCTTTGATCGATCATAAAAATGTTTCAACTTTCAATTAGTTCTTTCAGCAATCGAGGCTCAGCATACTCAATCTAATCTCTAAATGCTAATGATAATCCACTGAAAAATCTCTTAATTTTGCCTTCTCATCCTTAAGATATGGTACATACCTTAATAATTCCGGGAACTTAGTCATGTACTCCTCATCTATTATCGATCCTATATTTAGCTCATATAAATCCTTAGATTTAATGTCATAGTACCTCTCTGACAAGTACTTATTCCTGAAGAGTCTCTTGAATTCATTCCAACTCAAATCCTTTGTCTTGATGTCTCTAACCCACTTCACATATTCCCATTTAATTTTTTCTTTCCCTTTGAGGCTGAAGATAACTATTATATCCTTCATGTTCTCTATGTAGTCATGCAACTCAAATAATTTCTTCATCCTAAGTGAACATGCCTCTGCTTCTTCCATATTCTTCAAATATCCATCAAATATAGGTGGCTTGGATTTATTGAACCCATCTGGAAAATATCCCCTGTCACTCCTCATGTAAGGATGGTAGTGATGATGACCATGATACTTGTCTAAACCATAACTAGAATAGAACATGTGTCCATCACCTCTCCTATCTGATGTGTCTGCGAACCTTCCATCCCTAATTGTGTCATCTCTATCCAACCTGTTCCCACTGTGAGATAGACTGCCATATACCCCATTAGTCTTGTCCTCTTGTCCATTATTGATCCTAAGTGTTCCTTGTCTCTGTAAATATGGAAAAATCTGAAGGACTTTTGCATTAACCTCTGCTTATTTCTCGTGTTCCTAAATGATCCTATCATTGTCTTCCTTGCAAATTTTATTTCTGACTTCAAACTTCTCAAAGTGTCTGCTATATTAGGGGAGTACCTATCACCATGCTACTCATTCGATCTATAGGGAGAATATCGTGAAATATAGTCTACCATATTGTTATTCATCTTTGATCTTCTTCTTGCAAGTATAACATGTCATCTAAACCAAAATATAATATAACTGACATACTTCGGTATAGCTCAGGGGAGGATATCTTGTCTGCAATATCAACTAGATTAGCATGCTACATGTATAATCATAATCATAAAAATATATCAACATCATGAATGAAAACACCAACTGCATACCATGACCTTATACATGACAATCATCACCATAACACTACATGCATATATCCACATAGACAACCAACATACACAAAAAATGTTTATTCAAGAAACATGCATTCATGATGAACACATCCTGACAACAACATCATCAACTTCTACATGAAAACACAACGGTAACAGTTACCACCATCATGCATACATAACAAGCACATAGACCATAAGTATAATAAACACATATGAAACTTACATGTATGCATGACAACCACATTCTGCCCATCCAGTCTAAGGGGTGAACCATGCTCTGATACCATATCACACAAAGATAACATAAACCAAGCACAACCCAAAGATATCTAAACCCGCTCTAATACCACCCTCTAACACCCTCCTCCCACATTTACCCAATATAACTGGTCTGTCAGGGTAAACATGTGACAAAGAGTTACTATATTATTGAACTCCCCAAGTATAGTTAAGGAAGTATAATCAACAAACCAAAACCAAACTAACCTTTCTTAGAAGCTACAGGACCCCCAGCGGCTAACCAACCACTTTAGGTGCTCAACCCTTAAGTTAACCTTCTCTTTGATTGAACTAGACCCCCATTCACATCCATAAAAATCCATCCATATGACTGAAACCCTCCAATCCTATGCACAGTAATGGCATCCATGCAACTACATAATTTTCTAGGTAGTTTCATGCCAGCGACCCTAGATTTTGAGCCACTTTTTCAGGGCTAGGACTCAGGCCTCTTCCTAGAACTTGATGAAGTTCTTAGAAATGATAAATAACAAGATGAAAAGGCCTCTAATGAAAAACTTGAATAAGGACCTAGCCTGACAAGGCCTAGCCATAAGAAATTTTTTGTCAAACACATCATGAACATGTAATATACATGTCATATAAACACATCTAAGCATAGGGACTTCATACTTATCTGAGAATTTTCAAGAAGGTCTTATGCCCTCTCATAATAGCTGCAATATCATTTATTAGGTATTACATTCTTTAAAATTTCATTTACGAAACAAAACAAGATCAGATCCATAAATCAAGTCTCTCATAAACCATGCTTATAACCAGCATATAACCAACAAATCAACAATGATATAACAACCTTTATACTCACGTAATAACTATATAAATTTATAAATACTGGTGTATTACCGTATTTTCCTGATCTAACAATATTTATCTTCTTGCTAAATATAGAATCCTTCCACTGTTAAACTTGCGGAAATTTAAAACTCAATTTTAAACACGTGAATAAATTCAATCACACATAACATAGTTGTTTAACGGGAAAGCTTAAAGCTAAAAACCCCAACTATCATATATTGTGTATATCAATGGAATCACATAAGAATATCATACAAATCTTAGTACATCAAGCTCTAAGTACAATCAACAATCATTACACACTGTCATGCAGAAATTTGCATATCTATGCACCAATTTTTTGCCTCCTGACAGCCTACCTCCACTGCGCAATCCATGTTGAATAAGACCCTGAATGAATTTTAATTAGCCTTGAATTTAATACGCAATTTTCATTGGCAACTCCAATGTGTGTCATATGCATTGAATGCATCACTATAGTCACAACAGATAGTCCATCTCACCCTTTCACCTATCTCTCCACTGGTTCTCCACTGGAACTGACATGAAAGTAGTTAACTGTTGTATTTGTTCAGTTTTTAGCGAGTTATTAGTTGTGAATTAATTAAATAATTTATTCACTTAACTCTCACTAGTGTATCTTTCAGTTAAACTAGATACAACTAGCTCAACTGAGTTAAACTAAATAACAACTCCATTAACTACTCTTCCAACTTTGTCATAACTTTACCACTTCAGTTCTAACTGAGTCCTCCATGCATGAGCCACCAATAACCCTAGGAATTTTGTAATTCCTTCAGCCCACTGATTTTCAAAATCTGTTCACTGAAATAAAGTGCTCCAAGAGAATAAGTTAATGTTTATTGTCAGATTATTATTAAGGGTTAATAATAATCAACATGCACCTATTTTTAGATCAATGATCTATAAATAGAATTCACCCAATATTATAAAAACATAATTTCATCTATTTTCCACATTTGACCAACCATCTACAAATAGCATCCTACAACTTATAGAATATGCTCACCATGTCTAAAGATAGACATACACCTAAAAATTGCCTGCGGGCCCCACTTAGTGAATGTGCTTACTTTTCACTAAGCTCATCATCTTGTTGAATCTCAACAATAACAAGCACATTTACACATAATACACAAGAGGAAAATAGCTCTTATTAACATAAGCAAAATGAAACCAAGTTTTCAATTACACATACCACCCGACCATAGATTGGGTTGAACCAAATATTTCTTTCAACCAATCACCCCCGTGCCATATTCCAAGCATGAATGTGGGACTCACAACAAAACCAACCAGGGCTTACTCGGGATTTACCATGTATCTTGCCATTACCAGTCAAAGGGATTCCTAGGCCCGAAACCCTCATCTATACATCCTCGATTTATCGTGTATCCCACTAAGGGATTCTTAGGCGAAATAATAAACATGCACTATAGGATTTACCACAATCCTGCCATATATTGGTCAAGGGATCACTAGGCCCTAAACAAGCATCGATGCCTCCTAATCTCTCCACCTAAACCATGAGGAATTTTTCTTTCTCCACCCTCTAGGATTTACCATGTATCCCTTCATTACTAGTCAAGGGATTCCTAGGTCTAATGAGCTTATCCACAATTAAGTTTTACCATGTATCCTGCCATTACCGGTTAAGGGATTCCTAGGCCTTAAGAACACCCCACTCATTTTCGAAGCCATATGGAAATCTAGCTCAACCAAGTAAAATAACCCCATCACACCATGGCTATCCAAAAATGGAAAGGCAAGGTTGAAAACCATTGTCACGCTTAGAAAAACCCATGCCAATGACAACAAGAGAACCAAATATGCACATGCATATACCATGCATGCCACTACTAGCAAGGAAATCATACATGCTACTTGATAACTACAAGTAATCCTATTGTAACAGATATATCCAACTCTTCCTTTCTTGATCTTTGATTTCCTTTTCCTTCTTTGTCCTTCCTTTGCTTTCCTTACTCCAATGCTAGAGTGCTCCAAGGAAAATCTAAGTGTGCAAGAGTATGAGAGAGAGAGCTCCAAAAATAAACTACCAAAATTTATGTATTTTGGTGAGCCTTGGTATTGCATCAAAAGTGCTTCAATTCCCAAGGGCTACTCAGTTTTACTTATTAACCCGAGGTTCATACAAACTTAGAGGTAACAATGCTATATGAACAACATATTGATTCTACTCATGCTTCCATCAACTAGGTTTTTTAGTTAGTAGTACTTCTAGGCCATTCCATCTACTTTATTAAAGTGCAGCTAGATAACGTAATGCAAGTAATTACTTCAAGATAAATAGAATGTATATAAAACTCCTACTTGTAATTGACAATGGAAGAAAAGCATAAACTATTGACTAATTGCAAAAAAATGAAACTACAATATGGGAAATCATTCATCTAACTATCTATTCATTTGCAGTAAAGAATATATTCTATCAGCACACACTTCATCAAATCATAAACCAAATCCTATCTACTATTCATTCAACATGTATTTTCATGTAAAACTCATTCTAACTTTGAAAGGAAATGAAACCCTAATGTCTAGTTTATTTTTGCAAGAAGGAAGGAAGGACTTTTGGAGTGGCCTAAGAATACCTTCTAACGATGAATTCACAATTGGGGGTCAAGTGCATCCTCTTATAGGATAAAAAGGAAAAAAGGAGCTAAACTAGAGTGAAGAGGTGACATACATCATTGCTATAGGAACTTGCTACAGGATGTCTTGTAATTGCTACAGTATGTCCTTAAGTGCTATAGGAAATAGGTTGAGAGGGTTTTAAAGATGAAAAAGGTTAAAAGAGGGTGTGTAAAGGAAAGAGAAGGTGGAATGAAGCGAGGGAGAAGTGGCCAATACCTCCATCCAAACTCATAACCCTTGAGAGGCTTGTTTTTCACTTGGAAGGCTATTCACGGTGGTGGTGAAGGTAGTTTCAGAAAACAGGGTTTTAGTGGTGGATTTGGAGGTTGGAAAGAAGGAGGATGGATGAGATGGAGAGGATCCTTGCCCTTCATTTGTAGAAAACCTTGAAATCACTACACACATTCATGCATTACTTATTGACAAACTAACATGTTAGCAAGTGGAAAATATGAGTTGAATGGAAAAACCCTACTTAATATATGCTAAAATATAATCGAACACAAATCCAACTCATAAATTATAGTAAGAATATTATGATCATGAAAATCACACTATCTAAATTTCCATGAAATCATAAACAAAATAATTTTGATCTATGGTTTGAGATCCGTCTCCTCAAGCCCCCATGAGAGAGGTGAGGAAGAGAGGCTACAAGCATAGTTTTGATGGATTTTTTTTATGTTGCTATAATGAATAGAATAAACAAGATGCTGAAACATAAAGAGAGAATATAAATACACAAGAGGGACTTAGTCAATGGATTGGGCCCTAACCCAAAAACATCATCCCTCTAAGACTAAATCAGTGATGGAAGAAGCAGATTGTCATTATCATCACATAAAAATGTCTAGTACATCATATGACAGTAAAAAATAACACTAAATTAGAGCTCAAGAGCTACCTAATTGAATACAAAGTTCAAATCCTATTGAGTTCTTGCATAAAATTATGTATACAAATGGGTAGCTACCAATAACTCCCTAAAAAGTAGGAATAAGTCATCCTTGATCTCAAGAAGAGTGGTGCTTGGCTCCTATTAACTGTCGCTTTTCTTGTCTGTATTTGCCTTCGAGTTTTTGAGACATATATTGATTTGATCTTGGTTGATTAAGAGAGTTCAGGAGGTGGAAAACCCCACTACAATCTCTCCTTGTTGTATATTATGATCCCTTATGTGGAAAATATCTCAAAAATAGCTTTATTTCCTACAATTAATTCAGATTAGGGAACAGTACATGACAAAAATCATAAACCCTTATCATTAAACATAATATGAAAAAAATGTAAATAAATTTGAGAGGGAGAGGTAACTTAATAGCTGAAGTATGGAATTCTAACCCCTTAAATATACCTTATGATGGGCTTCATCATCACCCCCATACTAAAATGGTTTCTCATCCTCTGAGCAACTCAGTCCTCCTTGTTGATCCCTTTCAAAGCCCTAGTGGCCTCCCTGACATCCCAAGGCAGAAAAGAACGAGTGCTTTCTGGTCGGTAGAATCTTGCATTTCTTTCTACCTCAGCCCACTCCTTTTGTTCCTATGTTTGATCTCTCCCTTCATGCAACCCCAACAGCAAAGGTGGGTTGAGCTTCAAGCCTGGCCAATGTATCTTCATTCTCCACATAGCCTATTTGTATAGGGGTGCTCTTTCCAATGAATTTCTCATTCTCTTAGGAGAATGATACTCCCTCAACTGTAGGCTAAGTGGTAAGGTGTTCCATATTCTTTGGCATGCATGTAAACTCCCTTCTCCTAGAAACCTAGATATATCATCAAAGTGATAAATATCCTGAACTTGCGTTTCAATGTATCTAAGTGCCAACACATCATAATTTGAGATCAATTTATGATTAATAATGAATCCCCTGGGGCTTATTAGTTCTGATCTTATCTGTAGAGGTTATATTTCTTCTCTTATCATGACTCTTTTAGTCTCTGTTTCTATCTCTTCTTCATGTGTGATCCAGGATGTTAGAGCCATTAATTGCATATCCCCCAACCTCAAATTCGGATCTCATTTATTCGTATAAGCTAAAATGAGTTTGTGCATGTAAAATTCTTCCATCCTAGCCCTCTCTCCTACACTAGATTATGTGCAGAAATCAATGATCTGTCTATAGATTTGAAAGGGTATGGAGCCATTTTGAGCTAAGGTTTTGATTTGGAATTGTACCTGTTTCTCTTTTAGGTGGACTTCATAGGATATTTAAGGTTGTATTGTTGGAAAAATACAGAGAGGGGGGTGAATCAGTATTTAGAGCTGACTGAAAACTTTTTAGTTTTCCTTTCTCTTAAAACCATATGATACATTACTGAATCCAACTTGTATGTCCAGAGATCTTATTATGTCTTTACTTAGATCATTACATCATTCATTCATCAGATAAGCAGTAATCATGAACAGAAATAACAGAACAAACCATCAAACATAAGCAACACATATGAACACCAATATTTAAGGTGGAAAATCAATTCAGGAGAAAACCACTACTGCTGTTATCTCAGTCTTCAATATTTATTATAAAGAAAACTTCTTACAATTTATGCTGGTGCAGACTTATACCAGCACGCAGGCACCCACCTGCAGAAAGGCTACAACCTTTTCTCGTTCTCCAGCCACTACTGGAGGGGAGCTCCAACCCCCTGATTTTAACACCAGCTTTTACTGGCAGGATACTTCCACTTTCATACAGAAGGCTTCAACCCTCAGATTCACCAGATTTCTTCAATTTCTTCATCAGACTTCTGTCAAGTCTTTATCATTTCTTTTGCCGATCATCGTAGAGATTCATCATTTCTAGATCATATCCATTGGTGCGTCATACATGCAGATATCTCTTAAAGAGATTTATTTATTGACAACCCTTTCATATGCACACACTGAACCATAATGCGCTTCTCCTTATATAGTTTTTCCTTTATCAATACCATGAGTAGAAAACCACTCAACTACTAATGGTATTCATATTAAAAGTTGAACCAATTCAAATTGAAATCCCAATCTTCGTTCTTCCATGCACGAATTTTCCCAAAGGTAACCTTTTTCTCCGCCAAATAATACTATAGCCAAGGTTAAGTAACATTAACGTGCTGCTGATGGTTTTCTTTCTTTTATTGGAGTTTTATTTATCAAATTAATGGAATTTGATAAATAAATATTATTCACAGCCTTTGGTAATTAAATATATATAATAGAACTTTATATTACTAATCAACGCTTTTATCAAATGGATTTTTAAATAGACCTTTGGATCCGGCCCCACATGCATAATCGATGACTTAATCAATATAATTAAAACTAGGCCCATCGCTACCGATCGTTTCCATCCGACGGTTGTAATCGCGTCGCGCCACCTCATTTGATCGGACGAATATCGCTCGGTGAAGATGCGTGAAAAATAACGTGCGATGGTCGTCATACCTTGGTTAACCTTCGCGCATATATAGCAAATGAACAATGTCTGATGACCCCTTCCCAGATCAATTTCGCTCAACAATATCGCTGGGCATCCTCAGTCAAATAATAACGCGCGATGGCACGCAGTGACTAGCGGTTTTGTGGAGTCGTACAGGGACGCGTGTCGCCCGTTCTATGGAATCAGAGCCAACCTCTTGAATACCGCTCAACCCGAAAAATCAGTGTGATATGGGCAATTCGTCCTCGCAAATCCGCTCATGGTTTTGGAATAGTGCCCAACCCACGGTTAAGTTGGGTTACGCTATTCCTTTTGGTCCCTTAACTCAGGTTCCATCGTGCTTCCTTTTGTTCTGTTCCACCGAAAGTTTAATGCTGAATACTCTGTTTTAGTTCTTCCGCGTTATAACTGATTTTCTCTCTCTCCTTGGTCCTTTCTCCATGAACGCCAGTCATCTCCTTACTAATAGCGTAGACCCTTCCATGTAGAGCTTAAAACCATAATTTTTTTTATTCAATGAATATAACATTCCACTGTCTACCAATTTGGAAACACTATCGACTGTATTAACCTCGGTTCCTCGAACAACATACAGAGCACCATTAATCCCCTCATAGGGTTTCTTACTTATCATAGATTTCAGTTATCCTCCATCAGGATGCATACATATGTTCACACCTGAATTAATTCTACCGAGACTCAAATATCCTTCCTACTGAATTCAATTTTCTCCTTGACTGATACTGCTCTCTGTAGATGCACTCTTTCTCTGTTCTTCTCTGCTGACCTTTGTCCTCTACTATGTTTCTTTTCTCTGTTCCTAGTTACTGTTTCAGATGCCCGTTACTTTGCCACTTCCTTTGCCATCAATGACAATATTTCCAACAATCTCCCCCTTTGGCATTGATGGCAATACTCTTCCTCTGATTGTCTTATAGAAGCCCTTTGTTGCTTTTCCTCCCCCTTTGACATCAATGGCAAAGAGTTGATCAAGATCCTTTGAACCGACAATACCATGCTCCCCCTGAGATCATGCTGCATCTTCAAACATAATATAACAAAATGACTTATAAATGCCAACAATGCATCCTTTTCATATGACCAATGCTCCCCCTTAGCCTGTGCATTCAGAGATGCCCAACAACACCTCACAACCAATTTAATCTTTTGTATTTAAGTAGATCTGATCCTCTGCATGGCAGAGACTACTCCCAGTTTCTTTCTGAGATATTTGAACGCTTCCCTAGGTAGAGGTTTGGTAAATATATCAACAACTTGTTCTTTGGAGGGAACATACTCCAATTTCACCTTTTGTTCATGCACTTGTTCACGTAAGAAGTGATATTTGATGGGAATGTGCTTGGTCTTGGAATGCATAATAGGATTCTTTGAGATACTGATGGCACTTGTATTGTCACACATAATGGATATAGGAGGTGAATATTTGATTTGAAAGTCTTGTAAGGTTTGCATCATCCAGAGAAGTTGAGTGCAACATGATGCGGCAGCCACATATTCTGCTTCTGCTGTAGATAAGGAAATAGAGATTTGCTTCTTGCTAAACCAAGATACTAACTGGGGCCCCATATAGAATGCACCACCACTAGTGCTTTTCCGATCATCAACACTTCCAGCCCAATCTGCATCAGTGTATGCATGAAGAGTAAGATCAAAATTATTTGGATACCATAGTCCAAATTCTTGAGTTCCTTGTAGATATTTGAATATTATTTTCATAGCCTGAAGGTGAGACTCTTTTGGATTAGCTTGGAATCATCCAACAAACCCAACTGCATGCATGATGTCTGGTCTTGTCCCAGTGAGATAAAGTAGACTTCCTATCATAGATCTGTATTCTGGTTGATTCACCATGGGGGAATCATCATTAGAACTGAGATTACATCCGGTTATCATTGGTGTACTTACAGGTTTGCAATCTTCCATGCCATACTTCTTCAGGATTTGCTTGAGGTATTTTGCTTGTGATAAGAATATGCCATTTGTTGCTTGTTACACTTGCAAGCCAAGAAAGAATGTTAGTTCCCCAAGTAAAGACATTTCAAATTCTTGCTGCATATTAGAAGAAAATTTCTGACTCATAGACTCTTCATTACTTCCAAAAATGATATCATCAACATATACAACCACAATCAATAGTTTATCATTTTCAGTTTTTGTGTATAAGTTGCTATCAGCAGACCCCTTTGAAAATCCTTGTTGGTGAAGATATTTGTCAAGACGATAATACCATGCCCTTGGAGCTTGTTTGAGACCATATAGAGCCTTTTTAAGTCTACAAACAAGTTTTTCATCATTTCCCAAAATGAATCCTTCTGGTTGTTCTATATAAACTTCTTCTTCTAGATCACTATTGAGAAAAGCATATTTAACATCCATTTGATAAACTTTGATTTGTTGGAAGCTTGAAAAATCAAGAAACATTCTTATGGCTTCAAGTCTGGCTACAGGAGCAAAAGTTTCTTCAAAGTCTATACCTTCTTGTTGAGAATACCCCTTGCAAACAACTCTAGCTTTATGTCTTATAACATCCCCATTCTCATTTAACTTGTTTTTGAATATCCATTTAGTTCCAATGACATTTTTGTCATGAGGTCTTGGTACTAATTCCCAAGTGTGATTCTTTTCACTTTGATCAAGCTCTTCATTCATGGCTTGAATCCAACATTCATCTTTGCTAGCTTGATTGACATTGTGAGGTTCAATAGTGGATAGAAATGCCAGATTGCTAGAAGATCCCACAAGAGTCCTTCTTGTTTGTACACCTGATCCCTTTTCTCCCAAAATTTGAGATTCTGGATGATTCTTTTGAACATATCTGGATGGAGCCTTTTCAAATAAATCATCTTCGGGCTCTTTATTAGGTTCACTGTTTGTATCATTACTATTTGATGTAGAAGGATATATGTCATCCTCATCGTCTTCATTTGTTGTTTGTTTTTCTTCTTTTGGAGCTGCGGGAGACTCATCAATAACAACATCTTTACATTCAACAATCTTCTGAAGTCTTTTATTGTAACATTTATATGCCCTACTCCTAGAGGAGTAACCAAGAAATATTCCTTCATCTGCTTTGGGTTCAAACTAGCCAAGTTTTTCATCATTATTTTTGATAAAAAATTTGCTTCCAAAAATTCTAAAATGCTTTACAGTGGGAGAATTACCATACCAGAGTTCATATGGAGTTTTATCACTATTTACACGAACATGTGCCTTGTTAAGAATATTTACTGCTGTATGTGCTGCTTCTCCCCAAAATATGTCAGGTGTTTCGGAATCATCAAGCATAGCTCTAGCCATTTGTTGAACTGTTCTGTTCATTCTTTCTGCTACGCCATTCTGTTGTGGAGTGCCAGCTACAGAAAACTGTATTTTTATGCCATGTTGTTCACAAAATTCAAGGAATTCATTGGATGTATATTCTCCTCCTCGATCAGATTTAAGACACTTGATTTTTAGATCTAATTCATTTTCAACCAGTGCTTTGAAGATCTAAAATTTCTCAAATGCTTCATCTTTGTGTTTAATCAACCCAATCCAACACATTCTAGAGAAATCATCAATGAATAAGATATAGTATTCTTCACCACGTGGTGACTTTGTCCTCATAGGTCCACATATGTCAGTATGAATGAGTTCAAAAGGCTTACTTGATGATCCTTCCTTGGCATTAAATTGTACTCTAGTTTGCTTACCGAATTGGCAAGATTTGCATATGATATTTTCAAGTAGAGTAATATTGGGAAGATCACAAGCAGCTTTAAGTCTGCTTGATTTGTTGATTTGAGAGAAGCTCAGATGCCCCAACCTTCTATGCCATAGCCAGTTTTCTGAATATTTACTCAAGTAACATTGTTCTTTGCAGTTCTTTAATACATACAGGTTGCTTGGAGTTCTTTTTCCTTTTATAATTGTTTTACCTGTATCAAGATCACGTACCACACATTCTTTTGAACTAAAGACAACTTCGGTTCCTTGATCACACATATGACTTACACTTAAAAAGTTATGATTTAATCCATCCACATACATGACTTCATTAGCTTTCACCTTTTCTTTTAGAAAAACAGACCCTTTTCCCTTAATGACCGCAGGAGTATCATTTCCAAATGTAACATTATTTTCCTTTTCTAGAGCACTATATGCAAGAAGTTTGTTTTTTTCACCTATCATGTGTCTTGAGCATCCACTATCAATGTACCATTGGTTTTATTCATCTTATGAAAATAACGCTATGTCACAATTTTCAACCTGTAATTCCTTCTTTTTCCATACTTTGGAGCTTGAAGGAACATGTTCTTTTGGCTGAACTTTGCTCCTACATTCAGATTCTTCATGGTCAAAGTTATTGCAATAAGCACATTCAACTTCATTTTGAAGAGGAGAAAAGTTGTTATAGGTATTCTTATTTTTTTCAATATCAATCCTTTTCTTTCTTGCTTCTCTTGTCATGATGGTTTTATATGCTACACATTGAACAACTTTATGACCAAAATTGTGACATGAGAAACATTGTCCATTGAAGAAGAAATTTCTGCGATCATGAAATCTCCTTCTTGAATTTACCTGTTGATTGGTGTTTCTTTGAAAGATACTCCTGTTAGTGTTCTTTGAATTGAGATGATCATGCTTTACCTGTAAATATTATTTATTCCCTTGCTGAGTGGCAGCATGTTGTATACCAGCTGTAGCTGCTTTTAGATAATTTGGTGCTGAAGCCTGAGAAGATTCTCCGATATATCCAAGACATGTCTTTATAAGGGGAGAACGTTATACCTTGATAATATCATCTAAGGTTTCGGATCCTTTAGCAAATCTAAGATTCAGATTCTTTACTTTCTCAAGTTATTTTCTTAGACTTACAACTTCACACTCTAATTCCTCATTGTGTTTCTCTTTTTCTTCAAGCTAATTTTTCAGAGTTTCTATGATTATTTTACTCTCTTCTAAGCAAATTTTGAGTTGATTGTTTTCATCAAGAAAATCATTGTCTTCTAGAGCATCCACAAAAGTATCCTTTTCTTCTCTAGATTATTTTTCAAATGCCATGAGAAGTCTAAGATCTTGTTCACAATCTTCCTCACTATCAAATAACCCATCACTGTCTTCACGAGTATAGTAACTTTTTCTAGTGCTATAACGATTCTTATTCCTTCTTGCTACTTCCTTCCCCTTTTTATGTGTTTCTTTATGAGGACACTTAGCAGAATAATGACCAACTCTTCCACAATCAAAACATTTGAAAGGAAGCTTACCTCTGAACCGTCCTGTGCCAAGTTGAAGTTTCTTTACAAATTTTATCTCATCTTCTTCTAAGATATATCCTAATCCTTCTGTCTTTTGTACTTCCTTCCCTTTTGTAGAAGTTCTAAAGACTGCTTCTTTGACTTCAGATGGTCCTCCTCTTCTCATTTCATATGCAGTTAGTATGCCATGAATTTGCACCACTGTAAGATTTTGAAGATCCTGCTTTTCTTCAAGAGCAGAAAATTTTGACTCAAATTTTGTCGTTAGTGATCTTAAAATTTTCTCAACCAGAGTAGATTCGGTTATTGTTTCTCCCAGATTTCTCATACGATTTACAATATCATCAAGATGTAAAAATAAATTTTCAATTCTCTCCTCATTATCCATTTTTAGATTCTCATATTGAATTCTGAGAGTTTGGAGCTTAGCACTTTTTACCTTTGCATCACCTTCATAACTTAGAATGATTTTGTCCCATATTGCCTTTGTTGTATTCAGCTGCATGACTTTGAAAAATTCTGATTCAATTAGACTTCCCAATAGAGCATTGACCGCCTTTGCATTGGTTTCATAATTCTTTCTTTCCGTCGAATCTGTTGGTACTGCAGCTGGATATTGATATCCTCCTTCAACAATTGCCCATACATCTGCTCCCAGAGACTGAAGATAGGATCTCATCCTTGTTTTCCAGAAGATTAAATTGTTTCTATTAAAGAGCGGAGGCCTGATAGATGTTGTTCCATCTTGATTACTCATCTTGCTTGATCTTCCTTCTAGCGGCTAAGCTTTTCAGAAGGACCTGCTCTGATACCAATTGTTGTAAAAATACTGAGAGGGGGGGTGAATCAGTATTTAGAGCTGATTGGAAAATTTTTAGTTTTCTTTTCTCTTAAAACCATATGCTACATTACTGAATCCAACTTGTATGTCTAGATATCTTATTATGTCTTTACGTAGATCATTGCATCATTCATTCATCAGATAAGCAGTAAGCATGGACAGAAATAACAGAACAAACCATCAAACATAAGCAACACATATGAACACCAGTATTTAAGGTGGAAACCAAATTCGGGAGAAAACCACCACTGTTGTTATCTCAGTCTTCAATATTTATTATAAAGAAAACTTCTTACAATTTATGCTGGTGCAAACTTATACCAGCACGTAGGCACCCACCTGTAGAAAGGCTATAACCTTTTCTCGTTCTCCAGCCACTATTGGAAGGGAACTCCAACCCCCTAATTTTAACACCAACTTTTACTAGCATGATACTTCCACTTTTATACAGAAGGCTTCAACCCTCAGATCCACCATATTTCTTCAATTTCTTCATCAGACTTCCGTTAGGTCTTTATCATTTCTTTTTCTGATCATCGTAGAGATTCATCATTTCTAGATCATATCCATCAATACATCATACATGTAGATATCTCTTAAAGAGATTTATTTATTGACAACCCTTTAATATGCACACACTAAACCATAATGCGCTTCTCCTTATATAGTTTTTCCTTTATCAATACCATGAGTAGAAAACCACTCAACTACTAATGGTATTCATATTAAAAGTCGAACCAATTCAAATTGAAATCCCAATCTTCATTCTTCTATGCACGAATTGTCCCAAAGGTAACCTTTTTCTCCACCAAATAATACTATAGCCAAGGTTAAATAACATTAACGTGCCGCTGATGGTTTTCTTTCTTTTATTGGAATTTTATTTATCAAATTCGTGGAATTTGATAAATAAATATTATTCACAACCTTTGGTAATTAAATATATATAATAGAACATTATATTAATAATCAGCGCTTTTATCAAATGGCTTTTTAAATAGACCTTTGGATCCGGCCCCACATGCATAATCGACGACTTAATCAATATAATTAAAACTGGGCCCATCGCTAACGATCGTTTCCATCCGACAGTTGTTATCGCGTTGCACCGCCTCATTTGATCAGACGGATATCGCTCGGCGAAGATGCGTGAAAAATAACATGCGATGGCCGCCGTACCTTGGTTAACCTTCGCGCATCTATAGCAAATGAACAACATCTGATGACCCCTTCCCAGATCAACGTCGCTCAACAATATCGCTGGGCATCCTGGGTCGAACAATAATGCGCAATGGTGTGCAGTGACAAGCAGTTTTGTGGAGTCATACAGGGACACATGTTGCCCGTTCTATGGAATCGGAGCCAACCTCTTGAATACCGCTCAACCCACAAAAGCGGTGCGATATGGGCAATCCATCCTCGCAAATCCTCTCGTGGTTTTGGAACAGTGACCAACCCATAGTTAAGTTGGGTTACGCTATTCCTTTTGGTCCCTTAACTCAGGTTTCGTCGCGCTTCCTTTTGTTCTGTTCCACCGAAAGTTTAATGCCGAATACTCTATTTTAGTTCTTCTGCGTTATAACTAATTTTCTCTCGCTCCTTGGTCCTTTCTCCATGAACGCTAATCAGCTCCTTACTAATAGTGTATACCCTTCTATGTGGAGCTTAAAACCATAATTTTGTTTATTCAATGAATATAACATTCCACTGTCTACTAGTTTGGAAACAATATCGACCGTATTAACATCGGTTCCTCGAAAAACATATAGAGCACCATTAATCCCCTCATAGGGTTTCTTACTTATCATGGATTTCAATTATCCTCCATCAAGATGCATACATATGTTCACACCTGAATTAATTCCACCGGGACTCAAATATCCTTCCTACTAAATTCAATTTGCTCTTTGACTGATACTGCTCTCTGTAGGTGCACTCTTTCTCTGTTCTTCTCTGCTGACCTCTGTCCTCTACTATGTTTCTTTTCTCTGTTCCTAGTTACTGTTTCAGATGCCCATTCCTTTGCCACTTCCTTTTCCATCAATGACAATATTTCCAACATGTATATATTGCATGGCCTCTTTGCAAAGGTTGGCTATGGTTGCCATTTGGCTATTATTTTCTTGTAGTTGCCCCTTGAACCTCATGTTTTCTTCTTGTGTTTCTTACAGTTTCTCTTTCACAATAGCTTCTCTGAGCCTTGCATCAACCAACTCTTTTCCCATTTGCAGGACACTTTATTCCATTAACCCCACATCCCAAACCTCCTTTGATTTTCAATTTTCATCCACCTGTGGGTGCGCCCTCTTCCTATTTATAGCTCATATAGGAGGGGTATTGTGAATTTCTCAATGATCAACCTTCCTCCCTCAATGAACTTATTATAAGATCCCATATTAGGCTATGGAGTAGATTCCTAAAATATTGTAACTTGTTTTTCAACTATTTGTGAGGATAATATTGTATTTTGGAGTTGGTGTGCAACTTGTATCCCCTTCTGGATATCTTGTCCTTCCATTTGTGCACTCTACCCTTCAATATGCACCATCTACTCTTCCTACTGCCCATCCTTCTCTTCCTATAGGATCTTCTGAATTTCCTAAAACATGCTTTGTTTTTCCTATAGAAAGCTTTGTTTTTCTTGTAGCATTCCCTTTCCTTGTTTTTGGATGTCAGTGGATACTTCTGGTTGCTTAAAGGGTGATTCTTCTGTCATATGATGTACTAGACATTTTTATGTGATGATAATGAGAATCTTCTTGTTCCATCACTGATTTAGTCTCAGAGGGGTGATGTTTTTGGGTTAGGACCCAATCTATTGACTAAGTCCCTCTTATGTATTTATATTCTCTCTTTATGATTTAGTACATCAAATCGACAGGTAATTCCAATTCATCTTCAGTTTCTCCAGTGTTTCGGATGAAAGAAGATAGCCTTCAATTGGTTCAAATTTGGTGCATGGTACAAATTGTAATGTTGGGTCCCTATATTACTATTTTAGTCCCTTATTGTTATTAGTGTATCCCCCTTACTATTATTGTTGTACCCCTGTAACCCAAATATTGTTATGATTGTGCCCTTACATTATTATTATTACTATTATTGCTAGGATTATATTGTGACCCCATGGAATCCTATATATAGAAGGAGGTTTTCTCATTTGTATCATCCAAGAATTGTTCATTTATGTAATGTAAAGAAGGTTTCCCCCTAGAAGTGGCTTATTTATAAGGCATTGATCTCTCTTTTCTTCTATTTTTGGAGCTGGTTTCAAAACATTTGGTATCATAGCTTTGGATTCTAGGGTTTCGCTGCTCTAAACAGGTCATCATGGAATTTTCTCTATAACTTTTTTCCGTGAAATTTCAGAAGCCAAAATTTTTACAGAGCAAAATCGTGATCCAAAGGAACATCACGTAAAAATTTTAGATCTTGGTTCTCAATATTTTTGGAGATATGATCTGTGGAATTTAGGGTTTTTTAGGCTCCCAAATTTCACCTAAACAAGTCATCATGGAATTTTCACTATAAATTTGTTTCTATGAAGTTTCAGAAGCTGAAATTTTTACAGAGCAAAGTGAAAATCTGGAGGAACATCGTGTAAAAATTTCAGATATTGGTTCGCAATATTTTTGGAGATATGATCTGTGGAAGTTAGGGTTTTTCAGGCTCCCGAATTTCATCTCAAAGAGGTGACCGTGGAAAAATCATCATAACTCTCTCTCTAAGCATCAGATTGGAATTCTGCAAAAATTGGTCACAATTACACGGACTGTAGTTTCCTGTGTATCAATTTGAGAGCCAAAGGAGGGAAAAAAATGACACGTGGCACATCGTACAAGTTTTCTCTATTGAACTTGTCCATAATTAGGTCATTGTGGGAAATTGGACATAAATTTTCCTTGAAGAATCCAAATCAGGTCAGACTTGTGGCATTCAAAATAAGATTTAGAGGGCTACTACATGACAAAATTTCAGATATTGAATATCATAAATCACAGATATAATTAAGGTTCAATATCGAGCTCCTCAAAAGCAAGAAAAAGGTGTGTGTGTGTGTTTTTTTTTTTTTTTTTCCGAATTGCATAAGTCTTGTTTGAAGAATCAATTTGAATTGATTCCAAGGGAATATTGTAGAATAGATATCAATATTGTGTTCTAAAATTCCCCCTAAAAATAATTCAACACCCATTAAGCCTTCAGAAGCCTCTACTATGACTCATGAATATGGATAAGTGCAACATGACATATCAAAATTACAAGAGCAAATGCACCAAATTTCATTCTCGCAAAGAGCAACAAAAAATGAAATGGAAGTTTTGAAGAAAGGTGTGGAAGCTAAGATGGATGGTTTGAAGAAATGAATGGAAGCTAAGATGGATGGCATGGAATCTAGCATGGAAGCTAAGATGGATGACATGAAAGACAACATGGAAAACATGAAGAATGATCTAAAAGAAGACATGGAAGGTTTGACAAAGTTGATACAAGAAATATTTCCTAATGACGAAAAGATAGTAGAGGAAACTCATGATGAGAAAAAAATAAATTTCAATCGTGATTTCATAAACTCTAATGTTAGAGGGAAGAACCACCATATTCAAAAGATCGATATGAGGAAGTTTTATGGCAAGGATCCCGTAACATGGATACTACAGATAGAGCAATATTTTGATCTCAATAATGTGCAAAACACACGAAGTTATGAATTTCAAATTTATATTTAGAACAAAATACATTTGTATGGTATCGATGGCTTTGCTCCCATAAAAAAATTGTCATTTGGTCAATTTTTACGGAGGAAATGATAGCACATTGTGAGGATACAAAGAGCAACACATTTTTTAGCCAATTAATAAATCTCAAACAAAAAGGTTCAGTGGTGGAGCACATTGAGGACTTCCAAAAATTGAATATAAGGGTAATTGATATTTCAGAGGAACACAGGATTGATGTCTTCATAGGGACTTTAAAGGATAACATCCAACACGAGGTTCGCGTTCGGGAACCTGATTCATTGGAGAAGGCATTCAGGCTGGCATGAAAAATTGAATGTAAAAATATGGTGACAAGGAAGCCTACCACTCACATCTATAAAGATGGAAGTGTTGGTACTCCTAGACTTCCACAACCTACAAGTTTGACACCACAACAATTGGAAGAAAAAAGAGAAAAAGGGATTTGCTACAGTTGTGATAGAAAATACACTAAAGGTCATAAGTGTGCTTAGAAGAAATTATTTTACATAGATTGTGAAGAGGAGGAAGAAAATGAACAAGAATCTTCAAAAGAAGAGGATATACACCAGGAACCAACCCTAGAAGAAGAAGAAATGAGTCTGACCATATCGTGTACTACATTGGCGGGAATTACCACTCCTCAAACTCTAAATATAGAAGGACATATCAAGAAGAAAAATTTAATAGTGTTGATTGATTTCGGTAGTACCCGTAATTTTATTCATTGTAAGGTAGCCAAGGAATTGAATTGTTTCTTATACCCGGGACCAGAATGTCAAGTGAAGGTTGCAAATGGAGGAACTACAAATTGCTCTGGAAAATGCCATAATATCAAGCAAACCATGGGGGAATATGTATTGAATATTCCAATGCTTTCCATTCTAATGGGAGGTGTTAATGTTGTACTAGGATTACAATGGTTACAATATTTGGGGACGATAGCTTTTAATTTTCAAGAACTTTTCTTGAATTTTTTTTTAGAAGGAAAGGAACTCGAATTATGGGGTATTAGAGGGTAGACGAGAAGGATAATAAGCTCTAATTTCATGACAAATATTCTGAAGAAATAAAAACGAGGCTTAATTTCACAATTTTTTTCACTAGAAGTTCCAACATCAAAATCATCTATTTCTCTAGATCTCAAAAAATTCTTGGACAAGCATTGCAAGGTGTTTGAAACTCCCAAAGGACTCCCACCTATTCGTGATCATGATCATGCTATTCATTTGATTCCAGGAAGTGTTCCTCCAAACATCAGGCCTTATACATATCCTTATGTCCAAAAGAGCAAAATTGAATGTATGATTGCAGAAATGTTCGAGGCTAGTATAATTCAACCTAGTCAAAGTTCTTTCTCTGCTCCAGTAGTATTGGTGCACAAGAAGGATGGATTATGGCACATGTGTCTGGATTATAGGGAGCTCAATAAGCTTACTATTAAAGATAAATTTCCCATTCATGTAATTGATAAATTATTGGATGAATTACATGTAGCAATTTATTTTACCAAGTTGGATCTTCGTTCAAGATATCATCAAGTTAGAATGAAAACTGAAGATATTCCGAAAACAACAGTTTGAACTCATGAGAGTCATTATGAACTTTTTTTCATGCCTTTTGGCCTTACCAATGCGCCTTCTACATTTCAAGGGTTTATGAATTCCATTTTCAAACCATTCCTTAGAAAATTTGTGCTAGTATTTTTTGATGATATACTAATCTACATCAGGTCTTGGAAGGGTCATGTTCAACATGTTGATAGGGTGCTCAAACTATTGCAGTAGAAAAAATTATATGAAAAAACATCCAAATGTTTCTTTGGAGTACAAAAGGTGGAATATATGTGTCATATTTTATCTCACGGGGGTTTTAAGGCAGAACCTAAGAAGCCATTAAGGAATGGAAAGTCCCACAACCATAAAGAAGTTTCTGTGACTCTGGGAGCTAGAAATTATTATTTTCAAGTTTTAAGAATTATGGGAGAATAACGGCACCTCAACAACATTATTCAGAAGAAAATACCACATTTCTGGACTCCTAAGCAAATAAGGCACTGAACATCTTAAAGAGGAAATGTGCCTAGCACCAGTCTTAGCTACACCAAACTTCACAAAAACCTTTATTGTGGAATGTGATGCCTCAGGAAATGGAATTGGTGTTGTTTTAATGTAAGAAGGAAGACCCATTGCGTTTGAAAGTCATCCAATCAAAGGAAAGTAATTACAGAAATCTATTTATGAGAAGGAAATGTTAGCAATACTACATGCACTAAAGAAATGGCGACCTTACCTAATGGGAAGACACCTCAAGGTAAACATTGATCACGATAGTCTTAAACACTTTTTGGAAAAAATAATATCTTCAAAAGAGAAACAAAAATGGGTCACAAAGATGTTGGGTTATTACTTTGAAATCATCTACAAAAAAGGGAAGCTAAATGTTTTTGCAGATGCACTCTCAATAAAGAATGAAGAGGTGGAAGCATTTCTTTGTGCCATTTCTATTATCCAACCAGATTGGATAACCGAAGCAAGGGATGAATGGAAGAAGGACAAAGAAGTGTGGACACTCATTCAAAATTTGTAGCAAGATCCCAGTACATGTGATACATTTAGTTGGAAAAATGATTCCTTATGGTATTAATATTTCTTATATCTTTGTAATAATTCCAAATTAAAACAAAATATTCTTTTGGAATTGCACACTTCTCCTTTAGGAGGAAACTCAGGATTTTTAAAAACTTACCACAGGGTGAAGAAATAATTTTTTTGGGATGGCCTTAAATTTGATATTCAAAATTTTTTGGCGAAATGTTTGGTTTTCCAGCAAAATAAAGTTGAGACAATTAAGACCCCGGGTCTTCTACAGCCTTTATCCATTCCAATTCAACGTTGGGAGGAGATTTCAATGGATTGTATCACAGGTTTACCTAATTTCTAAGGAAAGAGTGTCATCATGGTGGTAGTTGATAAAATTACCAAGTATGCACACTTTTGTGCATTATCTCATCCATTTAAATCAAGTACAGTTGCTACTAAATTTATGGACACAATTCAAAAGCTACATGGAAACCCAAAGATTATTGTGAGTGACAGAGATCCCATTTTTACTGGAGATTTTTGGATGGATTTATTTTCTTGTTTGGGTAGTCAACTAGCTCATAGCTCATCTTATCATCCTCAATCCAATGGTCAAATTGAGATAGTGAATAAATGTTGGGAAGGATATCTTCTTTGTTTTGTATCCGATAAACAAACAGAATGGGTCAAGTGGTTACCTCTCGCTGAATGGTGGTATGACACTTCCTTCCATCCTATAGCAAAAATGACCCCATTTATGGCACTTTATGGATATCATCCACCATCCATCACATCATATTTAAGATAAAATTATAAGGTTAAAGCAGTGGAATATCACATCGAGCATCAACAAGAAGTTCTCAAAATCTTAAAGGATAACCTAAATTTGGCACAAAATCGAATGAAAAAACTGGTAGATCAACATCGTAGAGAGAGAAGTTTTGATGTAGGAGACTGGGTATTTTTATGGCTAAAACCATAAAAACAAATTTGCCTCAAGCAAGCTAAGAAGGATAATAAATTATCGCCAAAGTACTATGGTCCTTACAAGGTGTTGCAAAATATTGGTACTATGGCATAAAAATTGGAACTTCCTGCTTCTTCACAAGTGCATCCAGTTTTCCATGTTTCATGCTTAAAGAAGGTTATAGGTGAAAAAATTCCAGTTCAAACAAAATTTCCAGAACTTGATGGGGAAGGAAAAATAATATTGGAACCTGAAGCAGTCACGGAAACAATAACTTGACAGAAAATAAATCGATCAATTTCAGAGTATCTCATCAAGTGGAAGAACTTACCCACTAAATATTCTGCATGGGAGGATGATAATTTTATACAAAAGCACCCAGAACTACTCAAGCGTTGAGGACAACACTTTTTTGAAGGAGAGGGGCATGTTAGGTCACTATATTACTAATTTAGTCCCTTATTGTTAGTAGTGTAGCCCCCTTATTATTATTGTTGTACCCATGTAACCCCAATATTGTTATTATTGTGCCCTTACATTATTATTGTTAGGTCAGCTAGGATTGTATTGTGACCACATGGACTCCAATATATAGAAGGAGGTTTTGTCATTTTTATCATCCAAGAATTGTTCATTTATGTAGGTTTCCCCCTCGAAGTGGCTTATTTCTAAGGCGTTGATCTCTCTTTTCTTCTTTTTTTAGAGCTGGTTTCATAACATGTAATGTCATGGTGATTATATGGTCAGGATTCTATGCTAAGTGCTAAACCCTATGGTTAGAAATCCTATGTTGGAAAACCCTGTGGTAAAAATCCTAAGTACTAATACCTAAGTCAAAACTATGATCCTAAACCTATGCTAAAAACCTAAGAGCATAAACCTAAGTTCTAAACCATATAGCGCAAATGATACGCAACAAATTTTTAAACTATGCCAAAAACCTATGGTTAAAACCTATGTTATAACCCTTTCGGAACATATGTAACAATGTAATGTTGCAAATCTATGGTGGTGAGTGCATACAAACTATGTAATGGTTTTGGTGTTTAATATATGTAATAAAAACATATTATATAATATCAATAAAAAAAAAATCAAAGTTAATCATCGGGCGAAGGCACAGAATGTGAATAGTCCATGGGAGGCCGACCGCAGTGGAACCATCAGCCCGCAACCACCAGAACTGACCACTAAGGTGGAAGCCAGTGGTTAGACCACCGTCGGTCACATGCGGTTGGTATATCCGCTTTGTTGTCTGCAAAACTGTCAAGGATATTTTAATATATGGTGTATTTTTTGGTTTTTGAAATTAAAATGCGCTATGTTATTTTTAACCACCATGTAACAAAACTCCAAGGTGTATGAATTTTATAAGACCGTGAACCTAATCCACTTAATAAATTTCAACCATATGCCAATTTTGGCCTAGGTAGTTCAAGATTGAACTTGCATAGCATTATAAATTTAATCCATTGCTCATGATGAATAAGAGAGTGATTTTGAAGACTTGTAGCAATATTTATGTAAGAGAGAAGCATTTTTTCTTTCAGGTGTATCTTGGTCATCTGAAGGCGGAATTGGGAACCGAGATAGGTGTTGGAAATCTAGGAGAGAGAGCTTTATGTTGACAGAAACCAGAGGTGCCTACGAGCATGTTCATTATGGTGTATTTTTGTGTAAATACTTCCTTGGATCAATCCTTAATAAAATGGTTGCCCATCTTGAAAGCAGACTCGGAGACGTTTTCCACCAAGGAGGAACTCCATAATCAATGTTTGTTGCCCTCTATCTCTATTATTCTCTACAAATTCATGTTTAATTTTGCTTCTTAATTTCTAGATAAAATTGTGAAATCAATTTATTTCCTTCAGTATTCCACACTAAGCGATCAAGTTAACAATCAATTCACTGTTGGAAAATATTCAGTTCTAATTCAGTATTATTTCAGATCTATTTCAGATCATATATTTTCATATCAGAGAAGGTTACATTGTGTAGGATTTTTACAGTAAACATTAACCAGGTCCAGGTTGTGACGTGGAGAAGGAACGCTCAAGGAGATCGACTTAGAAGTTGGAAAGAGAAAAGTCACTCATCAATCAACAATGGGAGGATCTGATGTAGGTGAAACTCCTAAAGTGAAGATCATGCGTGAGGAACAAGTTTAGAAATTTTTTTTGAACATGCAGTGGATGTTGGGAGAACTCTATGAATATAAGAAGGCAAGAGATGTAGCTTCTTCTTTGAAGGAAACCTCCATCATCTTCATCATATTCTTCTTCTTCTTCTTCCAGTTTAGAATCTAAAATATAAAATAAACCTCAGAAATCTTCTCTTTTAAAACTTGATGTAAAATTTTAACTACCTATTTATGATGGCAAAATGAATCCTGAAAAGTTAGATAAATAGATTAAAAAGTTAGAATTGTATTGTAGAATTCAGAACATTTTTTATGAAAGAACAAAAATTCAGTTAGCTACACTTAGAATGGGGGGAACAACTTTAATCTGGTGGGAATGTAAAACTCAAGTGGATTTAAAGCTGTTTGGTAAAGTCATCTCTTCATGGTCTAAGTTTTTAAAAGCTCTCATAAAATAATTATATCCTTTGGGATACATGCAACAAGCTGTATTGATTGGAAAAATTTGAGGCAAGGTAAAGGGCAGAATGTTCATGAGTTTACTCAAGAGTTTAGGAAGAAAGTTTTGGCACTTGGCATTCCATTGGATACACGTGAAACTTTATTAAATTACATTTCCATTTTACATTATTATTTACAACATATGTTATTGATGTTTAATCCCACCGACTTTGATGAAGTGTGTGTTCAAGCCATACATATTGAATAAGGTGGAATATCGTTCATGTTTTCACATAAAGCATCCAAACAATTGGAAATCAAGGATTCCAAAGAAAACAAGAGGAAGAGAAGTTCAAAGGGAAAGAAAATAATGAAAATTTAGAAGGAAGGTTAAAGACCTACTTGTTCTCACTGCCAAAGGATCGGACATGATGAATCTAGATGTTGGAAAATTCACCCAAAACTCATACCAAAGAAGTTCCAGAAAAATAAAGGTGAAAAGAAGGCTAATACATCAATCCAACAATATTTGGGCTCTAACTTAAGTGATGAAAGGAAAATAACCGCAATGGTTTCGACAGGTAAATTTTTTGATGCTAGTTCAAGTTCTAGTACTTCTGCATCTTCTTCAAACATAAATCATCTGGATGAGGATAAAAGAGTTGAGTTATTTCACACAAGGATACTTTCTAAGCACACAGAAATAGACACTTTATTTCATAGTAGATCACAGGGAGATTTAATATATGAAGAATTAGTTAAGAAATTGGGTTAGGAGACACATAGTCATCCAAGATCATACCCATTAGGTTGGATAAAACAAAAGACTCAAATTAATGTCGCAAAGTAGTGTCATTTAAAATTTTCCATCACAACTAATTACATTGATGAAGTGGATTTATATGTGATTCCATTAGACATATATGGAGTAGTGCTAGGAAGTCCTTATCTCTATGATCATTATGTTGTGTTTCATAGGAAAACGCATAAATATCACCTTAAAAAAGATGAGATCGAATACATTTTGAGGGCACATAAAATCAAAACACACTTGGATTTAGTTATTGTTAATCAGATGAAGAGGCTAATAAGTTCAAGTAAAATATATGTACTCATGGTTGTAAAAGAAGAACATAAGGATCAACATGATGCTTTTTCAGGCTGTGAATCTCAGTTTAAAGATATTTTGGTTAAAGTGGTAGATTCTTTTCAAATTCTATTTAAAGAACCAAAACATCTACCTCCTAAACGGGAAATACAACAAGAGATACAATTGATGTTTGATGCCCCTCTTCCTAATTTCGGAATGTATCGCATGTAAGTCATAAAGAATGAAGAAATAAAGAAACAAATCCAAGAGCTGGTTGAAAAAGGCTTCATTCAACCCAGTTCATCTCCATGTGGTTCACCAATAATTTTGGTTCCTAAGAAAGACAGGACATGGAGAATGTGTGTAGACTTTAGGGCCTTAAACAAAATCACAATCAAGAATAGATATCCTCTTCCCAGGATAGATGATTTAATTGACTAGTTGAAAAATGTTTTCTATTTCACTAAGTTGGATTTGCGTAGTGGGTATCATCAAATTTGCATTACAGAAAATGACATCTGGAAAAATACATTTAAAACTAGGCAGGGGTCATTTGAATGGTTAGTGATGCCTTTTAGTTTGTGTAATGCTCCAATAACTTTCATGCTGGTTATGAATGATGTATTCCATCCATACATTGATAAATTTGTCATAATATACTTACATGATATCCTCATTTTCAGTTCTAGTATGGAAGATCATGTAATGCATGTTAAACATGTCTTTGAAGTGTTGTAAAGGGGAAAATTGTACCTTAAAATTTCCAAATGTGAGTTAGGGAAAACTTCATTGATGTATCTTGGTTACATAGTTGGAGGTAGTCATTTGAAAATAGATCCAACTAAAATCGATGTGATTGTTAAGTGGCCAGGTCCACATAATGTGACTGAATTTAGGAGTTTCTTAGGTGTAGTTCAATATTGGAGAAAATTCATCTCTTAGTTTTCTTTGATTGCATCACCGTTACATGCTTTAACTGGTTCTAAAGTTTCCTTTCAGTGTGTAGGGAAACAACAAAAATATTTTGATACACTTAAGCAGAAAATTGTCACAACACCACTTTTAGCTTTACCACATCTACAACATCCATTTGAAATTGAAACAAATGATAGTTGTTATGCAATGGGTGTCGTCTTACTTCAAAAAGGGAAACCTATTTTTTTTCATTTAGAAAATTTTTCTAAGGAAGTTGAAAACTATCCGACATATGATAAAGAACTGTTTTCTTTGGTTGAAAGTGTTAAGAAATGGAAACACTACTTAATGGGTAAGGAAATAATGATTCACACAGATCATCAGCTGCTTCAGTACCTTCATTCTAAGACTAAGTTGCAATAATCTCGCCATTACATATGGATGGGATTTCTTCAGCAGATTCACTTAGTAATTAAGTACAAGAAAGGCGTAACAAACAAAGAAGCTGATATTTTGTCTAGACCATCTTTGAATGCTTCGGTACTACTGCAGAATAATTCTTTAAAACTTTAAAGTTATTTAGAACAATATAGTATAGATGTTGATTTCAAAGATATTTATGAATCACTGACTCATGGTACTTAGGTGGAAGAAGTAAATTTTCATGTTCATGACAAGTTGTTATATCATCTGGGTAAGTTGTGCATATCACTAACAGAAAGGGTGCATGTTATTTGGGAAGCACATTCTTCTCTCATTTCAAGACATTTTGGCATAAGCAAGACAATGGCACAAATTCAAAGGTATTTCTACTAACCTAGCATGTATGAAACAATTGTTAAGTACATTAGAGGATGTGTTATGTGTTTGAAAAGAAAACCAAGAAATAAAAATATTGACTTGTACATGCCACTTCCAGTTCCTTCACGACCATAGGACACAATAACCATAGAATTTGTTGGAGAACTTCGTATGTCCCAGATAGTGCATGATTACATGTATGTCGCGGTTGATCGTTTCAGAAAAATGTGCATTCTTGTCCCATGCAAAAAGCATGTGACTGCTGAACAAACTACACAAATGTTATTTCAATAGATATGGGTTCATTTTGGGTTACCTACTTCCATCATTTCTGACTGAGACACTTGCTTTGTAGGAGATTTTTTGTCCACTTTGTGGGGACTCAAGGACACAAATATGAATAAGAGCACATATTTTCATCCAGAAACTGACGAGCAAACAAAAGTGGTAAACATTACAGTGATACATATTCTCTGAGGTTATTGCAGCAACCATCCTAAGTTGTGGGATGAATCTTTACCTTATGTGCAACATGCTTACAATCGAGCCTTACATTCTTCGACTAAGCGATCACCATTTAAAATATGTTTTGGGTATCTACCAGAGCCACCAATGGATTTCATGTTTGGTGAAGAAGATAAAGAAGATGGAAACAAAGATACAAATAAAGAAGTTAAGTTCATTCAACGGATACAACAGATACATGAAGCTGTGTAGGATTAGTTATAAAAGAGTCGAGCCAAGTACAAAATGCGCCATGATAAGAATCGAGTGGATCATCACTTTCAATTCAATGATCAGGTATGGTTGTATATCAGTAAAGACAGGTTGAAAGGTGAAAGTAAGAAACTAAAACCTGTCAAGTATGGTTCTTTCAAGATTGTGGAAAAGATTGGAAATTATGCATTCCAGTTAGATTTACCTCCTTACATGTGTATTTATTCAGTTGTAAATGTATAAAATCTGAAGTTGTATAAACCTCCGATGATCATTGATCTAGAGGAAGATACACAAATTCCTACCATTTATTATTTGGCACCTTAGTATATGAATAAGTTGTAGGAAGATACCATCTTGGACATGAAGGTTTTCGCTTCAAGGCATGGAGATGTTGAATATCTTTGAGTGGGACTCAAGGGAATGAATACTAGCAAGGTGAGGTGGATGGAGATTAGAAGAGTGAGGGAGATATTGGTCCAAAAGCTTTCAAGTGGAGAGGATTGATCCAGGAGGATCTTGCATCAGTTCAGATCGACTGGGAAGTACAACTCATCTTCATTTTTTCCAGTGTTCCGGATGAAAGAAGAGAGCCTTCAATTGGTTCGAATTTGGTGCATGGTAAAAATTGTAATGTCATGGTGATTATATGGTCAAGATTCTATGCTAAGTGGCTAAAACCTATGGTTAGAAATCCTATGCTGGAAAACCCTATGGTCAAAATCCTAAGTACTAAGATCCAAGTCCTAATTATGGTCCTAAGAATATGCTAAATACCTAAGAGCATAAACCTAAGTTCTAAACCATATAACGCAAATGAAATGCAACAAAGTTTTAAACTATGACAAAAACATATGGTTAAAACCTATGTTATAACCCTTTTAGAACATATGTAACAATGTAATGTTACAAATCTATGGTGGTGAGTGCATACAAAATATTTAATGGTTTCATTGTTTAATATATGTAATAAAACCATATTAAATGATATTAGTCGAAACCGCATTAGAGTTAACTGTCAGATAGAGGCTCAACATGTGAACAGTCCACGAGAGGCTGACCGCAACGAAACCGTCAACCCAAAGCCGTCAGAACTGACCACCAAGGTGGTAGCTAGTGGTTAGACCAACATCGGTCACATGTGGTTGGTATATTCGCTCTTCCGCCTGCAAAACCGTCAAGGCTATTTTAATATATGGTGTATTTTTTGGGTTTTTTAAATTAAATTGCGCTATGTTATTTTTAACCACCATGTAACAAAACTCAAAGGTGTATGAATTTTATAAGACTACGAACCTAATACACTTAATAAATTTCAACCATATGCCAATTTTGGCCCAGGGAGTTCGAGATTGAACCTGCATAGCATTATAAATTTACTCCATTTCTCATGATGAAGAAGAGAGTGATTTTGAAGACTTGTAGTCAGATTTCTGTAAGAGAAGCAATTCTTCTTTTAGGTGTATCTTGGTTGTTCGGAGGTAGTGTTGAGATTCAACAAGATGATGAGCTTAGTGAAATGTAAGAACCTTCACTAAGTGGTGCTCGCAGGCTAATTTTAGGTGTATGTCTATTTTTAGACATGGTGAGCATATTCTATAAGTTGCAGGATGCTATTTGTAGATGGTTGGTCAAATGTGGAAAATAGATGAAATTCTATTTTTAGAATATTGGGAAAATTCCATTTATAGATCGTTGATCTAAAAATAGGTGCATGTCGATTATTATTAACCCTTAATAATATCCGAAAATAAACATCAACTTATTCTCTTGAAGCACTTTATTTCACTGAACAGATTTGGAAAATCAATGGGCTGAAGGAATTACACAATTCCTAGGGTTATTGATGGCTCATGCATGGAGGACTCAGTTAGAATTGAAGTGGCAAAGTTATGATAGAGTTGGAAGAGTAGTTAATGGAGTTTTTATTTAGTTTAACTCACTTAAGTTAGTTAAAATCAGTTGAGCTAGTTGTATCTAGTTTAACTGAAAGATACACTAGTGAGATTTAAGTGAATTAATTACTTAATTAATTCACAACTAATAACTCACTAACAACTGAAAAAATACAACAGTTAACTACTTCCATATTGTGACTATAGTGATGCATTCAATGAATTTGACACACATTGGAGTTTCCAATGAGGATTTCACAGTCAAGGAAAGGCAAATTCAAATTCATTCAGTGGTCTTCTTCAGCAGGGATTGCGCAGTGGAGGCAGGTTGTCAAGAGGCAAGAAATTAGTGCATGGAGGTGCAAATTTCTGCAAGACAATGTGAGACGGTTGTATATTGTACTGAGAGCTCTATGAGTTGAGCTTTGTATGAGATATATGAGATCGTTTCATGATCCATTGATATACATAATATATGATAGTTAGGGTTTTTAGCTTTAAGATTTCCCGTTAAACAATCGTATTATGTGCGATTGAATTTATTCACATGTGTTTGCAATTGAATTTTAAATTTCCGCAAGTTTAACAGTGGAAGGATTATGTATTTAGCAACAAGATAAATATTGTTATATCAATAGAATCTGGTAATACATCAGTATTAATAAATTTCTACATGGTATTGGAGCAATATTGATCACTGGAGATTGCAATTATGAATAAGTGCTGAGTTTTGTGTTGGTGGACAATATGAATTTGCTACAGAAATTTCTTGGTGTGACAGTTGAGTATTCATTGAAATGTCTTTCAATGGGTTGTGATTGGAGTATGTCCTTGAGGGTAGCTCAAATTACATAGCCTAGAAGGATAGGATGGAGGTGGTGCTTGAAGATAATGGACTAAAGGAGTTCATCTATAGCGATGTTCCTAAGCTTGGTTCTAGCGATGCTACAAGACTTGACACATGGAAAAAGGTTGCAAAGACAAGAATAAATATGTTGGAAGGTGTGAAGGAACATATTGTGTCAAGCCTTCACAGGAAAGCCACTCCATTTGCAATGTGGAAGGCTTTGACAAATATTTTCAAAGCAGCAATGACCATAGGAAGTTGGCGCTGAAAGATAAGCTCAGAAAAATAAAAATGGAGAAGGGCGATAGTATTCCAAAATATCTCACAAAGTTTGTCCAATGTAGGGATGAACTGTGAAGTGTGGGAATTACAGTTAAGTATGATGACTTGGTGAGCTTGGCTCTCCTTGGGCTTTCGAAGAGTTGGCATAGCTACGAAGACTTTGTCAATGGACGGGAGAAACTGCCGGGTTGGGAGAGACTTTGGTCGGATCTTGTGCAAGAGGAGATAAGTTGAAGTACCATGGATGGCTCTTCATCGAATAATGATGATGAAGAGAATTTTACTTTGGCTTCCAAAGTAAGGAAAGGAAAGGGGAAGAAATCCCATCCAAAATCTGAGGCTAAAGGCAAGAAGCGGGATTTTTCCAAAGTGAAGTGTTTTCACTGTCACGAACATGGGCATCTCACCACTAATATCCCACAAAAAAGGAAGAACAAGAAGGATGCTGGAGCTATAGTGGGTGAGGCCTTAGGCTTGAAATTTGAACTTTATTTCTTTTTTATCTCATGCTTGGTTTCAATCACAATGGGTTCAGTGTGCTATCCTGATAGCAGTGCATCTTTTCATATGACGGGAGACAAGGAGTTGTTTAGTGACTTGGAGGAGAAGGATCTCCAAATACATATAGAGATGGGCGACGCTGGTAGATACAGTGTGACCAACATTGGAACCATTACCTTTGAGAGGGAGTCAAGTAAACCATTTTTGTTGAAATATGTTATGCATGTCCCAGGTCTGAGGAAGAACTTGGTCTCGGTCGCAATGTTGGAAGACATAGGTTATGACGTTGTTTTCAGTGAGGGAAAAGCTTTCTTGTGACATAAAAAATGGGTCAAACCAAGAGGATATGGATTTGAGTTAAGAATATCTACAAGCTAGAGGTAGATGGTTGCGCTACAATGATGGGTAAAGCAGAAGAAGTGGTGAGCTGGGATGAGGGCGAATTATGGCACAAGAGATTGGGCCATCTTCACCATGGTGCCTTGAATATTTTGCAGTATATTTCTACTAGACTTCCCAAGGGTACACTTGTGCAGTCAAATCAGTGCAAGGGATGTACTATGGGTAATTTTTTGAAGACCACCTTTCATGAGAAGGAGAACCGTGCTTCGGTGATCTTGGAGAGAATTCACACAGACGTGTGTGGACCTTTCTTGGTTGCTTCAATAGAAAAAAATAGGTATTATGTTATATTTTTTGATGACTATTCTCATAGATGCTGGATCTTCTTCATGCATAAGAAGAGAAAAACATTCTCAAAGTTTTGTGAGTTTAAGGCATTGGTGGAGAAGGAGTCAGGGAAGCAAGTGAAGGCTCTGTAGAGCGATAATGGTGGTGAATATATCTCGAATGAATTCAAAGAATTCTGTAGCAAAGAAGGAATTCAAAGAGAACTCATAGCACCTCATAACCCACAACAGAATGGGGTCATAGAGAGGAAGAACAGAATGATCGTGGCTGTTGCACAAGCTATGCTGCATGAACAGGGCCTACCGATGCACTTGTGGGCGGATGCATGCAACACTGCAGTTTATGTGAAAAACCGTTGTCCTCATAGAATAATTGGCATGAGTACACTTAAAGAAGCTTTTACTAGTAAGAAGCCTGATATTTCTCATCTGAAGATTTTTGGCTCATATGTTTACATTCATGTCACAAAGGACACTAGGAAGAAGCTGGAGCCGACTATAGAAGTTGGGATATTTGTGGCGTACACAGAAACACCCCATAATTATCATGTGTATTTTCCAAATAGTCGAATGAGTGTGGTGCAATAGGATATAAAATTCAATGAGGTGAAAGCCATGAAGTTGTTTCTTGAGAGGGAGCTATACTTGCATGCAGAGGAGGAACTTCTTGTTCCCAAATATGAGCCTCTAGATGTGGGTCAGCCATAGGAGGAGATTCATGGAGTGGAGGAGTCCACTCATGCAGAACCAAACATCATAACAGGAAGAAAACGTACCACAGAAGCTGAGAGACTGAAGCTTGATGCGGTAGAGAATGTAGGAGTCCCTACATCACAGCGCAGACAGAGACAGTCACCTGACCGATTTACTGGATACATGGCTCTTATGAGCAAGTGTATCATGACAGAGCCATCTTCTTTTGAAGAAGTAGCGCAGGAGCCCACATGGGTAGATGCCATGGTGGAGGAGTATGACTCCATTATCAGAAAAAATGCTTGGGAGATTGTTCCAAGGTTGGTGGGTAAATCAGTGGTAGACTTGAAATGGATCTACAAGGTAAAGCAAGCTGCTGATGGGAGCGTCGAGAAGTATAAGCCAAGATTTGTTGCTTGAGGCTTCTCACATATCGAGGGTATTGATTATGACAAAACCTTTGCACCTGTCACATGGTATTCTTCCATAAGGACCATCCTTGCTCTCTCAGTGCAGATGGGTTGGCAAATTCATCAGATGGATGTGAAGATTGCGTTCCTTAATGGGATCATTGAGGAAGAGGTGTACATTGAGCAGCCTAAAGGATTTGATATCTTCAGCAATGAGTCGCATGAGTGTAGACTCAAAAGAGCGTTATATGGGCTGAAAAAAGCACCATGTGCTTGGTACACACAAATCAAAAACTATTTCACTGGACTTGGCTTCACCAAGAGTGAGGCAGATGCAAACCTGTACCAAATTGTGGTGGAGGGTAAGCTTTTAATCATTTTTCTTTATGTTGATGATTTAATACTAACGGGTGATGAGCAGTTGATACACTCATGCAAGGCATATCTTGCAAAGGAGTTCGAGATGAAGGACTTGGGCTCCTTCATTATTTCCTTGGATTGGAAATATGGCAGCGAGAAGGTGAACTATTTGTGTCTCAAGGCAAGTATGCTTGGGAGATATTTGGTAAGTTTCACATGGAGGACTGCAAGCCCATGGATACTCCTCTTCCAGGAAATTGGAGGAAGTAGGATGCTACATCGGCAGAGGTAGTGGATTCCACTATTTATCGGCAGTTGGTGGGTTCACTCATGTATTTAGTTAATACAAGATTAAACATATGCTATGCGATGAACCAGCTTTCACAAGCGATGGTTAATCCTACCAAGCTCTTTTGGAAGGCAGGAAAGCATGTCCTGAGGTATCTCAGGGGCACATCTAAGTATGGATTATGGTACAGATAGACGGATGAGGTGAAGTTTCATGGCTTCACGGATGCAGATTGGGCAGGCAGCCCAATAGACAGAAAGAGCACATTAGGAGGGGTTTTCAGTATCGGATCTACAGTAGTTTCTTGGTACAGAAGGAAACAAAGATCTGTGGCACTCAGTTCAGTGGAGGCAGAATACATGGCATCAAGTCAAGCTGCATGTGAGGATATCTGGATGAGGAAGATCTTGGTCAGTTTTTTCGGTTCACATTTAGATCCTATAGTGATACATTGTGACAATCAGAGTTGCATTAAACTCTAGATTAATCCATTGTTTCATGATAGATCTAAACATATTGATATCCGATATCATCATATCAGAGATTGTGTGCAGCATAAGATCATGTTGCTTTAGTACATTCCTACGAAAGATCAAGATGCAGGTATTCTGACGAAGGCGCTCGGCAGGAGCAAATTCGAATACCATAGAGGCAAGATCAGGGTGAAGGATAATACCTATCTTATTGAGATGGAGTGTGGAGATTCAACAAGATGATGAGCTTAGTGAAAAGTAAGCACCTTCACTAAGTGGGGCCCATAGGCTATTTTTAGGTGTATGTCTATTTTTAGACATGGTGAGCATATTCTATAAGTTGTAGGATGTTATTTGTAGATGGTTGGTCAAATGTGGAAAATAGATGAAATTCTATTTTTAGAAATTTAGGCGAAGTCTATTTATAGATCGTCGATCTAAAAATAGGTGCATGTCCATTATTATTAACCCTTAATAATAATCTGACAATAAACATCAACTTATTCTCTTGAAGCACTTTATTTCAGTGAACACATATGAAAAATCAGTGGGCTGAAGGAATTACTCAATTCCTAGGGTTATTTTTGGCTCATGCATGGAAGACTCAATTAGAACTGAAGTGGAAAAGTTATGACAGAGTTGGAAGAGTATTTAATGGAGTTGTTATTCAGTTTAACTCAGTTAAGTGAGTTAAACTCAATTGAGCTAGTTGTATCTAGTTTGACTGAATGATACACTAGTGAGAGTTAAGTGAATTAATTAGTTAATTAATTCACAACTAATAACTCACTAACAACTGAACAAATACAGTAGTTAACTACTTGCATGTCAGTTCCAGTGGAGACCCAATGGAGAGATAGGTGAAAGGGTGAGATGGACTATCTTTTGTGACTATAGTGATGCATTCAATGCATTTGACACACATTGGAGTTGCCAATGAGGATTGCACATTCAAGGCAAGGCCAATTCGAATTCATTCAGTGGTCTTCTTCAGCAGGGATTGCGCAGTGGAGGCAAGCTGTCAGGAGGCAAGAAATTGGTGCATGGAGGTACAAATTTCTGCAAGACAGTGTGAGACGATTGTATATTGTACTGAGAGCTCTATGAGTTGAGATTTGTATGAGATATATGATATTGTTTCATGATCCATTGATATACACAATATATGATAGTTGGGGTTTTTAGCTTTAAACTTTCCCGTTAAACAACTGTGTTATGTGCGATTGAATTTATTCACATGTGTTTGCAATTGAATTTTGAATTTCCGCAAGTTTAACAATGGAAAGATTTTGTATTTAGCAAGAAGATAAATATTGTTAGATCAGGAGAATCCGGTAATACATTAGTATTAGTAAATTTCTACAGGAAGAATTGGGAACCGATATAGGTGTTGGAAAGATATGAGAGAGAGATTTATTTTGAAAGAGACCATAGGTGCCCGCAAACATGTTTGGTCTGGTGTATTTCTGTTTAAACACTTCCTTAGATCAATCCTTAATAAAACGGAGGCCCATCTTGAAAGTGGACCCGAAGACGTAGTCCACCGGGGACGAACTTTGTAATCAATTCTTATTTTCTTCTATCTATATTATTTGCTAAAAATTCATGCTTAGTTATGCTTCTTATGTTCTGGATTAAGTCATACAATCAATTTCTTTCCTTCAGTCTTCCACACTAAGCGATCAAGTTAACAATCAATTCACTGTTGGAAAATATTGAGTTCTACTTCAGTATTATTTCATATTTATTTCAGATCAAATAGGTTATGTGATCCTTAGCTTTTTTCTTTGGAGTGTGACCTCCTCAATATTTCCCTCATCTGGCCCTACCTCTTCTTTTTTACTTGGCAACCCCTCAATGGTAATTGGAACCTTTGTGGGTGTCTGGGGTCTGCCCTACCTTGTTATAGTGCTTTTTCTTGTTTTAACATAAAGAGGGGCTTGTTTGTGCCTTTTCTTCTTGGATTTTATAGGAGTGCCCAAGGTGGCTAAGGGGGAATCCACCTCATATACACTGCTCCTTGGTGATAAAATAGTCTATTGGGGGGATATCTCAGTTTCCATTGGTACAATGGTATCTCTAGGACTTAGGTTATCCTCTTCTAACTTCCCTTCCTATTCTCCCTTATCATCTATTTCCATTTCTACTTTTTCCTCTTCTTATTTTTCTTCCTATGTTTCGATTTCTTCTGTCTTCTCTACCTCTTTTTCTTCCTCTGATCTGGTACCTCTACCCCCAATGCTAGATACGTGGATTTCCCCGAGATTAATGCTCTAAGTTCCTATTAGCTCCTCCCCATCCATATCTTTGAATTTGGACCATGGAAAAGGAATTATTAAGTGGTTTAGGGCATCTTCTACTACCATCTGAATGAGCTCATGATGGGCTCAGTTTTGATTTTTCCCTTCTCTGTATTTTTGTCTCATTTATTTGATGGAATACAGGATGAAGCAAGGTACATTCAATCTCTAGTCAAGAGGCAAATTTTCTTGGTATCTGAGCTCATGTAATAGCCTAAAATGATATCCATATACTACACTTGGTCTGCCTTCACAGGAGATGTATGTTAAGATGTTAAAGGCTACCTCATCCCATGGGTAAGGAAAAATTTCTCTTCTAACCCTATTTTATCTTCCACGGGCCTCTCCCTAGACCTCAATAAATTATTCTTTGTAGTGGTACTAGTGAGTCTGTCTTCCCTATTCCATTTGATTCCTAGGGGAAATGTGGTTACTCTACTGATCACTTTAGGATATATGGTAATGGCTAACCCTCTTATTACAATTGTGGTACTAACATTTGATTGGGAATTCAAATCCATAGAAAACTCAAAGGAAATTATTCATAATATAATTTTAATAATTCAAATAATCCTAACCACTGATGTCTCCTAAATATGTTTGATATATGAGGGTGCAAATGATGCTATAGGAGGATGCAAATGAATCATTCTGGTGTATGTGGGTTCTCTCTTGTTGAACCCAACCCCCATCTTCTCTTGTTGCCTTTGACTAGGTGTAGGTAAAGTGTTTTTTTATGGCCTTAGTTAATGAATTAAATGGTATCAAAGGGCCACAAAAAAATTCTTACCACTCCAACTCTCTATACTGATCCTTTTTTCCCCTCACACAAACCATCCAATTTCACAATTTTATGACCACAGACTGCAAATTTTTAAGAGATTTTATGTGAAAATATGATGGATAGGTGAGGTAATGGAAACTTACTTTTCAAGTTGATGCTATGAGCTAAATAATGGGAGTTTCCTGAACCAATTGGATATTTAGTTGCACACATATACCCTCTATCCTTTTGTGGAACCCTTCGGCTCTTCTTGTAGCAGTCAAGACTTTCCTGTAGCACTATTTTGTAGCAGCAGAGATTCAATGGTTCAAAGCTCTACAGTGGGTTGCAAGTTTTTTCCTCTCTCAGCTTGATCTTAGAATGACCAAATGTGTGAGTGGAAGCATGCTCAAGTACCTTTTATGCTATTTTGAGTTGGCTTGGAGCATTGTGCTAACTTGTCCCTTGCACGAGTTTTCCTCATTTGGACCATTGGTCCCACTCAAATTTATCATTATCTTCTCCCTCGTAATCAACACCCACTCCTGGTGATCATACTTCAACTGATTTGACACCTACGCATTGCATGACAACTCCACCATTCACTTTTTGTTTAACTGGGCGAGGGTGGCCAAGTAAACTGGACACCTTCAACTTATTAAAGTTCCCCTCTTCAACATTCATTCATTTAGTCACTTATGCATAAGGAGAGGGTGCGAGAGTGCCATACCTGAGCCTTACCTCCTTTTCGAGTTGTTGCACGAGGATGCATGGTTGAGCTGGACTTAGAGTTGCATCATTGTGTTTGTATTGCTTCTTGATTTTTTCAAAAAAAAAATTGGTGTCTTCTTTCCTTTTGAGGTGTTTTAACTTGATTTGTTTGTTGTGTGTTTAGGTACCTCGTTGAGTATTCAAGTGTATGTATGTTGGTGGAGTATCCCCCTTGTAGTGTCATTTTTGGCTTCATATTCATCTCCCAAGTCTTCTTGGTCTCCATGATTAGTCAAAACCATATTCAAGGCTTTTCTAGTGCTTACACAGGGCTTTCTATATGAAGTTTCTTTTCCTATAGCAAACTCTTTCTCTTCTTGTTTTAAGATTCTAGATATGCATGAGTGATGAGGGAGACTGTGAGGTGGTATTAGGGTGATGGTAGGATGATTATAGGTTTTTGAGGAAGGTGTGTCGCCTTGGCAAATGAAGTGAGGAAACTAAGTGTCTTTTAGAATTTTATAGAGGTGACAGAAGGTAGGATTTTAAATAAACAATCTTGTGCTTGAGATGGAGTGATGAGAAGGTGGTAGGAAATGAGGGGAAGAATATCCCCATTGTTTTTTGAAACCTTAAGTCCCTTGGTGCCTATTGTGTATCATTGAACCTCCTTCATGTAGCTCAGTGTAAACTCCTGTAGAAGTTACAAGAATTCCTGTAGCAGCATAGGAACTTCTTGTAGCACCTTAGAGAAAATGGAAAAAACTTGATTTCTGAGCTCAAATATGGTGTGGATGGATGTAGAGGTGAGTGATGGTGTTGAAGAGAAATGGGATGGATGGAGGTGTGAAGATAAATGGGAGAATTCCCTTGCTTGATTACCATGACATGCCATTGTTCATAACCTTGCAAGATAGAAAAAAAGTCAGCAGTCATGGTGTCATCCTTGTTCATTTATTTTCTTTTTTTCTTTCTTCTTTTTTTGTTCTTTTTTTTCAAGACCATTAGACTGCCTTAGAAGATATTTTCAACTCACTAGCCTACCCTGGGTGCCTCAAAGAGGTTTTCACTCAGGGATATTTTATTTTCATTTTCTCTCTTTTTTGCTCCAGGACTGCCTCTAAGAAGTTTTCAATCCTGGAGTTGGCCTTGGATGCCTCATGGAGGTTTTCACCTAGAAATATTTATTTATTTATTTATTTTCCAGGAGGGTTGTGAACTGGAATTTTTGAGGCTCCCAATAACATTTACTTCCCTATTGATTGTGTTTATAAGCATTGACAAGCAGAGGTGTCCCCTCCTAATCAATGGTTTTGATATGAACAACCCCATTGTCATGGAAATTTTCTATCATGTATTGGTCTAACCATATTGTCATCAACTTCCCTTTAAATTCCTTATACCTAGAGTCATATAGAGAAGCCCAAGCTCATTCCTGGAATACTTTCTCCTTGATGTTACTATAATGAAAAACCTTCCTCTGAAATTGTATGACTTCAATGTGGAGGAGGGATTGCATTCTGAATTCATCCAAACCATTGATTTGAAACAATCTTTGCTTTTATGCTCTTGTGATATCTAAATCTAATTGAGTTTCCATTCTGAGAGTGTTATATTCAAAATCAATAGAGAGAAAATATTTCTTGCCATATAACAAATCATATGGAGTAAACCCAGTAGTTGTCTTCCAGGTGGTGTTATAGGCCCAAGTTGCCTCCACTAATCTGCTTGCCCAATATTTCCTACTGCTGCTCACTACCTTGGTGAGGATACTTTCTAGTGCTCTATTGGTAACCTCTACTTTCCAATTTTCTTGAGGGTGATAGGCAGTAGATGTTTGGTGCTTGATGTTATGTTGCATTAGGAGGTTTTCAATAAAGTATGATGTGAACTGGGCTCCTTGATCACTGACTATCTCCCTTGGATACCTAAATTTGTAGAACACATTTTCTCTTAATAATTGAGAGACCTTTTCTTATGTTGCTGCCTTGACAGCCTTTGTCTCAGTCCGCTTTTTCAAATAATTAGTGCATACCATAATTTATTTATTTTTCCCATATGGAGGGTCAAGTGGCCCAATGAATTCCATGCCCCACTTTTCAAATGGCTCCAAGGCCACCTGAGTTTGTAAAGGAATTTCATATCTGGGTGTAGATTTTCCCATCCTTTGACACTCATCACATTTGTTGGTATACCTTCCACCATCCCGATGGAGAGTAGGACAACAGTAGCCAACTTCCAAGGCATTGAAATTTTTCCTCTTAGCTGCAAAATGACCCCCATAGGGCCCATCGTGACATGCTTATAGGATGTAAAATAATTTTTCCTCCCTAACACATCTCCTTACAATTTGATTTGGTCCTAGTTTGAAAATATATCCACCAATCCAAGTGAAAGTCGCTCTTTCTCACAATTCTGATCTTCTCCCTGGATGAAAAATTTGGAGGAAATATCCCAACAACCAAGTATTTGGATATGTCAAAAAACTAGGGAGAGAGTAATGAGATATAAAATAAGTGGTCATCTGGAAGTTGGTCATCAATCATCTCTTCATTACCTGAAGGAAGTGAGTATAGACAAAAAATCTACAACTACATTTTCTTTCCCAGACTTATCAATGATAGTTAAGTCAAATTGTTGCAACAATAATAATTATAGCATTCACATCAGGTTTTTTCATCAAGTGTTTAATTTTTTCATGGTCATTATGCACAAAATTTTGGTACCATGTAATACAACGTTTGAATTTATTCAAAGAATGGACAATAGCTAAAAGCTCTTTCTCAGTGACAGTGTAGTTTAATTCAACCATAGACAATTTTTTTATAATGAAATAAATGGCATAGGGTAAATTATCATCCATTTGTCCCAAATCTCCCCCCACAACTTTATCTGATGCATCAATATGGATATGGAAGGGAATAGCCCAGTTGGGACCTCGAAGTATAGGGGCAGTGGTCCACTTTTCCTTTATGATTTCAAAGTCTCATTAGGGGAATTTTGAGGTCTAAAATGGGCCTCCTAAGGAAATTATAAAATAATAGTGTAAATAATAAAATAATATTAGATTACATCATCAAATTTTAAACAAAAAAAGAAAAAAACTACTTTTTCAACTCGTATTTTCAACTTATCTCCCCATGGGTTTACTCAAATTTTGAGCGGGAACACTCGTTGGATGCAGAATTTTATTCCTCATCCAAGGAGTACCCATGTTTCATACTTTTGATGGACCATTCTACATGAAAAATGAGAAATACATTAAAAATGTGATTGCAATCACGTTTTTCAAGTATTTCTCATTTTCATGTAACAGGGTTCATCAAAAGTATGAAACATAGGTACTCCTTGGACGAGGAAATAAATTTTACATCCAACGAGTAATCCCACTCAAAATTTGAGTAAAAACTTAGGGATATAAGTTGAAAATATGTATAATATTCCCAATTAGCCCAAGCTAATAGGAATATTCAATTTTTCTGTCTTACTTTTATTTTCATGTTGAATGAATAAAATGTGAAGGAGGACATGTAAAACTCCTAAAAACATCAAAATAAATCAATGCCTATGTAAACAAAGACATATCTGGGCCATGTAAATAAACTCTTGCAGGTGTGAATGGGTTTGAACCATGAGATTGGGTCAACTTTGACCAAGTCAACAGTGCAATTTAGATGCAATGAACCTCATGGATAGACAACGCAGTTTTAGATGGAGGCTCCACATGTGAAAAGAGCTAACTCATTGAGGTGGTTTAGGGTTTGGCAAGGCTTTCATCTTATAAAAGAAGGAGGAGGACAACAGGAAGAGGTTGTTGATTGTCTATATTTTTGAGTATCTTGTCTACTTAGACAAATACTATTCTCTACTGTTTAGTGGAGAATTGTGATGCTTAGCACTTGGAGTTCCTATGCAGGGATTTCACCTCTTCCATTGAGGATTCTTAGAGGATTTTTTGCTGATTTGATCCACTATCAGGATTTGGGCCAAGCTCTACTTCCAACTGCAACGCAGATCCAGTGAGGGTTTGCTTGCTTTTGTAGGTTGCAACAAGTGGAATTCTAGACCTGCTTAGATCTAGCTTGTATTGGAGCCTCTTCTCAGTGAGTGTGTATTTTAACCTCCTGGAAGAGTGCATCCACTGTTTGAGTTTCAGATTTGTATCTTGGCATTAGGCCATCTATGTTATTCAAGCTATAGCATAGTTTTCATTGGCAAACTGCATTATTTTCAGTGGAGGGTTTGCAGGGTGTTTTGACCCCATTTTTGATGAGAGATCTCTGGTGTTGGGCTTTGCCTTTCACTTTGGTGATCCATGGATTAACTTGCTGATCCATGTTCTGTTTAGATCTGATCTATTTCAATGTAAATTCATCTTCAAAAATTTCTGAAGCATTTCACAGATCTACAACTTAAAACTCAGATCTACTCTTTGTAATGCATGATTTGGTCAAAACCCCAAGGGGATCTTGTAAATAAGTATTTCTAGTTTCCAGATCTGAAATGGATCTGACGTTTTTTCCACAGATCTGTCCTAGATCTAAGATGTAATTTTTAGCTGTTGCAACTCCTTAAAATAACGTTTTTGAGACAATTTGTAGTTTATATATGTGTTGCAGCCTTCTTTTCTGAAGATTTATTGCTCTCTTGTCTCCTGTATTCTACTGTATATTGAAAGAGCTTCATTGTAATTCTGATTTGCTGCTATTTGTTCATAAGTTGATCTTATTTCATGGCCTCCTGCTCATGTTTTCCAATACTACGTTATTTCTAAAGCAGTTTGGTGTGCATAGCTGCAACCCCTCTTGTAGGGTGTTTTTCAGCTAGACTAGGTGGTGGGAGATCTTTTTACCACACCTAGTTTGATTTGTTTTTGCTCCCCTTTTGGATCTAGAATCCAGATCTGTTGATATAAGGGATCCAAGGGCTTTAAACTCATTTCTATGGATCAATATCTTAGGAGTGCGTTATTTCAACAGGCTTGTTGTGCTATTCCAGATTTGGAATATTACAATACAAGTTGAAAAAGTAGTTTTATTGTTCTATTAATTTTTAATATTTTTACTTTTTAACTCCAAAAATAGTGAATCATCCCCCATGGTTGACATAATAATATTGGATCCTATTGGTTTTTATTAAGTTTATTTTGGTTGTACATTTTTCTTAGTAGGCCCATTTTAGATCTCAAAATTCCCCTAATGTCTTGATAGAGACTTTACTAGCAGAATTGAGAGTCCTTGGCCAGCAATCCAAAAAATGGTGAGGCTACCTTGCTAAAATCCTTGATGAATCTCCTATAGTAACCATCGAGACCGAAGAAAATCATAACATCACTTTTCTTTTGAGGAATAGGAACCCTTTTTATGATGGAAGTTTTGTTTGGGTCTACTTGTATCCCTTCCTGAGATATGGAGTGGCCAACGACAATCACTGCCTTCCTCAATAATTCACACTTCTTAGGAATCAAAGAGAGATTCATCTCAATGAATCTTCTCAGGACTTTACCCATATTAGAAATGGCCTCTTGGAAATCATACCCATAGGGAGTAAAATCATCCACGTATATTTCCACATAATCATGGACAAGCTCATCAAAAATGCTCAGGACCTCTCTCTGAAAAGTGGCATGGGCATTACATAGGCCAAATGGAATACATCTCTAAGTAAAGGTGCCCCAAGGACATCTAAATGTAGTCTTTTCTTATTCTTCAGGATTGATCTGGATCTGATTGTAACCATTGAATTCATCTAGGAAAGAGAATAAAGTATTCCCTGCAAGCTCATCCAATACTTGGTAAATGAAAGAAAAAGGGAAATGGTCTTTCTTTTTAGCTTTGTTAAATTATTTATAATAAAAAAAAATCCTCCACTGAGTCCCATTATTATTTGGGACTAAGACTAGAGGAGACACCCATTCACTATCTCAAATGGGGTATATGAACCCTGCATCCAATAACTTTTGTAATCCATCCTTTACTATGTCTTTCAAGGTTGGGTTCATTATCCTCTGGGGCTGGAACACAAGCTTGAATCCCTATTTGATGTAAATTTGGTGTGTTCAGACTGAGGGATGCACCCCTTTCATTTCATTGTAATCCCAAGAAAAAGCATCTAAGTTCTCTCTCGGTAGCTGGCACAATTGTTCTTCCTCTTTAGCTGAGAGAGAGGGATTGATCTTTAGGTCTCTAGATGGGAAAAATTATACAATATTTGAATTTTAATAGACTAATTCAACTGATCATATCCCATTTCAGGGGTTTCTTTCATATTCTCTGACCAGTTCATCAAGTGTAATGGAAGTGGGGGGTTGGTTTTGAAGGATAGGGTCAATGAAGTCATCTTCATCAAGTTCCCCCCCTCTGATAACAACATATAAGTTACAAGTAGGGTATGGTATTGCATGGTATACTTCATATTATTCTTCATCCTCTAGCCAAAGGGGTATATCATGTTCAATAAAAGGCTGGGCATGAGGATATAATACTAGTTTTTTTGATAAGGGCCCATTCTTGATGGTCATGTTTCCAGCCCTACAATTGATATAAGCATTAGTAGTGGCTAGCCAAGGTCTTCCTAGGGAAAGATAATAACCATTACACTTGGTTTTGGGTTGAAGGATTAGGAAGTTAGTTGGATACTCCCAAGATTCAATGGATACTATAACATCCTCAACAACTCCCCCATGGGCTACTGAGGATCTATCTGCAAGTTGCAAAATTGTAGTGGTTTTTCTCAAAGCTCCTTGAAAGTTGAGCTTCAGCATGGTTTCTTTGGTTATCAAATAGATTGTAGCCCCAAGATCAATCAATGTATGAGGGAAAATGATTCTATCAATGTGTACATCCACTACTGTACTCCCAGGGTCTAGGTTCTTTGGGAAAATCACTCTCCCCACCATCAAATAGGATAATTGACCTACAACATTAATGGTGGGGATGTCTCTCTTCTTTCTCCCAGGATTTTTAAAACATTTTTCTTTGATAAGCTTATTATATATGGGAACATCCTTAATAGCCTGGAGAATGGGTATCTTTACACACAGATTCTTCAATTATCCCAGAAGTTCAGTCTCTTCTGGGGTGTGTTGGCTCGAATGGATCAATCTCTTAGGAAAAGGAGGTGGATTTACTTGGGGGGTAATCTCTTCCTTTTCCTCTTAAATCTCTCTAGGTGGAGATGGTGGGTGGTTATCTGGGAGCACTCTCCCAAACCTAAGTTTAATATCATGGATCTCCACAGCATAAGTAGGTAAGATGTCTCTCCACTGTAGAATTTTTGTTCCTGTTTATTATTTGGGTTTGGATTAGGTTGAGTGGGAATATAAGGTTGATTAGTTGGAGCAGGATGAGCGAGTAGCGGTTGAGGTTGGGGTGGACACAATAAAGCATGGCGTTGGTTGAGTTGAGGCCTCCACCCTCTTGATGGGTTTCTCCACTGAGGAGGTTGGTGAGCATATGGCTGAAATGGATGATTGACAGGTTGAGGACAATATGGAGGGGCATAATGCCAAGAAGGAGTTGTGGGCCATGATGGATGAGTATAATAATACCAAGGCCATAAGGGTGCATTTTTATTTGAATTTTAGTAAGTATAAGGTGCACCTTGCATGCCCTGTTGGTATGGCTGAGGTCCTTCAGGCCTCCTTTGACTTATAAAGTAGATTTTCTCTCGACCACCTTCCACCCCTTGATATACAACTCTTAGGACAGGTAAGGAGGGACATTTTTCTATTGCATGGTTTTATTCACATACTGATAAAAATTCTATGAAATTCATTGGCCATTCATTCCTAGGGTGTCTTATAATGCATCTAGGGAAAAAGATGGCTAGGGGTCTCTCTACCTCCTCTTGTTTTTTTTTTTGATCTGCATGTTATCCATTTGCAAGGAAAAGGTATGAAACATTTCACTCTTGAAATCCTCTAACATGTTCCTTATCTCACTTTTGATGGATGGGGTGGAGGAAGACATACTATCCAAACCTTGATTACTTATATCATTTTTCTAGCTGCCCTAGAATTGTTTTTGAACACGGTCTTGATTCCATCATAGACCAACTGATAGATATCTACCCAAGATAGCATGTTGAGGTTTTCCAACACTTCCTCCATGATCCCTTAGAGAAGAACTAACTTGAGTGATCCAGTATCAAGGGTGCAGTTGTCCATCTTGTAGTTTAGTTGAAACCTTTCCTCATAGTCTTCTAAAGATTCATCAGCCCCTTAGGTCATTCTAAAGATTTTTTCCTTGGTCCGTTTGGACCTAAAATAGTCTTTGTACTTATTGTTGAAGGAATCTTGCATATTGGCCTAGGTGTTGATGTTGTCCCCAGGTATACCCATGAACCAAATCAAGGTTGCATCCTTGAGGGTAGAGGGGACTAATCTAAACTTTTTTTCATTTGAGGCATAGTCATAAGTCCTATAGACAACAGGAAACTCAAACATGAAAGTTTCAGTGTCCTCAGAAGTTAAGCCATGGAAGTGTGGAAGGGCTGAAGGGATGATGTTTTTCATCCTAGTCTCTCCATTTGTTTCTCTAATGGGAAATAATCCTTAGGTTCTGTTCTCATCCATAGCTTGATCAGGTGAAGCAGGTTCCTCTTGTGAAGTAGGTTCCTCTTTTGAAGAATGTTTCTCTTCCTCCCCAATAGGTTCCTCAAATTTTTCAGGTTCCTCGCCTAGAGGATATTCTAACTCACAGTAATTGAAGAATAGTGAAGGTTGACTTATGGGGATGTTGGGATTTTTGGTAAAATAAATTCCTTGGTTGTCCCTACTCCTACAAGGCAAGATTTTTTTATTTTTATTTTTGCTTCTTTGTCACTTTTTCAAACTTGCATGCAAACAAAATTAGAAAACAATGCTTAAGTAGAAAACAAGAATCTACTTAGACACCTCCTCGAAAACAATGCAAAAAGTGGTGAGCCCTAGTATTGCACCATGATTGTTGCAACTCCCAAGGACTACTCAGATTTACTTATCAACCTGGGGTTCGTACAAAATTAGAAGTGGTTGTGCTATATGTAAAGCAGATAGATTCTACTCATGCCACCATCAATTAGGTCTTTTGGTCAGTATTTCTTTTAGGCCATTCCTTCTACTTGATTAATATGAAAATAGCTAATTTAATGCAAGGGATTACTTATATTTTAAGACAAAGAGAATGTATATCAAGCTCCTACTTTTAATTGACAATGGAAGCAAAGCATAAAATGTTGACCTAACTGCAGAAAAAAGGAAACTACGGTATGGGAAATCATTCATCCATATATTAATTTGTAGTAAATACTATATTCTATCATCACACACTTCATCAAAGCATAAACTAAATCCTATCTATTGTTCATTCTGATTGTATTTTCATGTAAAACTCATTCTAACTCTGAAATGAAATGAGACCCTAATGTCTAATATGTTTTTGCAGCAACGAAGGAAGGAACTTTGGAGTGGCCTAAGAGTATCTTCTAACAATTAATTCACAGTTGGGGTTCAAGTGCATCTTATTCAAGGCTAAATAGGTAAAAAGGATCCAAACTGGAGTGAATATGTGACCTACAATGCTTCTACAGGAAGTTGCTACATGATGTCTTCTAATTGCTATAGGATGTCCTGAAGTGCTGCAAGAAACTGAACGAGAAGATTTTAAGGATGAAAAAGGTGCAAGGAGGGTGTGTAAAGGTGATATAAGGTTGAATGAGGTGAGGGAGAGGTTTCCAACACCTCCAACCAAACTCATAACCCTTAAGAGGTTTGTTTTCACCTGGAAGGTTGCTCATGGTGGTGGTGAAGGTGGTTTCAAAAAACATGGTTTTGGTGGAAAATTTAGAGGTTGGAGAGAAGGATGATGGATGAGATGGAGAGTATCATTTCCCTGTAGTTGTATAAAACCTTGTAATCAATACACACATTCATGCATTGCTTGTTGAAAAACTAACATGTTAGCAAGTGGAAAAGATGAGTTGAATGGAAAAACCCTACTTAATCTATGTTAAAATCTAATCTAACACAAATCCAACTCCTAAATTATAGTAAAAATATTATGAGGATGATAATAACACTATACACCATTCCAATAAATCATAAACAAACTACTTTTGATTTGTTTTTGGAGATCCTTCTCCTCAAGCTCCCATGAGAGAATGAGGAAGAGAGGCTACAAGCACAATTTTGATGGATTTTTTTGATGTTGCTAGAATGTAAAAAAACTAAAAAATAATTTGAAACATAAAGAGACGAACGTAGGCAATGGATTTGGACCTAACCCAAATTCATCATCCCTCTGAGACTAAATAAATGATGAAACAAGAAGCTTCTCATTATCATTGCATAAAAATGTCCAGTACATGATATGATATTCAAAAATAACACTAAATCATAGCTTAAGAGCTACCTAGCGGAATACAAAGTTCGAATCCTAATGATCTCTTACATAAGCTTATTTATACAAATGGGTAGCTACCAATGACTCCTTAAAAAGTAGGAATAAGTCCTCCTTGATCTCGAGAATAGTGGAGCTTGGCTCCTCATGATAACTGTCATTTTTCTTGGATGCCTTTGCCTTTGAGTTATTGGGAGAGATATTGATGTGATATTGGTTGATTGAGAGAGTTAAGGAGGTGGAAAAACCCCCTAAAATCTCTCCTTATTGTCTACTACGAGCCCTTAGGTAGAGAATATCTCAAAAATAGCTTTATTTCCTGCAATTAATTCAAGGTAGGCAACAAGACATGAAAAAACAGCATACACCCTTCTCATTAAACATAATATGCCAAAAATGTAAATAAATATGAGAGAGAGGTAACTTAATAGCTGAAGTATGGACCCCGGTTGCAGGTGACATGCCTGACATGGGTGGACATCACATCTCACCCCACCCGAAATATGGAAACCTCCAACGAAAATCTTCACCTGTGGTGGATCCAATGACCAATAACTCCTTGCAGAACCAGAGATAATGCTGAGAGGATAGGCATTGCATCACATGAACATGAACATCACCTTGATCATACCACCATTAATGTCCATAATGAATAATCATCACCGTAGCCACACCTCCTCCCCTGCGCCTGCTTAGTTGCTCAAGCTCCACATGCATTTCCATGCGAATATCACTAATTTCCACCCTTTCAGATCTCATCCTCACCCATATATAACCCCCGGACTTCTTCCCCTTTTCTCACTCATCTGGTCACCTTTGCCTTATGCACTCCTCCTTCTGATCTAGCTTCTCGATGATTTCAATCAACTGCGAAGCCTCAGTCCCAGAGTGGAGCTGCACAAACTACTTCTGCTTGTCGCTCTTCATCCTACGAACCTTCCCTCCAATCATTGTATCCCCTTCAGCTCCAATTTCACTCTTTCCTCCCCTCCCTAGCCCTGAATGCCTCCATTTCTCCTGACTATTTATCCCCCTCCCAGGGGCGCAATGGCTCCTAGACTGTGCCAACGCACTATTTGTGGTGACTAGAGAGGGGCTCTCCCAGGTCGTTACCATCATGAAGAAGATAATCACCTTGAATCAATTGATGACTCCTCGTCCAACACCTTAGTGAGCCACAAATATGATCCCGAGTAGCAAGCAGAATCCTCCAGGAAAGTGGCGCAAAGAGGTAGTTGAGGCTCAAAGAGGTCCACCTCCTCTCCCAAAGCTCACTCTCTACATCTCACGCCACTCCCCCAACCACTCTAACGTAGGATGTTGAAGATACAGACATCTAGATCATGGAATCTGACGGCGTTTGGACGAAGGTTCCTGATGGAGTAGACCCAGACTCCCCCATTCTCTATTATCCTGCAAGAATTCCCAAGCGAATTTTTGCTGATGTGGAAGCTGTTGTTGCGCAGGCTCCTGCCTGTCCCATTGAAGAGGAGATCCCCAATAGCAGTGATGATGAAGATTAATAATGTCTACCCAACTACACAATTTTACTCTATTTTTTGTCATATGTGCCCACAGGGCTTTTCTATTATTTTCTACTCTCTAGTTTTTAGAGGCATCAACGCTACTACGCACAATGTAAGGCCTGTTTTCAAGTTTTTTCTAGGCTGGCCTCCTCCCCCAAGGTAGCCCAGAAACATTGTTACAAAGGCAAGGATTAGTTAAGCGCAACTTACCAACCCTGCCTGTAGCATATGTAATATTATGTTTTCAAAATTTATAGATTAGCTCAACTTACCAAAAAACAAAAAGCTGAAGTATGGTATTTGAACCCCTTAAAATATACCTAATGACGGGTGTCATCATACTGATACTCAGAAGCCTTTATATCAACGAGGCCTCTAATTTCTTTAATTTTCCATTATTTTCCTTCATTTTCCTCCTCACATGAAACATGTGACCTTTCACCTTCTTTTTCTCCTAATTTCCTTTATTTTCACAAATAAAGTGATAGTTAATGCCTCTTTTCCTTTTCAAAGACTCTACGATTGCCTTTTCCAATTTCCCTTAGCCATAATAAACCAAATGAACACCCACACTAGGATGTTTTGCCCAACATTAAGCTTGGAATATATGTCTCACGACCTTCATCTTATTTTCCCTTTATTAACTTTATTACATGAACTTTTAACTGGGGCTATTGCATTACTTATGATATTTGTTGGCTTTATATTATTTATTTTTACTTCATCAAGTAATTACCAAAATATGAATATCAGAAAGTCACAAAGAACACAAGATATAGGCTCCAAGCCAGGGAAAAACCCCACAACTAGGGAAAACTAAAACAATCCTATTCTTATATAATTGATCAAAATGAGACCTATAAGACCCAAAGAACAATACCTTCTCCAAGTACCAAGTAAGCCCTCCAATAATATTTCTTCCAAACAAGTAAAATTCCACCAAATTCAATGAAGGCAAAACTCTCCAAATTTTTCTTCAGTCAAATTTTTGGTCCTGCAACTTCAAGTATGCAACTCAGCCTACAATTCTCAGCCCTACAACTTTCACATAAACCCTAATCCTATCACACATGTGAGCAAAAATAGTCAAAATATTGGTCTTCTTCATTCGATTAGTCTTTCTTCTTGTCTTCTTGTCCTTCACTCTTGTTTTCCTTCTTATCTTGGTGCATATTGAACTCTTTGTAATTGGTGTATAAATGAGTCGAAGTCTCTTCCTTTTTATACCCTTCTCAAGGGGTCTAATAGACCTCTCGTATGATGAATTCTAACTGGCAAGGCTGACTTGGTATTGGGGGTCATTATGTCTTTCTAGACTCAAAAATAATTTTTCTTTCTTGTTACAAATTTCCCAAATGTGTCTTATACAAATGACAAATAAACCTTTTGACTCATTGAACCCTTGGGGAATTAATAACATGCTTAACCTATATTAAAAAATAATTTTAGCATGAAACTCATGCTTGAAAAATAATATTCATTTTCTTCTTTTTTCTTTTGATACAAGTACAAAGTTAATTATGAATACCGAACCTAGTTACTTTTCCAACAATCCCTCTTAACTATGGAGGTATTCATAATGACTCAACAAGTCTATATCAAGTTGAAATATTCTTATAATAAGGGATTTGGATTGATACACATCAATAATGATATAATCATCATAGTCATCATTGTCACATTATCAAGGCCTTGACAGGTACACTCTATCTATCCACAATATCAAAGCGCAAAGTTGGGAGGCATTCCATGGGACGCCACACCACCTCACTGAGGTACATACTCCACCTAGGATACCTAGAGTATGTCCTCCACTGGACCATTTCCCTCAAGGAAATTTCTATCTACCAAACCATTATTTATCTGAGTCTATGTACTTGAATTAGGATCTCCATCCTAATCCATCATAGCAGATGACTCAAGAATGTTTGTACAAGTTTCCTATCCAATCCACCATTCTCCGTATCCATGTCCATGTACTTGACTTATGGTATCAATCCTAATCTGTCATAGAACTTGACACTAGGAGAACTAGTGTCTCACCTTATTCCCTCTCAAAATAGGGAGAGTGCATCAAAAAGCCTTATCCTTCATCGAAAATACTCATACTCCCCTTACATCAATTGCTTGCAATTTTTGTAGCTTCCTCAATCATACCTATTATGATTGAGTTTTCTTATCGTACAATTTCTTGAAATAGGGCTCTAAATATGCCTCCTAATAGTATATGATCATGTAGTTGAGGTGTTCACCTACTTCATCCTTAACTATGTCCAACACTACTTCTTGCATTGCATTACTTCCTGCCTTAAATATAGTCCATTACACATTTCCTTCAATTGACTAATTATCATAGTATAGGGTTAGCTAATATATTATTCAGTCAACCTTGAAAACAACTTGGCTAACCTTTCCAATCATTCTCTATCAGTCAATATATCTCCATAAATAATTATTTCCTCGCACTAGTGGTTTAACCCTCAAACCACAAATATAGGGCTGAAGGATACACCCTTTTATAGTCAATACTTTGACTGATCTAGGTCCTTCATAACACTGTTTCTCATTACCTATGAGAAAAGTTCCAATATTTTCCATTAGTATTCCCTTTTTACCTTCATTGTACAAGCCCATATTTATTTCCCATCTACTCATTCTTTGAATTTCGTTCTCTCCTAAAAATTGTAGTTCGAATTTTCTTTATCTTTAAGCAATAAAAATATTGTATATAGGGCATAACCTTAAGGTCTGTGTACCATGGAAGGAACCCTTGGAAAGGGTAAAAACCACTATTGTTCGGGTCTTGAAAAAGACTCATTTTTCTCTCATTTTCATGATAGTTGACAACATACTTATGCTCATCCTAGTGCTCATGAATTCGTCCATATCTTGGATTTTTTATCCGTACAAACCCTCATGTTATTTATTTCTATATCATTTATTTTTTTGTAGAGATAGTACCCTATCCAAGGATCTCAACCTTTCCTATTTACACATATCCAAATCACATAATTTAAGTATTGTACATGCTAGGAAACTTTTCTAAATATGGCTATATACCTTTTTTCTCATTGATTTATAAAAAAACCAATAAACCATGTCACTTTGCATTAGTTTCTCCTTTAAAGCATCTTGCAAGGTCTCCATGCAGCTTCGCATTTTGGCACTCTTCTTATTGAGGTTCTCATCCTAGTATTCGATAGCCACAAACTAAAAACTATCTTCTCATTGGACCTTGATATCATATGCAATTTTTTTTGGAGGATGGTACCTTGCACTAGCATTCTATTAGGCCTCTTGAACCTCCAAAATAATCCTTACAACCTTTAAATAATTCCCAGAAATCAGTAGTCTTATAAAAGAATTTTTTCTCCTCAATACGTGCCCAAAGTTTCCTTATAACTCGACCATCTAGCCTCTCTTGTCCTGCAATGAACCAATGTCATGTTTCTTCTTATCAGACATGAGGAAAGTGGCCTTCCCTCACTCAACTTTCACCTGGGAAATATTCTCTTGATAACATTTTCTTCTTGTATCCCTAGTAGGCCTAATTTGCCTCCATAATAACTACATCTCTACAAGATTTATTTATCAAGATGATATCTTTCTCTCAAAATTAGGTTCTTCATTGCAAGAACAAGTCCTCCATGAGCATGACTAGATTTCAAAATACAAAACCCAACTTACTCTTTAAGAAATTGATCCTTATTGACAAAAGAATTCTAGAAAAATTGTATTAGAATGGATCAAATTACGACCTCCTTCACGTGGACTATGATTCAACTTCCTCTTACATCTTCTTGGTAGTCTTGAGAGTCTTAAAGATAATTTGTAGCACTACCAAACCTTGTAGGAGATGACACACATCAATGGCATAGTTGGTACTACTATCATGGTATTCCTGTAATGGCCCTGGGCTAAAGTTTTAGGTAATAATGTTTAATAAAATAAAAATAGGATGAAGGTCATGGGACACATATTCCAAGCTAAATGTTGGGAAAACACTATAGGAGAATCACTTTTGGTTTATTTATGGCTATGGAAATTAGCAAAGGAAAAGAGGAAATAATTTGCATTTATTTATGAAAATAAGGAAAATAAGAGAAAAGGATGGTGAAAAGACTAAAAAATTCATGCTAAGGAAATTATAAGGAAAATGTAAAAAAGGATACATCAATGATAAAAAGGATTCAGAGAATTAGTTCGCAGCTTTTTGTTGGTTTTAGCTTCTGTAATTTTTTAGGTTGGGTCAAGTGAGAAAGAGAGAGAGAGCTCCAAGAGGAGAAATTAAGCAAGTAGAGGAATGGAAAGCAAGGATGAAAAAGGAGGAAAATTGAAGCAAAGGAAAGTAAGGAGAAGGTTGGATCAGTGGCTTCAACAGGAATATTTTGCAGGTAACAGGTTGCATGTGTGATTTCCTAGGTGAGGTGTGAATGAATTGTACACACATTTTTTTATTTGGTCCATTTCTATGAGTTGCATGGTTTTTTCTTGGTTTTAAAGTGGTTTCAACCTTTACTTTCCATTTTTTAGATACCTATGGTGTGATGGGATTCATTTCTTGTTGAGCTTCAAATTTTTGGAAGGTTTTGAAATTGGGTGAGGTGGTCTCAAGAAAATTCCCTAGGGTTGGGGGTGGAGATGGTTTTCTCTAGGGACCCCTCAACATGTGGGTGGATATAAGAAAATTAATCATGGTATGGTGAAGAATTTATGAGGAATCTAAGAATGGTTTGGTAAATTTGTAATATCAGGATCGATTTAGGTGAGATTTCGGTAGTTTGAGGGTGGAGGTGGTTTAACCTCTAGATTCCCTTAATTGTTTATGTCTTGTTTTATCGCATGAGATACCACATTCATGCTTGGAATATGGCACAAGGGTGATTGGTAGAAAGAAACATTTTTTCTAGCCTAATATACAATCACGTGGTATGTGGAAGTCTCTAACTTGGTTTTCTTTTCTATATGTTAATGAGAGTTATTTTCATATTGTAATCTATGAGAATTTTTACTTGATACAATCTTGATTTGATGGTTATTTTTTCGTGGTAAATATTATGGTAATATATTGGTTATAATCATGGTTCTATAATATGTTCTAGCTATGGATCTTGTTCATAAATTTATATGCTAATGAATGGTTAATGAATGCATGTGCTGACAAGTGTTATTTACACTATTATGAGAGGGAAATATACCTTCTTGGTGATTCTTAGATGATGTTTCGACTATTAAGACAATATATGCATTCATGAGTTGTAGCTTCTATGTTTTCCATATGTTTTACGAAATGCCTATCATGGTTATGCATGGTTTCCACCTCTTGTACCCAAAGAAACATTTGGATGTTTTTGCATATAATTGTTTCTCCTACAATAGTTTGAGCACCTTGTCAACATGCTCAACATGATCCTTCCAAGACCTGTTGTAGATTAGTATATCATCAAAAAATACTAGCACAAATTTTCCAAGGAAGGGTTTGAAAATGGAATTCATCAACCCTTGAAATGTAGAAGGTGCATTGGTAAGGCCAAAAGGCATGACCAAAAATTCATAATGACCCTCATGAGTTCGAAATGCTGTTTTTGGAATATCTTCAGTCTTCATTCTAATTTGATGATATCCTCAACGAAGATCCAACTTGGTGAAATAAATTGCTCCATGTAATTCATCCAATAATTCATCAATCACAGGAATGGGAAATTTGTCTTTAATGGTGAGCTTATTGAGCTCCCTATAATCCGGACACATGCACCATGGTCCATCCTTCTTGTGTACCAATACTACAGGAGCAGAGAAAGAACTTTGACTAGGTTGAATTATACCCGCCTCTAACATTTCTGCAATCATACGTTCAATTTCGCTCTTTTGGACATAAGGATATATATAAGGCCTAATGTTTGGAGGAACACTTCCTGGAATCAAATGAATAGCATGATCATGATCACGAATAGGTGGGATTCCTTTGGGAGTTTCAAACACCTTGGAATGATTGTCGAAGACTTGTTGGAGATCTGCAGAAATAGATGATTTTGATGTTGGAACTTCTAGTGAGCATAATTGTGCAATTACACCTCGTTGTTCTTTCTTTAGAAGCTTTGTCATGACATTAGAGCTTATTATCTTTCCCGGCTTCCTTGCAATACCCCGTAATTCGACTTCCTTTCCTTCTGAAAAAAATTTCAAGAAAAGTTCTTGAAAATTAAAAGCTACCATCCCCAAAGATTGTAACCATTGTACTCCTAGTACAAGATCAGCACCTCCCATAGGAATGGCAAGCATTGGACTAGTCAATACATATTCCCCCATGGTTAGCTTGATATTATGGCATTTTCCAGAGCAATTTATAGTTCCTCCATTTGCAACCATCACTTGACATTCTGGTGCTGGGTATAGGAAACAATTTAATTCCTTGGCTACCTTACAATGAATAAAAATATGGGTGCTACCTGAATCAATCAACACTATTACCTTTTTCTTCTTGATTTGTCCTTCTATCTTGAGAGTTTGAGGAGTGGTAATTCCTGCCAGTGCATTACACGATATGGTTGGATTCATTTCTTCCTCTTCTAGGGTTGGTTCCTGGTGTATATCCTCTTCTTGTTCATTTTCTTCTTCCTCTTCACAATATATGTAAAATAATTTCTTCTCGACACATTTATGACCTTTAGTGTATTTTCTATCAAAACTATAACAAAGCCCTTTTCCTCTTTTTTCTTCCAATTGTTGTGGTGTCAACCTTATAGGTTGTGGAAATCTAGGAGTAGTAACACTTCCATATTTATAGAAGTGAGTGGTAGGCTTCCTTGTCGCCATAATTTTACATTGAATTTTTCTTGCCAACCTGAATGCCTTCTCCAACGAATCGGGTTCCAAAACACGAAATTCATGTTGGATGTTATCCTTTAAAGTAAGATATCAATCTTGTGTTCCTTTGGAATATCAGTTACCCTTATATTCAATTTTTGGAAGTCCTCAATGTGCTCCCCCACTGAACACTTTTGTTTGAGATTTATCAATTGGCTAAAGAAAGTGTTGCTTGTTGTATCCTCATAATGTGCTATCATTTCCTCCGTAAAAATTGACCAAGTGACAATTTTTTTACGGGAGCAAAGCCATCGATACCATATAAATGTATTTTGTTCTAAATGTAAAGTTGAAATGCGTACCTTTTGTGTGTTTGCACATTATTGAGATCAAAATATTGCTCCATCTCTAGTATCCATGTTACATGATCCTTTCCATCAAACTTCCTCATATCCATTTTTGGAATATGGTGGTTCTTCCCTACAACATTAGGGTTTATGAAATCACAATTAACATTTATTTTGTTCTCATTATGAGTTTCCTCTACTATCTTTTCACCATTAGGAAACATTTATTGTATCAACTTTGTCAAACCATCCATGTCTGCTTTTAGAACATTCTTCATGTTTTCCATCTTAGCTTCCATGTCGTCCATCTTAGATTCCATGCCAGCTTCCATGCCAACCATCTTAGCTTCCATGACATTCTTCATACCATCCATATTAGATTCCACGCCTTTCTTCAAACCATCCATCTTAGTTTCCACACTTTTCTTCAAAACTTCCATGTCATTTTTTGTTTCTCTTTGCGAGAGCGAAATTTTTTGCACTTGCTCTTGTAATTTTGATATGTCATTTTGCCATTCTTTGTCTTCATGAGTCATAGTAGAGCCTCCTAAAGGCTTAATGGGTGTTGAATTATTTTTAGGGGCCATTTGAGAATCCAATACTGATATCTATTCTACAATATGCCCTTGGAATCAATTCAACTTGATTCTTCAAACAAGACTTATGCAATTCGGAAAAAAAAATACACACCTTTTACTTTCTTTTGAGGCGCTCGATATTGAAATTGAATTCTCTCTATTCTTGTAGATCCTCAATATCTGAAATTTAGCCCTGTAGTATACCTCTGGAGCTTCTTTCAAATGCCATAAGTCTGACTTGATTTGGATTCTTCAAGTCAAAGTTATGTCCAATCTCCCACAATGACCTAATTATGGAGTGGTTTAGTAGAGCGAACTTGTATGACTTCCCACATGTCACTGTTTGCTCCTTTGGCTCTGAAATTTATAGACAGGAAACTAAATTTTGTTTATTTCCAGTTACTTTTTACAGAATTCCAATCTGATGCTCAGAGAGAGAGAGTTATGAAGATTTTCCCGTGGTCACCTCTTTGAGATGAAATTCGGGAGCCTGAAAAAGACCTAACTTCCACACATCATATCTTCGAAGATTTTGCGAACAAAGCTCTAAACTTTTGTGATGATGTTCCTCAGGATTTCGGCTTCGCTCTCTAAAAATTTTTAAGCAGACAATGAAAAAACGATTGTAGCAACAGTGCAGTGACCTTTTTAAAGTGAAATTCGGGAGCTACAAAAAGCCTAACTTCACATAGATCATATCTGATAATATTAGAAAAATCTCTAAAGTTTTACAGTGTTCCTCGGATTTCGGTTAACTTTTCTAAAAATTTCAACTTGAACCTTGTATATTAATTGTGAAAATTTTTGACCTTTGTTGACATTGAAACTACAATCAAAGCTCAGCTACCAAATGTTGTGAAACCAACTCCAAAAATAGAAGAAAAGAGATATCAATGCCTTAAAAATAAGCCACTTCGAGGGGGCAACCTCCAATACATTACATGAATGAACAATTCTTGGATGATTCAAATTACAAAACCTCCTTTCTATATATAGGAGTCCATGGGGCCACAATGTAATCCTAGCCGAGCTAACAATAATAATTTAAGGGCACAATAATAACAATATGGGGGTTACAGGGGTACAATAATAACAATAAGGGGGTTAAACTAACAACAATAAGGGACTATACTAGTAATATAGGGACCTAACAACTTCCATAATTGGAACTTTGAGGTCCGGTCACGTTATAGTATCACTTTGATTCAAATTTACCCAAAGATATTGTAAAATCAAGAAAATGTGGGGAGGCAGTTGCAGATTGGTATTAGAGCTTCCAGGTTCAAACACTTGGACTAGATGGGTGGGATGTGATTGTTATGCATGCATGCATTGTAGTGGATATGTTTTTCATGTATATAGTTGTTGTTACAATTTTTTTCATCATGCATGATAACAAAGATGATGTTGATAGGTTGATACGTTGGTGCCATGATGTGTATATATATGTATATTGTGCTAATATGGATCAATTTGTGCAGACAAGATATCCTCCCATGAACTTCACTAAGGTATGATTTTGATTATTTTATATTCGATTTATCTAACATAGCATGTTTGCAAGAAGAAGAGGACCGAAGATGATGAGAAAAATGGTGGATTACATCTGACATGACTCTCCTTATAGATCAGTTGATCAGTAAAGAGAAGAGTATTATCCTGGCATAGGAGATGCATTTAGAAGTCTAAAGGCAGAAATATGAAGTCACGAGGCATATAATGACAGGACAATTGAGTCATAGGAAAGGATTTCCAAGGCTCGGGAAAATAAAATAAGGCTAAATGCGGTTATCCTTTAAATTTTATCGGATTTTCAAATACAGGGACAACCAAGGATTATTTATGGATGCGAGGAAAGGACTAATGGGGCATATGATAGCAGGTCTCAATCAAGGCACATGATGGACATGGATAACACAGCCAGAGGTGGAAAATGGATGGATAAAACTGATAGGAGAGGTAGTGGTTATGGGTTCTATTCTAGTTTTGGTTCAAATAGACATCATGGTCATCATCACTATCATCCTTACAGGAGGACTGAGAGGGGGTACTTTCCAAATGAGTTCAAAAAATCCAAGCCTCCTACATTCAATGGAGAGATAAAGAAACTAGAAGATGTAGAAGCATGGTTTCTTGGTATGAAGAAGTTATTCGAGATGCATGATTATACATAGAATATGAAATTCATGATAGCTATTCTCATTTTCAAGGGAAAGACAGGTATTTGATTGGAAGTTATGAAGCATGTTAAAGGCAACAATATAGAGGAGTTAAGTTGGCATGAGTTTAAAATACTCTTCAGGAAGAAGTACTTCTCCAAGAGATACTATGATGGAAATGTTAAGAAGTTCTATGAGTTGAAGATGGTACATGACTAAGTTTCTGGAGTTGTTTAGTTATGTGTCATATATTAAGGATGAGAATATGAAGGTTAAAAGGTTCATCAGTGGACTGCCATTAGCATTCAAGGATTGGATTGAGTATGATGAGCCTCGATTGCTGGAGGAATTCATTATGAAGTTGAAGCATTGTCATGAGCAGTCAAAGTGCTAGACTAATTCAAAGCATGATTGGAAAGGTAATGACAATATCAAGGGAAAATTTCCTCCAAAGTGGGAAATACTTTAATATGTAACTGTAAAATAAAATGTAGCTCCTTACAAGAAGTTTAATGCAATTGAGAAGGGACATAGGTCTTATCCTAGAGAGAATCGTAATAAAGGTACTGGTAGGGAACTGTTACAGTGTTGGATTTATGGAAAATATCATTGTAATAAGGATTTTTTGTTGTACCAGGGTGCCATACCTCAGATCTACAGTACTCACAAAGTGAAAACAATTGGGGATGTTGGTCAGATAGCTCCTTGGTTGTATGCAAAATTTGATAACAAGCAAGCAGATAACCAAAAATCCATTATTGAGATGGAAAATAAGCTATGTGATCAAGTTTTTTCCATTTTTATTTATCCTGGATCTAGTTATAGTTATTTTGTTCCTGACCTGGTGGATAAGTTTGGCTTGAGTAAAGAAGTGCGTGAAAATTCTTGGTTGGTGGAGTTGGATACAGGGACCAAGAAAAGAGTACATCATTGGGTGATAGTTTTTGCATTTGAGTTGAATGGTATGCCTACATGTTGGCTAGAGGGGTCTTGACCCAGGTTCAAACTGCTCTACGCAACCAACAAAACCCTCCAACTACCGACCCTTTCAGCAGTGATTTTCTTGTGCGGACCAAAGTCTCACCCGAAGCAACATGGGGGTGTGCTAGAACCAAGTTTCCATGCCCTGAGGGAGTATTTGATGTGTGATTTAACCTTACTTATCATATCTAAGGATTATAGGCCTGCGCGAGACTTCACAAAATCTAGATCTAAATGCAGATAAAAACTTTAACAGTTTATTACACTTTAGTGAGACATAAAAAATACTTGCGCAATCACATAGATAGTTTTCCAGTAAAATCCATAACACAGATGTAATCCTTGTGCGAACATAAAGATATTTTAATAGATAATTAACTCAGATAAATGTGCATTCAACATAAACAGATCTATAACTTGCAGTAATACACAGATAATCAACATAAAAACAAAAATTACAATAGAGTTCGCCAAAAATTCTTCTTTATAAATAATTATTCAATCCAATACAATTCCTTACATTTATGGACACATCAGCAGAGTCCTTTCACACAGCTCAAGACTAGGTGGTGCACACAGCCAACAAGAGCCTTTCTACCTAGACCGAACATAAACTAGCCCAAAACATTGATCAAAACATCAACATACATATATATCAACAAAGATAAGATGATATCCTTACTCGACTAAACCCTTACATAATTATAGGACTTTAGACACACATATACCATCGTCTCAAACCATGGTTTGAGACTCATGGTTTCCCTTTTTATCCTTTACAATTATAAAGGAGATTTGACTCGCCCCAAATCCTCTTAAATTATGTGCACAATTCATTTCAACAAAGTTCTACCGAAATCTTGACCTTATGAGACCCCATCCCAACAGTCCCCCAACACAATCTAGTGACTCATCCCAAGTCACTTTCGTCCCGATTCCTGCATCTTATCCTTGAGTGCTTGAATGGAAGTTTTAAGTTGTTGAATGACTTATGTAATCTGCATTGCAACATTTTGCACTTATTCAACTAATTTAGCTGCATTTGGCCCCTCGTTTGCTAGGCAGATACTTCTCTAGGTCTGTTGCAGGCCTCTAAGGGAACTATCAATGTTCTAGGACAGTTTTAAGGCCTTCTCATCCCAAGGATGCATTCTGTTTTTGAGAAACTACTCCCTTCGACATCGTGTATCGATCTCTTCTTGAATGGATCGACTTTCCTACAAGCGGGCCAATCATTCGGCTGGCACCAGGGTCGAGGCAGTGACCCAGATCTCATTAAATTGTTTTTCCTTGGCTGGCAGATCCATCATCAACTATTGTGCAATAGGGTCATCTTGGATGGAGGTCCAAATTACCATGGCCTCCTCTATCAATTGGTTGCAAGCATCCACATCAGTCATGATGCTAGTAGTTGAATCCTTATACACTGCTTTGGCGTGTTGTGCGCGAACTTCAAGAGGCATCTCAGGCTGCAATTTCATCTGTAAATCTAGTATCTTCTGTTCGAGCTCAGTACACACTATGGCTACTTCTGATCTTGATGTTTTTAGTGCCACTACTAGACTCTCGAATTTGGTAGTGGGCATTGTAGTCATGGGCATTGTGATTTCGAGGAGACCAGAGCACAAGTGATCAATCAAGGTTTCCAAATGGGTGCGTTGGATTTCAGCGGCGCAGTGCACATCCTATGGTAGCTTCTAACCCTTAAGTGTTGTGGCATCTTGATGTTGTTCTACTGCGGTGTCCTGGAATTCCTTCTATTATTTGTACTATATCTTGTCTATGATCATCATATGCATAGCATGCATCATTTCGTTGGGGAAAACAAGCAAATCAATCCCTACCTCGGATCCTTTGGGAATGACCGCCCACAACTCAGAACTAGCAATGTGAAGTGTTGCACCTGAAACTTGGAATGTGTGGCTTTCTGAACTAGATGGGTGTCGAATGGCCAAATTGCTCTCTTTTCCCACACTCGCTTGACCAACACTTGCTTGTATTGAGCTCGCTTGCATTTTGAGATGTTGGACCCCTTGTTGAATGTCATCCAAAATCGACTTATATTGTGCCTCTACGTTGTTCCGATTTACCCCATAAGTCTTCTTAACCTCATCGGCGACATTTTTCTCCAAACCCTTCCCTCCTAAGGCCACCCCTGGATCTTCCCCTTGGTAGGGAAACTTGGTGATCCGATGAATTAGCATGTTATGGATTGGGCTGGGCATTCCTACCCATAGACAATTATCATGCACCAGGGCGAGGAGATGGTACAGATAAAGATCGTTAATCATGATTAGAATTTTCAACAGGTTTAGCATCCCGGACTACTGCAACCCCAACACCCATGACTTTGGTTCGACCTTGATTACTCCTCTATCGTAGGGCACCTACTCCAAATACTCCGACGGTGCAAGTTCAGGTAACTTCATGCGGTCAGCCAGGTCCTAGTCTTCTAGCTTTAGTAAATGATCTTTTACAAACATGTCCCATTCAAATGGCACATTCTTTGAGGGCATCGGCATGTTGATATGGGACTTGACCTTATCCAGGTCCCTCGTGACTTGGACAGATGGCTTGTGTGGTGCTGTATACTTGGGCAGCTGCGACATTGGATCGATCTCCTCAACAATATCTTCCTCTATGATTACTTTGAGTTCTTCAGCCATTGGTATCTTTTTTCATTTAGTTGGGGTCAACTTAGGCTTCAAATTCTTCTTACATGGAGACTTTCAAGTCTCTGAGGTCTACCCCTTCTTCGTCTTCTGAGGTTCAAGTTCTGATGCAAGTGTTTATTCAGTAAGCATCATAGATGGGGTAGGCTCTATAGTAGTCATATTTGGAGGGATTAAGTGTCCTAACCCTCTTTGGCACAACGTCTCGAAAAGGGTTTCCAAGTGCTCAAACGTAAATTTAAGAAAACACATTGTTGGAAATGGACAGAAATATCTTTAAAAGCAAAGGGAACTAATGCGACCCTTCCTGCCATATTTATAGTGATGGCATAGCGTAAACAACCTGATATCCATTGATTCAGCCTCATAAATTCTAAAACGGCTCCAAATCCAGAATAATATCTTCCATAAATTCATATTAGGCACTCGTCCAAAACGCAATAAAGTTGTCTTATCCAGATTAACTATTCTGTCGGCTAGATTTTAGCCCATCTGTAACTATTTCAACCTCCTAGCATAGCCTCTATGCAGTTGTCATAAATACCTTCCCTTTCTCAATCTGCACGGGCATACTTATCCAATGATTAATATACTTCTCTATGGTCTTGCTCCCTCTCACAATTGTCTTGGCCACTAAGACACTTCTTCGGCCATATAGTCATTTGGTGCATGCAAGGATGGGATCATCCCTGTATGGTTTCAACTAACTTCCATTCACATATCCAGGAAGGACTTCGCCACTTAAGGTAACCAGAAATACAACACCTCCTTTTGTGATATCCTTGAAAATATAAGTTCCAAGCCAATGCATTTTGAACTTCCCTGGGTGGCATGTAAAATTGCTTTCATATAGAAAAACCAAAACAACCTCCTTGAAAATCTTCTGTCAGATGTGCCTGTCATGCCAAGATTTTTCGTGCACCTTTTGCACCTGCTAATGGAAACCAATAATGAATTTGTCCTCCTCCAGTGCAACTAGTTGCAACAGTTTATCTTCCATAATATCTTGATCATCCATGTTAGTTACTGCTGCAATGCGCAGACTACGAACAATATACTCCATCAACATAACAACTTCTTTTCCATACACCAACCTGAAATGGGTCTGTCCTGTCAATTTCTTGCATGTAGTTATGTATTCACATAGAGCCACAGGTACTCACACATGCCAATCGTTTCGATTAGTATTGCAGACCTTTGTGAGCACAATCTCCAAAATCTTGTTAAAGGCTTCTACTATACCATTTTCCTTTGGATGATACGGTGTACTCTTCTGATGGTGCATCGTAAAATCCATTGTCAAGGGTTGGATTGTCTCATTCACAAAATGTGTACCCTAGTCACTCATCAAAATCTTAGGACACCCAAACCTTGTCAAGATATTCTCAAAAATGAAGTGCGCAGTCGTTTCTGTGTTGCAATCCTTCACAGGCTTAGCCTATGCCCATATGGTCAAACAATTCATCACAGTGATGATATAACGTGCACCAGTATTCTTCCCAGGAGGGTTTATCGGTGCTACAAATTCAATGGTCGATTTATCAAATTCCTACAACGTCACTTATTGTTGTAGTGGCATTTCATCTCTGCACAAGGGTTTTCCCATTCTCTGACACCCATCACAAGTCCGAAAATAATCTTTTGCATCACTGTGCACTGTAGGCCACCACAAACCACCCCTCAAAATCTTCCCTGTAGTTGCTTTACCTGCATAGTGACCTCCTGCAACCCCTACATGTTCTTCTACTAGTATGCTCTACCTTTCAAAATCTGACACATATTGCCTCAATACCTCATCAGCTCCCATTTTACAAAACTAGCCAACAATTAAAGTCAATTCTTTTGTGCACAATACCAATTATTTTTTCTGCTTAACTATATACTCCATAGGCGCGCTTCCAGTGTTCAGGAAGTGTATAATATCTGTGAAGTGGTCATAAAATACTTTAATGGTAAAGAGTTTCACATCTGGTAATCCATCCTCCAAATTAGTTGGCTCATCTCCACTTTCAATGCGCAACAAATGGTCTAGGCCTGCATTCAATCTCTGTGGCTTTACAATCACCTCAAAATCATATTCTTAAAACTATAGGAGTTGTTATCACCTTAAAAAATTTTCTAAACTTTGAAAGTTTACCTTGTTTCTAGTCATGGTCTTAAATAGGTTTTGAGTCATTTCATGCTTAAAGGGGTAAGTGATAGGGTTGAAGTCTCAAATTTATCATTTCCATTTCCAAATTAAGTTTAGAAGTCTCATTTCATGGTTTAAAGGTCCCATCATCCATTTAGAAGTTAGGTTTTTTAACATATGAAAAAAGTTTTTGCAATAAGCCATGAAACCACGTTTTCGTAGCGCAGCCAGTGTAAAAAACCAGTTTTGTGCTACAAAAACGCTACTATTTTCGTAGCACGCTATGAAACCACTGAAGCAACCTTTTTTTTCATCAAAAAACTCTGTTTTCTGGTTTTAGTAGTAAATTTCCAAGGAGTTTTATGGGAAAATGAAAACGGATTTTTGAAAACTGAAAGAGGTTTTTTTTCTTAACATACCTAACTACAAAAAAATCTTTCAGTTTCTTCAAATTCATCATGAGGTGGGGGAAATTTATGACTCAACTTGCACTACGAAACTGTTGAAAGTCATTGAGAGAAAAACTCTGCTTTCTGGTTTTAGTAGTTCACTTCAAGATCAATTTATGACCACAAGAAAAGCTATTTTATAATTATGAAGGAGTTTTATCTTCATAAGATCTCCATATACAATAACCTATCTCACTTGGCTCACAAGTGTTACCAGTTGGGAGATACAAGGCTTTATTTGAAGCCATATTTTCAGAAATCATAATTTTCCAGTTTTACACATGTTTTTCAAAGACAGTTTCTGGGTAGTAGGAGAGGTATTTAAAAGAGAGAGAGAGAGGTTTTTGTTCCAGAAATATTTCTCTCCAAAAGCCTCCTTCAGTTTCTAAAAATACATTTTGGATGAGGAGATACAAACTCTGTCTCAACACCTATTTTTCAGGTAAAAAACAGTAAAATAGGAAATCTGTCTCCTGATTTTTAGGGCAGTTTTTGTCATGATCAACATGAATATATCAAAGGTGGAAGCATCATCCAAATTCGACCTCATGGGATTGTAGCTGGCAAAGGAAGCATTAAATATTAGATAATTTTTTTACAAGCATATTTAGGAGTTTCTCTCCTATTTGGATTAAGACTCTTCAAAGACTGTTTATTTGTTATTTTGTAATTAAAAGTTTGTTTTATAGTTATATTAGGTGTCATGTATGGGAATTCGAATTCTCCTAGTGATGGATCATGGAATCCAAGATTGTAAATGACTCTATAAGAGACATGAGGTCGAATTCCTCAAGGTTGGCATTTTTTCAATAGCAAGCAAACTGTGTTATTGTAGCAAACTTTGTATTTTCAGCTTAATACAGATTGGCTTTACTACTCACGATTCACAAAGATTTTTTTGGTGTTTGATATCTCTATGGTTTTCCTTATCTAACTATTTACATTGGTATGAACATGTGTTACCTAGAATTCATTGGAAAATGCTCTAATTTCTTTCACATGTTTGTAGACTGTGTTTTATTCACTATGTTACTGTTTTGTTTATAAACTGAAAATTCTAAGTGCCCATACTTCCATGTTGAGCTGATGTTGATTTTTTGTTGAAACATATCTTGACTCCATAGACCAATAGATTTTTTTTAATCAGTAATTCAACCAGTTATACACTTTTATCCATTTTATTCCTAGAGTTAGCCATCTAATCCTTAATCAAAAATCTTAAGCCTCTTGAGAGAGCCCTCTCAGGTTGAGAAGGCTAAGCCTCAACCAATAGATTGGTTTGTAAGAGTTACTCAGAGTCTACTTGAACAGCAGTCTATCAAGGTTAGATTTTTTTATAACAATTTTGGTGCATCTGCTGAGAGTTTGAAGATATACATCTCCTGAAAAATCATGGAGCTAAACTCTTGAATGTAGCAGGAGCTCAGAATCTGTTAGAGGCTGCAGCACTACCTTGGCGACTCCACACATCAAATAATAAAATTGGAAGGTGACTCCACTGCTTAAATATCAATAGCTTGATGAAGTTTCAAGATGAGTTCTATTGCAAGAATGAATGCCAAGTATGCCCCTATGAATCGGTCTCATATCCCTGGTTTTCCAAATCCTATGCCAAAGGTTGAACGGTTAGATGATCTTCCAATATTTAAAGATGAAAAGAAAGAAAATGTTGCTCTTCATTTAGTTAGGTTCCATATGCATGTATAGAGTCTTAAGGTTCAGTTTCCTGAAGATTGTCTCATGAAGATGTTTAAGACCACTTTAGGAGGAAAAGAATGGTCTTGGTATGAAAACTTGCCAAATGGTTCATTATATTCTCTTGCTAATTTCCATGATGTATTTTATGAGATGTATAAAGAGTGTCATCCCTCCTTATTGCTGGTCAAAGATTTTTGTAAACATTCTGTGAGTTTTATTGAATATTTGGAGAATTGTTATGAAGATGATGAGTTCATGGATGAAGAAATTTTGTAGGCCCTTCATGACAATACCTTTCATCACCAAGAAGAACACCAAGAAGAAAGGATAACATCAACTTTGGATGCAAATGAAACCCAGCAGGAGTTTACTTATGAAAATCATGTCACATCCTTTGAGTTTGAGGAAAATTTGTAGCAGACTTGTCAATCCTTTGATCATCAGGAGTATGAGAATCATTTCAAACAGCAAGAGGAAATATTGGAAATTCTTGCTACAATCCTCAGGTACAAGAAAAAGTTGATTCTTCATGTCATTTCTTGCATCAGCCTACATCAAATGATGATTACATTGATCAAAAAGTGGGTGAAAATTTCTCTTTATCGTTGTCCTCTAATCTGAAATCATTTGAGTGAAAATCAGTAGATAAGATTCAGTTTGTGGATGAATTTGCAGAGAACACTGAAAAGGAAATTCAAGTTTCAAAAGATAAAATTCAATCTCATAGTATTCATGATCAAAATCAGTCTTTTCAATTGATTTTTATGCCAGAAAACAAAGAGAGGGTGTTGCAACCTTTCTCCTTTGAGTTTGAGGAAGAATACATTGTTTTTGAAAATCAGTGTGAAAAGCAGTTGGAAAGCATACAAAAGAAATCTTGTGTGGCCGAGAATCAGTTGTCTAAAGTTACAAAAAGTTATGAGGATCATCAAATTGATCAGGTCTTCTTTGACCCTATAGTTGAATAAATGGAAGATTTTTACTCTCTAGTGTTTCAGTTTCATTTTTATTATGAAGATTAGATACATTTTCAGGGGCATTGGTCATCTCAATATCATGTTTAATTTGGGTTCAAGCGTAGTCAAGAGCCTCAAATATCAGATCAGATCAATGACTGGCTTCATTGGAAGTTTCATGTTCCTTGAGCTACAAATGGAGATTGCAGCTGGTAGGGTAGTTAGAAATGTTCAAATAAGCTTAAGGTTGATTGAGCATTTTTCAGTAGGTACAGTTTGAGTGCTTCTTGTAGAAATCATCAAGCTTAAGCCCGAGGTGAAGGCCATTAAAATTTTGATGGGAAACTTGGAAAATTTTCATAATTTTTTTTTAAAGGATGGATAGCAGCACTGGAGCTACCTGTTCTTAGTGTACCACAGGGGCACACTATCCCAAGTGGAGCCACTGTTATCACCTTAAAAAAATTTCTAAACTTTGAAAGTTTACCTTATTTCTAGTCATGGTATTCAATAGGTTTTGAGTCATTTCACGCTTAAAGGGGTAAGTGATAGGGTTGAAGTCTCAAATTTATCATTTCCACTTCCAAATTAAGTTTAGAAGTCTCATTTCATGGTTTAATGGTCCCATCATTCATTTAGAAGTTAGGTTTTTTAACTTATGAATTTTTTTTTGCAATAAGCCATGAAACCACATTTTCGTAGCATAGCCAGTGTAAAAAACCATTTTTTTTCTATGAAAACATTACTATTTTCGTAGCGCGCTATGAAACCACTGAAGCAGCCTTTTTTTTCATCAAAAAACTCTGTTTTCTAGTTTTAGTAGTAAATTTTCAAGGAGGTTTATGGGCAACTGAAAACAAATTTTTGAAAACTAAAAGAGGTTTTTCTTCCTAACATACCTAAATATAAAAAAATATTTCATTTTCTTCAAATTCATCATGAGGTGGGAGAAATGGATGACTCAACGTGCTCTACGAAACTGCTGAAAGTCATTGAGAGAAAAACTCTGCTTTCTGGTTTTAGTAGTTCACTTCAAGATCGGTTTATAACCACAAGAAAATGTCTTTTGGAATTATGAAGGAGGTTTCTCTTAATAAAATCTCTAGATAAAATAACCTATCTCACTTTTCTCAAAAATGTTACCAGGTGTGAGATACAAGGCTTTCTTTGAAGCCATATTTTCAGAAATCAGAATTTTCCAGTCTTACACATGTTGTTCAAAGCCAGTTTCTGGGCAGTAGGAGAGGTATTTAAAAAAAAGAGAGATATTTTGTTCCAGACATATTGGTCTCCAAAAGCCTCCTTCAGTTTCTAAAAATTCATTTTGGATGAGGAGATACAGGCTCTATCTCAACACCTATTTTTCAGGTAAAAAACAGTAAAACAGGAAATCTGTCTCCTGATTTTTAGGGAAATTTTTGTCATGATCAGCATGAATATATCAAATGTGGAGGCATCATCCAAATTCAACCTGATGGGATTGCAGCTGGAAAAGGAAGCATTAAATTTTAGATAAGGTTTTTACAATCATATTTAGGAGTTTCACTCCTATTTGGATTAGGACTCTTCAAAGACCGTTTATTTGTCATTTTGTAATTAAAATTCTGTTTTATGGTTAGATTAGGTGTCATGTATGGGAATTCGAATTCTCCTAGTGATGGATCATGGAATCCAAGATTTTAAATGAATCTATAAGAGACATGAGGTCGAATTCCTCAAGGTTGGCATTTTTTCATTAGCAAGCAAACTGTGCTATTGTAGCAGACTGTGTATTTTCAGCTTAATACAGATTGGCTTTACTACTCACGATTCACAAAGAGTTTTTTGGTGTTTGATATCTCTATGTTTTTCCTCATCTAACTATTTACAGTGGTATGAACATGTGTTACTTATAATTCATTGGAAAATGCTCTAATTTCTTTCACATGTTTGTAGACTATGTTTTATTCACTATGTTACTGTTTTGTTTATAAACCTAAAACTCTAGGTGCCCTGACTTCCATGTTGAGCTGATGTTGATGTTTTTTTGAAACATATCTTGACTCCATAGCCCAATAGATGTTTTTTAATCAGTAATTCAACCAGTTATACACTTTTATCCATTTTATTCCTAGAGTTAGCCATCTAATCCTTAATCAAAAATATTAAACCTATTGAGAAAGCCCTCTTAGGTTGAGGAGGCTAAGCCTCAACCAAAAGATTGGTTTGAAAGAGTTACTCAGAGTCTACTTGATCAAAAATATATCAAGGTCAGATTTTGTGATAACAGGAGCCATCTACAAATATCCCCCCCTCAACACAGGCTTATTGACCAGGTACTTCAAAGCAAAGTGATCAGTGAACATCTTAAAATGACCTCCCAGCAAATAGTGACGAAAATTCTGCAACACATAGACCATAGCTAACCCTTTTCTTGCAAATGAAATCGGGTGATCAATATCTACAACTCTTGGTTGCATGAGTACAATTCCTAACGCGATACATGAAGCCTCCACGTGCACATGTAATTCCTTTGTCCAGTTTGGAAATACCAATATAGGCGCAATCACCATTTTCTCCTTAAGCATCTCTAAACTCTTCTGGCAGTCCTCATCCTAGAAAAAAGAGGCATCCTTCCTCAGCAACTTCTCCATCGGCGTAGTAATCAGCGCATAGCCTTGAATAAATTTTCCGTAATAGCTTGTATGCCCAAAAATTGATAGCAACTACTTCACATTCATTGGAGTGTCCAGGTTAAAAATAATAGAAATATTAGCTGGATCGAACATCAATCCTTGTTGACAAACAATATGACCCAAAAAAACCCCAAAAGGGACATAGAATATGCACTTCTTCAAATTCAGCGAGATCTGATGCTTCTGACAAGTTTCCAACATCAACCGCAAGCATAAAACATGCTTCTTCAATAAGCCGAATATAGTCCATTCATCAAAATATACTTCTAATAATTTATGCATGTACTCCTTAAACACAACTACCACCACGTGCGAGAATATAATCGGTGCATTCTTCAGACCGAATGGAATTATTGTGTATTGGAATGATCCCCATTCCATTGCAAAGGTTGTCTTACTTCTGTCCTCAGGTGCGATTCTTATCTAGTCGTATCCACAAAATCCATAAGTGAATGAGTAGGCCTCCTGGCCACCCACATTGTCAAAAATGTCATCAGAAAATGGAGTTGGAAAATGGTCATGCACATAGGCATCATTCAACTTGCGCAGATCTACACAAATCCTAATTTATCTTTTGGTATTATTTTCTTGGACCACCATGGGGCTTACCCAATTTGATTATTTTATTGGTTCAATGATCCTTGTAGCAACCATTTTCTCCAGCTCCTCATTGAATTTTTTAGTATACTTAGGATTCAACTTGTAAGTGCACTACTTGAGAGGCCTCACATTTGGTTTCAGAGTGATCTTCATCACACCAAGATCCCCGAAAATTCATTTTAACTCTAAAAAATTTGTGGAAACAAGTCCTGATATTAAGAGAGTAGCTCCACAACCTTAGAAATTGTATCTTCATCCCAATAATCCCCTATTTTGGAAATCTTAGGTTTCTCTTATGTTCCAATGTTTACTTGCCTAATATTCATGGGTCCAGTCACATTTGGAAATTCAACCACAGGCCCAGAAATTGCGCGGTGACCTTTAGACAAAGGGATATTGATGTTTCTTGGGTCCTCCTCACTATCTTCAATAGTCACATTCTGACATTCAACTATATCCTTCATCTGTGCAACCCATGCTAGTAAGTCTCATTCTTCTGGTTTCTCTGGCATGTCAAATACCATATCTTGAATCATGTGCAAGTCAGTATTGATGCATGGGAATCTGCTCTAAAAACTGAAAGTTAAGACAAATATTTCCCTTAGTGTAGCCCATTCCATCATGCCACATCACAACTAAACCTTTAGATACCAGTTCATGGGTATCCGACTTAAAGTATGAACGAATGTATGCATCATCCAGGTTGTGGCTCTTCTCCCCAAGCTACATTCCACCTGGCTAAGTGTATGGGTAGATATTATTTTTGTGCATAGGTTCCTTCCAACAGGGTATTGGGTTGTCTGAATCGCAATTGCATCATGTGGGTACATTCTTCCCAATCCGCAAAGTTGTCCTTATGTGTTTCCCACCAGTGCACTAGGGTTGAGGGTAGAACTAAGTCAAACACATGGAACCATTTTGTCTCTGGAACAACCTTTTCAAACTCTAAAAAAAAAAAATTGACACTTTCTACAAAATCATAATAATGTAATTTCCGAACCTTAGAGGATATATTACATCATAGATATTTGGTGACCCAGTTTGAGTCTGAGCGACATGATCTATCCCTATCCTAGCTAAGTTGACCATATGTTGTAAGGTTGATCCAATCTTCATCTCTCACAGTTAGCTTGTAGATATGATCAAAATCTTATTCTATATGCATCGGTTCTGTGCATCTTTCTCCTTTTGCAAGGTCCAGAGGGACCACGACCCTGGTTCCATTATTTTCAAACACCATACTTCTGCGATTGAGGTTGATGATAACATCCATGTGAATAGCCCAATATATACCCAAAAATGTAGGGTATGGATCTGAATCATCAGCAATTTGAATAAATTCAAAGTCAACCAGTGCCTTAAGTCCTTCAATATCAACTATGACCCTAGAAAGTATATGCATTGGGATAATCTTCTGCTGATTTTCCATGCACAGCTATATTGCAGAGCATTCCATATAAGGCTCTCCCATTTTCTTCCAAGTCTACTTTGGTAATACAATTGCATCAGACCCAAGATCTAAAATGACCTGATCCATTTCAAACTCACCTATCTGAGCAGTCAGGTGCATCTCTCAGCCAGTTCTTCTCTTGTTCTTATAAATATTATTGACAACCTTTTGCTCCATATGAGGTTTCTATTTCTGATTGCAACTATTAATCAAAGCTTGAAAATTCTCAATGGTATTATTATTGCACAGAATCTTGATACAGGCTTGAAAAATAAATTTCATCTTTGCAGGCTCAACCCCTTCAAAGGTATCCATGGCAAGCTTGCCTTGTACTTGAGATGTACGAGGATCTGTGAAGTCCTTCTTTGTTGCGACAAAGGTTTCCTTCTCCCTTTGTATATCAAACCCTTCCTTTTTCTCAGGAGCTCTCCTGACCCAAACATCAGAGACAAGTATGTTACCTTCTTCTTTATCTTCTCCAGTTTCTACACCACTCCTAGTCACAATATTTATGCTAGGGTCTTCAGTGCGTGGTTCCACTCTCATCATTTGAACATTCTGTGTAGGTGTCTATGGTTTCTTTTCTTGCATTTTTTTCAAACAATATAGGGAAATATTCAAGAACATGATTGTTAGGACTCCACTATGTATCATTTTTGCTATATACTTTGACACCATTTTACTTTTATAACCATGATTAGAAAGGATTCCATTATCACTTTTCATCTACTTTATCCCAAGGTATATAAAATCCCCCTCTTTATTATATGTTTAATCTATTTTACATTTAATTCCATAATACTCTTATATTTTATCATTAATTGAAGTGCATCGTTGCTAACATAAGTCCAAAGATCGCAGATAAGTTATATGCGTTGCTAGGAACAAGCGGCCGTTGTCGAAACAAATGATCAGCTGTCGAAACAAACATTAAGCACGCAAATTCAATATGCTTAATTTTACATTCTCGGGGAAGAACCTTTTGTGGAATAGTAATAACAGCATGAAGACACGGTTACCTGGATTATCCTGAAGATAGCATTCTTGTTGTCTCTGTTGTAACAGTATCTTTTTTTGGAAGAACAGAATAGTCCTGTTTTGGGAAAAAGAACAGAATTGGGATAACGTAGATTTTCTCTCATGTAAATTGTAAAAGATGTCTCCTCTTTAAAAAGAGGAGACATCATCATTAGAGAGGAGTTCATTGTTGTAAAGCTACAGGAGAACATTGTGTGAGAACTGGAGCTAGTCTCCATCTGTAATGTATCATTCACTTTGACAGATGAATAAATTCTTCTTTTGAGCGCTCTAATTTAATTCTTTCCCCGGGGAATCTTGTGAGAGGGAAAGGACCCGCCTTCCTCACAAGATTCACCCTTTGATTCCTGTAATTTGTTTAATTCTTTACGTTGTTTTCACTTTACTTTAATACTGTTGTTGAACACTAATTGCACAGTTTAGTAGTACTCTGTTTCTCTAGCGCTGCATGTATTGAACACATTCACTCTTGGAAGTTGAGAAATCCATTTCTATTAATTGTATGAGTGTATGATGCTGGGAAGCAGGTGCTGAAGATTCCAGTATAAAGGGATAGGGTCCTTCTCCCATTCATTGCTTTCCTTTTTCTGCAGTGTGATTAGAACAAGAGAACAAGTGCTGAAGATTCCTGTTCATGGGAATAGGGTCTTGGTCTCTTGAAGCTACCTTTCCTACAGTGTGATTAAGTGTCAGGCAGCAGGTGCTGAAGTTCCTAACTAAGGAATAGGGTCATGTTCCTGCTATGGTTGATTTATTTCTTTTCTTGCAGATTGGTCTTCTTTTGTTTGGGTTTTAACTGCAACATAGAAATTAATTCTGCTATAACTTAAGTGACTTCAGCTTTGATTAAACAGAGTGTGAATCAATAGATTTGTGAGATTAATAATTGTGTGGCTTTTTACTGCAACATTATTTCTGCTTTTGAAATTGAGCATATCCAGTGCGAGATTATCTTTGAAATAAAAAGACTTCCTCGGGTTGACAATTTATGTGGAGCTTGAATTGTGAAAGCAATTAAAGCGACCAACATTTTGGCGCCGTTGCCGGGGAAGGTAATTATAGATTTCAAAAGCATTAATTTTTTCTTTTTAAATGTGCAGATTGTATGAGAGGACGTGGAAACCAGAAGAAAACTAACCCCACAGGTGGCAAAGGCAAAGGAAGGGGAGGAAGAAAGACTTTTATTGACGAGATTGTATCAAAGGCTGAATCATCACAGAGATTAAGTTCTCGAAGATCAAAACTTCAGCACTCCCCTCAATCAGATTACAAAACAGAGGAAGTTGTGGGTCCTGAAAATATAGAAGAACCAGCAGTCAGTGCTGGAGAGTCAGAAGAGAGTGTTAGTAAATCAGCAGAGCACATTGAGGAAATAGTAGAGAGCGTTGGACGACCAGTGGAAAACATTGAAGAACCAGTAGAAGATCTTGATGATCGAGCAAGTGCAGTAGGAGAGCCAACAATGGAAGGAAACAATGATGGCTTCTTTGGTGGAGGACGTGTAGATCCTGAAGGAGAAGGAAGGAATGAAAATTCCCTCTCTACCTTGGGATTTCCTATCAGTGATCTCCCTGCAGGGATAACTCCTATGAAAAATATTCCATTGTCTGCTTTACCTAACTTTCATGGTTTATCCTCTGAAGATCCGGATGAATTTATTTTTGAATTTGATATATTATGCAGAAGTTATGATTATGTTACTAATGCTCAAAAGTTTAAACTGTTTCCAGCCACCTTAAAAGGGAATGCTTTAAGATGGTTCATGAGCCTTGGAAGTCAGGTGATCACAACATGGGAGCAGATGAAACAGAAATTTCTGCTTAAATATTAAGACTACTGCCGGACGAGAGAAAAGAAGGATGAACTATTCAATATGGCACAAAAGACGGATGAGAGTCCGGAGGACTATATAGAAAGGCTGCAATACAACATACAGAGATCTGATCATCCGAATATAAGTAAGGAAATTCGCAAAACAATATTACTTAAAGGTTTAAGGGATGATTGTTTAGATATGTTAAACATGCTTGCCAAGGGAGATATATCTAAGGAATCATATGATGAGATTTGTGAACTTGCTAAGAGGTATTCTAGGGGAGCTGCAAGAAACAGAACAAGAGATTCCACCTATTCAAGAGTGCAGAAATCAGCCAATGGAGGAGCAACAAGAGCTGAAATAGGTAATTTACTTGAAGAATTTAAAACTGAGATGTTAAGTTCTTTTGCTTCACAAATTGACACTTTGCAGGTTAAGAAGAAGCAGGCCGAAGCAGAAGCAACTCTGGTTGTCTTTTGCCCGAAGTGCAGAGACAAAAATCCACTAAGGGAATGCCCAATGGATAAAATACCAATTTGTACCCTTTGTGAGAAAGATCATGAGACAAAACAATGTCCATCTCTACCAGGAATAAAGGCAGCATTGCAGCCAACGGAAGAAGAAGCTGAAGCAGTTTACCTGCTAACTCAAAGAATACAATGGCAACCAAAAGGACAAGGTATGAACTCTAGTATGCCATTTAATCGTTGGAACAATTATTCTGCTTTCGGTCAAACAAATTACCCTCCCTTCAATCAAATGCAATACCCACCCTTCAATCAAATGAATTTCCCACCCATGCAGCAATCAAACCCACCCTTTGCTGATCCTTCAATGTGGACTCCCTGGCCCTCACAGCAGCCATCTTCTTTTAACCCTTGGAATTCAAATTGGAGAAGTCAACCACTCCCGTATCCAAATCAATTGCCTCAATTTCAACAACCACTTCCTCTGCCATCAAATGCTCCGCCAAATAACCAAATGAGACCCCAGCTACCTGTGCAACCAAATCCTAACCCCAATAATAAAGTTGTGCAAGTTATTGATATTCAGAATCAGTCTATATTTCCTACTATGCAATGTAACGATATTCATTTGAGATCTCGAAAAATAGTAGAGCCTATTATTGATGACATAACTTCTTCTGATTCTGATAAAGAGGAAACTGAGAAACATAAGAAAGCACAACCACCTCCTAACAAAATTGTGGAAAAAACAGAACCACCATTCCCCGAGCGTTTGGTTTTAACCAGAACAGCTGAAACACCTGCTTTTAATCTTCTAGGGGAATTGCAAAATTTGTATGTTAAAATTCCACTTTTACAAGCATTAAGAGATGTACCAATTTATGCCAGAACATTAAGGGATATTTGTGTTAAAAAACCTGGTAGGAAAACTAAGGACCCCCTTACAGTACATGTGATGGGAGACTTGTCTGCATTAATGTCCGGAAAAGCCCCTCCTGTGAAATATGGTGATCCCGGCCATCCTATAGTAACAGTTCAGATTGGTAAAACAATGATTCCCCAAGTTCTGGTAGATTTAGGTGCTGCAATTAATATAATGACTCTTGAAACTTCACAATTGTTACAGCTGAATAACACAATCAGAGATACACCCACCATTCTAGAGTTGGCTGATCGTTCTACAATTAAACCTGAAGGAGTCGTTGAGGATCTACTTATTTCAGTTGAATCCTGGAAATACCCAGCTGATTTTGTTGTATTGCAGACTAAAACAAAGCTGGGGGGACATCCCTTAATTCTAGGAAGGCCATGGTTGGCCACAACTGATGCTTTTATCAGTTGCATATCTTGTTCAATGACAATTTCTAATGGTTATGAAACAAAACAGCTTACTCTTTATCCTCATGCTACACCAATAATTAATAATGAAGATTCTATATGGATGGATTATGATGATAATGCTGTTCAGCCTATTCTAACTATTGGACAGGCTTTAACTCTTAAAGACAATACAGAGGATGAGATAATTAATAATTTTATTTGTGAACCTTCTTCTATCATTGCTGAAACACACAATCAATTAACTGCAATTTTTGAAACTGATACACAAGAAAAGATTGAATCTGAAGACTCATCTCAGACTTTAACCACCATCTCATCTAAAAGCATAACAATTGAAATTGAACCCGGCAAGACATTAAACATAAATCCTGATCTAACAGATGCTGAAACACAGCAATTAATGAAGTTATTGCATGAATATAAGGAGGCATTTGCATGGGATTATACGGATATGAAAGGTATTTCTTCTGAATTATGTACTCATCGAATTTACATTAAAGAAGGATGCCGACCTGTTTGTCAACCCCAAAGACAAATGAATCCTAATTTACGAGAAATTGTTAAGGAAGAACTTCAAAAATTGCTTAATGCAGGATTTATATACCCTATATCTGACAGTGAATGGGTTTCCCCATTAGTAATTGTCCCTAAGAAAAACGGGAAATGGAGAGTATGTGTTGACTACAGAGACTTAAACAAAGCTACTCAAAAATATCACTTTCCTTTACCCTTCATTGATCAGGTGTTGGATAGTCTGGCAGGGAAGAAATTATTTTCTTTTCTAGATGGATTTAGTGGGTATAATCAGATAAGAATTGCACCCCAAGACCAAGACAAGACCACTTTCACCAGCCCCTGGGGAACTTTTGCCTATAGAGTTCTTCCATTTGGGCTATGTAACGCACCAACAACTTTTCAAAGAGCTGTTATAGGAATTTTTTCTGATATGCTGAATGATTCTATGGAAATATTTATGGATGATTTTACTCCTTATGGTGTGTCTTTTGAAGATGCATTACAAAACCTTGAGAAAGTACTTAAAAGATGTATACAAGCTCACCTCTCCCTAATTACTGAAAAATGCCATATGATGATGAGTGAAGGAATAGTGCTTGGACATTTTATTTCATCTCAAGGTATTCAGGTAGATCCATCTAAAATATTGGTCATTCAGAATCTTTCTGTTCCTAAAACTCAAACTGATGTGAGAAGTTTTCTAGGACATGCAGGATACTACAGAAGATTTATTAAAGATTTCTCTAATATAGCTTCTCCATTATTTGTGTTGCTTATGAAAAATGCTGAATTTAAATGGACTAATTCTTGTCAGAAAGCTTTTGAAGAACTCAAGCATCAGTTGTCTACTGCTCCTATTTTGAGGGGGCCTGATTGGAATCTCCCTTTTCATATATCTTTTGATGCTTCAGACACTGCAATTGGAGCTGTCTTGGGACAAGAGGAAAATCATCTTCCTTATGCTATCTACTTTATCAGTAAGAATATGACCCCTGCTGAGCTTAATTATACAGTTACTGAGAAGGAGTTTCTTGCAGTAATCTATGCCATTAATAAATTTCGACACTATATCACCGGTTATTCTACTTTTGTGCACACTGATCATTCAGCTATTAAGTATTTAATGAATAAATCTGTCACAAATGCTAGAGTTACCAGATGGCTATTATTATTGCAGGAATTTGATATCACAATTGTAGATCGGCCTGGTAAAGAAAATGTGGTGGCTGATTTCCTTTCACGGTTAAAAACTGACAATGATATTCCAGTAGATGATTCTTTTCCTGATGAGTATTTGTTTGCAGTTTCTGCTCTGTCTCTATGGTATGCAGATATTGCTAATTATTTAGTTGCAGGAAAATTACCATCACACCTGTCATACAGAGAAAAGAGAAAGATTGTTCAACAAAGTGCCAGGTACAGCTGGATAAGCGGGTGTCTTTTCTACACTGGGCTTGATCAGGAGATCCGAAGATGCATTAGAGAAGATGAAGTGTATGACATATTGAAAGCTTGTCATGATGGCCCTTGTGGAGGGAATTTTGCTGATAAGAGAACAACACACAAAATTCTGAGGATGGGTTACTATTGGCCCTCATTATTCAAGGATGCAAAGAAGTATGTAAGGGCTTGTGACAACTGCCAGAGAATGGGTCAACCCAATCATAGAGACCAAATGCCATTAAACCCCCAGGTAGTTTCTGAACCATTTGAAAGATGGGCCTTGGATTTCATAGGACCCATTAACCCTCCATCCAATCAAAGAACTTATATATTAGTCTGTACAGACTATATGACCAAATGGGTGGAGGCCAAAGCACTTATTAGAGCCAATGAAGAGGTTGTCCTAGCTTTCTTATTTGAAGAAATCTTTACTAGATTTGGAATTCCTAGAGAGCTAGTTACTGATGGAGGACCTCCATTTAATTCTCATGGTTTTAAATCTACCCTTCACAAATATCATATTCAACATAGAATGACTACACCATACCACCCCTAGGCCAATGGGCAAGTGGAAAGCACAAATAAAGTTTTAGAAGCCATTCTAACTAAAACAGTGAAGGACAACCGGAAGGATTGGTCCCAAAGGCTCCCTGAGGCATTATGGGCTTATAGAACTACTTGGAGAAACACTACAGGTTTTTCTCCCTATGAATTGGTTTATGGTAAAAATTTTGTTTTTCCTGTGGAATTTGAGATTAAAACTCTAAGAACTGCTTTAGCTGTTAATCTCGATTTGACTGATGTGCAGACAGTTAGGTTGCAGCAGCTTCTGGAGTTGGATGAAAAGAGATTAGATGCCATCCATCAAACAACCATGATACAGCAACAAAGGATGAAGTGGCATGACAAAATTATCAAACACAAGTAGTTCCAAAAAGGTAATTGGGCCTTGTTGTATGACTCTCGGTTTGAAAATTTTCAGGGTAAGCTACGTACACGCTGGCTTGGACCATATGAGGTAGATGCTGTTTTTCCAAATGGAACGGTAAGACTTTTAACAATTGATGATTCTAAAACGCCTCTACTAGTCAATGGTCATAGGCTCCATCTATATCAGCGCCCTGTTTCTAAAGAGGATTTCAAGACTGCTTGCATGACTGATATTCATTATCTTTTTCTAGGGGAGTCTTCTGCTCCTCACAGCATTTAATTTTCTGCACTGTATTTTTAGTATTAGATTAGATTTAGCACTAATAATCCCTGTCAAGGATTGGTATATTACAATTGAATTTTGCAGATTCTGGAAAAGCTCATTAAGGAGGACAGATTCATCATGAGAAGATCTGAAGCTTCAATCACAGAAGCTTGTTCCCATCATTTTACCCCATTTCCTAGCAATATCCCTTCATACCCATTCCTACATTATTCCCATTTTTCCATTTTTCCCACTCCTACCATCCCTGAAATATCTTCCTTCAGTCAGTATTTCCTATCCCTTACTGTTGAAATTATCCCCTATCAAATATTTTCCCCACTTCTTACAGACCCAAGTCATTTATCCCATTTTTCTGATTTTTCCCGTTGCTGAAACACCTGTTTCAGCAACGTATCGTTCATTTATTCGTTGCTGAAACACCAGTTTCAGCAACCTGATTCTTTAAAGCATCATTTCTCCTCACCGTTATATAAGCTTTTTGGTTCTCCACGTTCATACTTCAGATCCTTTGGGTGAAAAATTATTCAGCACAGAGCAAGATCCGGTTACACTCCTGTTCTAAATTTCAGAGAAATCTACAGATTCTTCCATGTATACTAAGCCATTCTGAAGCACTCGACACTTCGAATTATTAAATCAAAGGTGAAAATGTAAGGTATGAGGTTTTAATGTAATTCAGTTAAATTATATTAAAGAGAGGATTTCATTCATAATGATTACAGATCTTTACACGCCCAATCATCATTACACCATACGTAGGGGGGGGGATTTCAAAAATTGAACAATCATTTCGCATTAATCAAGCCTCTGTCCCTTGTCATATCTACTTCCGCCGTCATTTAGACCTTGCAGCCTCTGTTGCAACAACTAGCGCGATCAGGGTCTGTGTTTACTGTGTTTTGTGCCTCTGCGTATAACTCAAAGCTACATCCATGGGAGGGTCGGCCATTAGACATGAGCCCGGCTCCATAAATCTTCTTCAATTGTTTCCCGAAGCCTATCAGATTTTCCAACAAGCGGGATGGACAGTATATTTTGAAAGATTGGGTGAATTTGACCAGGAACAAGTCTTAGAGTTTGCACAAAACCTTCAAGGCAATTTTTCAGTGGTCCAAGGGGTTCGCATTTCAGTAACAGAGGAGGACATAGTTCAGGTATCAGGGTTGCCAGCTATTGGTACTCGCTGGTTCAGCAGAAAGCAGGTTATTCTCAATGCGCAACAAGATTTTCTTCGTCCAGATGAGCCAGTGGAACTCAAAGGCCGCGGGGTTAGTCTGCACTCACTTCCTCAACCATGGCCATCGGTGGCAGAATTCATCAAACACTACTTAACCTGTGAAGGGCGTTACCAGGTAGTGTACAATCACGATTTTGTCTTGATGAATCATTTGAGAAATGGACGACTGATTAATATCCCCTATTATCTGCTTGGTTGTATTAGAAACATGTCTTATTATTGTAGACGGTCTAAATTCCCAATGTTATCCCTCACCCACCACCGTTTATGCCAGTTGTTGATACAGAGGGGTTTTGCTCAGGAAAATCCCCCTCTACATGTCCCACTCCCTGTTCCCCAGCTGCCTGAAATTCCTCAGCAGGCTCAAACGTCCCAACAACCCGAAAGTTCTCATGATACTCCTGAAATTCCTTATGAAGGACAGCAGGACGATATTCCATATTCCCCAGTTGACCCAACCCTGAGCTCGCCCCATTTAGCAGAGTCAACTGTCCCCACTATTTCTGTCCCTAGTGACGACTCTCTAACACCCCCTTCCCCACCCACTCATAAAAAGAAAAGAACCCCAACAGTCTCAGTCTCCAAACGATGGACAAGGGCTAAATTTCAAATTCTCACTTCTTCTGAAAGCCCTTCCCCCAGAGGAAAACCCTCCCCCTCAAAGAAAAGGAAAGGCAGTGACTTTGCTGCTTTCCTACCAAAAAGAAAAATGAAGATGACTGTTGAGACAGGACTGACCTCCATTTCCCCTGACCCTGCCACTATTCTGTTAAAACTCCAATCTTCATCCCCATTTCAAACCTCCCAACCTGTCTCGTCCGGTGGCACTGCCACACAAGAACCAGTGCCCCGGGATAATACGACATTGTTTATGGCTCAAGCAGTGACTGTCACACAAGAACCAGTCACTTACCCAGAGGCTGAAACACAAGAACCAGCCACTGTGGTACAAAAATACACCAAGCATGATGATAGTGGGAGACCAGCAGTAGCTGTCCCACAAGAACCAGCTACGACTGTGCATCAGCAGACTACCCCAACAGAGTCAACCAGCGCACAGGGTTTACATACTATGACATCTTTATTGGAGGAGAATGAATTCTTGAAGTCTGAATTGGAAGCCTACAAGAATGAATTGACCTTGGCACGAGAGGCTTTTGATAAAGAACTGAATCTCTATATGTTAGCACACACAGCCTCAACGCAAAATAAGGAGCCATGCAAGGAATACATGTGCCATGAGTGTGGCAACATTTATTAGGAGGCAGGCTACAAACTAGTTAAAATTCAATTATCTGAGGCATCTACATCAGCTGGAATAAAAGAGGGATGCCCTACTGCTCCACAAGAACCAGTAGGGCTCTCTATAAAGGAAGAAAAAGAAATTAAACCTCAGATACCTCACCCTGTGCTAGTTAATGCAGCCATTCAGACAGAAGCACCACCACAGATATCTCGTCCCTTGCCAGTTAATGCAGCCACTCAGACAGAAGCACCACTACAGATATCTCGGCCTAAGTTAGTCAGTGTAGCCATTCAAACAACGTCCCAACCCAGTACTTCTGATGCCAAGACACAGACCTTGCCATGGAATCAATTGGAACAGATGAACAAATGGAAGAAGCAATATGCTGAAGAACAAGATACAATATTACGCCAGCATAAGCTAGCATGGCAGAACCATGTATATGCCAACTGGGATAGTTGGGAACAAATGATGCAACAGCTCAAGGACTCCAAAAAGGAAGTCAAGGAATCTAAGGAAAAGATGGCCTTGATGTTTTCATTAGTCCAGAAGTTGCTGGCTACGCGCAAACCCTCTGTAAACTACTCTCTCTTTCTTTCTGAACGATTAGTTTATTTTCAATTAAAAGCAATAAAAGATGGCAGACCGTATGAGTTAATTACTTCAGAGAAATTTGTTGAGACTTTTAATGAGGCCCCCGAGAGTGACCAGCATTTGCTGTGCGAACTCTACCTTCATAATGAGGCCATTCCCGACAATAGAAGAGTTAATCTTATTCCAATTGCAGGAGATATACAAATAAGGGCATTTGTTTCATTTTTGTCTAACCATCTCACTTGGCAAACTGCGTTCACTGCAAGCAGTCATAATGAGGAGAATAAACTCCTGTGGATCAGACCAGAACCTTTAAGACCAGCCATGTTCATAGCACAATATTATAAATTCTTACAGAAGCCAAGAATGCATAGGTATATACAACAATTACAGGCTTCAACACTTTCTAAGTGTCAACAGCAAATTAGAGTAAAGGGTACTGCTGCATTGAAGGCCAATATTATGTTTTGGCAGCATTCATGTAAAGAAAGACAAGATTATCACCCTTTTAACCCTCACAATCTTCAAGCTGCATTATCCAGGGTTCCTAATTACATTGGTTGCATTCAACATTGTGGAGTAAACTGGATTGGGTATCATTTTCATTTTCCAATTTTATGGCTGCCTTCAGAGAAATATCAGTGTCATTACCAGTTGACAGAGAGAGATGAAGCCTTGGCATGGCAACACTTGCAGAACAACAGAGGATTCAGAGTTCCTACAGATGCCACCTTCTCCAGCTACTGCTTGAGTAATTTGCATGCTCAATCCCAGTACTCAGACTCTGATTCAGACTAGGGGTTGCCTGAGGACATGCAACATTTTTAGCTGGGGGGGATGTTAGGACTCCACTATGTATCATTTTTGCTATATACTTTGACACCATTTTACTTTTATAACCATGATTAGAAAGGATTCCATTATCACTTTTCATCTACTTTATCCCAAGGTATATAAAATCCCTCTCTTTATTATATGTTTAATCTGTTTTACATTTAATTCCATAATACTCTTATATTTTATCATTAATTGAAGTGCATCATTGCTAACATAAGTCCAAAGATCGCAGATAAGTTATATGCGTTGCTAGGAACAAGCGGCCGTTGCTGAAACAGCTGACTCAGTTGCTGAAACAGCCGTCAAGCACGCAAATTCCGTCATGCGTAATTTGCGATTCTGGAAGAACCTTTTGTGGAATAGTAGTAACAGCATGAAGACACGGTTACCTGGATTATCCTGAAGATAGCATTCTTGTTGTCTCTGTTGTAACAGTATCTTTTTTTGGAAGAACAGAATAGTCCTGTTTTGAGAAAGTGAACAGATTTGGGATAAGCATAGATTTGCTCTCATGTAATTGTAAAAGATGTCTCCTCTTTAAAAAGAGGAGACATCATCATTAGAAGGGAGTTCATTGTTGAAAAGCTACAGGAGAACATTGTGGGAGAACTGGAGCTAGTCTCCATCTGTAATGTATCATTTACTTTGACAGATGAATAAATTCTTCTTTTGAGCGCTCTAATTTAATTATTTCCCCGAGGAATCTTGTGAGAGGGAAAGGACCCGCCTTCCTCACAAGATTCACCCTTTGGTTCCTGTAATTTGTTTAATTCTTTACGTTGTTTGTACTTTACTTTAATACTGTTGTTGAACACTAGTTGCACAGTTTAGTAGTACTCTGTTTCTTTAGCGCTGCATGTATTGAACACATTCACTCTTGGAAGTTGAGAAATCCATTTCTATTAATTGTATGAGTGTATGATGCTGGGAAGCAGGTGTTGAAGATTCCTGTATAAAGGAATAGGGTCCTGCTCCCATTAATTGCCTTCCTTTTTCTGCAGTGTGATTAGAAACAAGAGAACAAGTGCTGAAGGTTCCTGTTCATGGGAATAGGGTCTTGGTCTCTTGAAGCTACCTTTCCTACAATGTGATTAAGTGTCAGGCAGCAGGTGCTGAAGTTCCTAACCAAGGAATAGGGTCCTGTTCCTGCTATGGTTGATTGATTTCTTTTCTTGCAGATTGGTCTTCTTTTGTTTGGGTTTTAACTGCAACATAGAAATTAGTTCTGCTATAACTTAAGTGACTTTAGCTTTGATTAAACAGAGTGTGAATCAGTAGATTTGTGAGATTAATAATTTTGTGGCTTTTTACTGCAACATTGTTTCTGCTTTTGAAATTGAGCATATCCAGTGCGTGATTATCTTTGAAATAAAAAGACTTCCTTGGGTTGACAATTTATGTGGAGCTTGAATTGTGAAAGCAATTAAAGCGACCAACAATGATCAAATTGTCTACAATATTATTGTGTTGGGTTCAGGCAGTCAGGTGCATAATGACCAACCTCTCCACAGTTATAACAAATTATTTTTCCCCATCCACGACCAAGTCCTCCTCCTCTTCCTCATCCTCTTACTGGAAATCCACCGCATCTAGACGACGATGTAGGGGATTTTGATCCTCTACCTTCGCCCTGTAACCTATAAAAAGCAGCATGCTCAATCATCAGATCAAACCTATGACATTTCTTCTCATCATGTCCCACAAATCGAAAAAATGTGTAGTAAGGTTGTTGTAGCTCTAGAATATATTTACTAATCCTAGGGCATAAGTTTGTCATGTGCAGTCCATTCACTTGAAAAATCATGCACCATAGTTTGGGAACTTCACTAGGCCTTGCCCCATTCTTAATCAGACTTGGTCCTCCAACTGCTAGATAATTATTATATACGGGACACTGATCCCTGTGATTCCCTTCAACTTTACTGTTGGGTTTGTGTTATATTCTTTCACGACTAGTTACGCGTGGGGGGGAAATAGCCTCCTTGGTACATTGTGTTGGGCGCAATGTACGGGGGGGTCATAGGGGGGCGGTAGCACCCCCTATCGAGGTCCGGGGCAGTACCCCAGAAATTTTTTTTGGTCTTTATTTTCCAGTGGGCGAACCTGCCCATGGTTTTGTGCATGGGTTTGCACATGGTTTTGGGGCATGATGGTTTTTGGCCCTTGGTATTTTGTAGATTTGGTCAAGGGAACTACGGTTATGTTCTAATCCAAGGTTAATGGATTATGGTTTATGTATGCTTCGGCATGTATATATATGTGTTGTAACACTAAAAGGAATATAATGAAAAATCAAGCTGGTCGTCCCGATTGGGATCCAGGGGAAAATCTCTGTGTATATATGTTTTATGTTTTATGCTCTCGTTATTATTTATTTTTTGTTTTTTAATATTCTTTTGCAGTTTATTTTTATATAGGGTTAAAACCTACATTTGGTATCAGAGCAGTTTCGACTTCAAGAGGACACCTTTGCTGCTGAGGGGTTTTTTACTCGGGCTTGAGGTAGACCCTGTTTAGTGGGAGATTTGTGGGATTGATTCTTGCGGTGAAAGAAGATGGCGAGCGGTGGGAAGATAGAGATCGAGAAATTTAATGGTCATAGTTTTGAGTTGTGGAAGCTCAAGATGGAGGATTTGCTGGTGAATAAAGATCAGTGGATCGCGGTAGATCCAGGTACTAAACCAACGGCGATGTCAGATGAAGACTGGAAGAAGCTGGATCGGAAGGCAAAGAGCACAATACGGTTGTGTATCTCAGATTCAGTATTGTTGAATGTATCTGGGGAAGCTATGGCGAAGACCTTGTGGGAAAAGTTAGGGACTTTGTACCAATCTAAGTCTCTGGTGAATAAATTGTTCCTGCGGAAAAAGCTATATAACCTAAGGATGAAGGATGGAGACTCGGTGATAGAGCATCTAAACACCTTCAATACTGTGGTGAGTTAGCTGTCATCTTTTGATATTAAAATCTCAGATGAAGATAAGTGCATCAGTTTGTTGTGTTCTCTACTAGATTCGTGGGACATCCTGGTTATTGCAATAGGTAGCAATACAACTACCTTGAATTTTGATGACATTGTCTCAGCCTTGTTGTCAGAGGAAATGAGACGGAGAAATATGGAGGGTTAGAATGGAGACGCCTTATCTGTACGAGGAAGGTACTAGAAAAGAAACAAGAATAAGGTTTCGAGTGGGAGATCTAAATCTCCTGGAAATTTTGTAAAGGTGTGCTGGAAATGCGGAAAGGAAGGGCACTATAAAAAGGACTGAAGATCTAAAGCTCTTGAGAAAGGAAAGGGATCTGATGATTCTCCTTTTCCAGAAGAAAAAACCACCTCAGATGAAGGTGGGGATGTGTATTTGGCTTCTTCTTCAAAAACACATGTAGATCATGATTCATGGTTTATTAACTCGGGTGCATCCTTTCACTTCACTCCCCATAGGGAGTGGTTCTGCGAGTATGAGAAATATGATGGCGGTGATGTCTTCTTAGGTGATGATAGGAAGGCCAGAATCGTCGGACGTGGAAAATTCAAGCTGAAGCTGCAAGGTGGAAGGATTAGAACACTTCTTGGTGTTCTGCACATTCCTGCATTGGCCAAAAATCTGATTTATGTAAGCAAGATGGATGATGTAGGTGTAAAAACAGTGTTCAAGAAAGATGCCTGTAAGATGGTTCGGGGAGCACTGGTATTAATGTGGGGAGTTCGGATTGGAAATCTATACAAGCTTTAGGGCAGAATTGTTATTGATGGGTGCAACAGTTATGTGGTTCCTGACAGTGGAGCAGAAAGCCTAGCGGTCTCTGGAGAAAAGACCATGTTGTGGCATCAAAGGCTTGGACATATTGGAGAGAAGGGCCTTTGGATACTGCATGGAAATGGTATGGTAAAAGGTATGTCTAATAGCTCTCTGGATTATTATTTCTGTGAACATTGTGTATATGGGAACCAGAATCGGGTGAGTTTTCCTTCTAGTGCTAAGAGGGTGAACAAGATATTAGAGCTTGTGCACAGTGATGTGTTTGGACCTGTGTTGGTTCCATCATTGGGTAAGTCTATGTACTATGTTTCATTCATAGATGACTTCTCAAGGAATACATGGATATATTTCTTGAGGAATAAATTTGAAGTCTTTGACAGATTTAAAGAATTTAAGGCTCTAGTGGAAACCCAAACAGAGAAGAAGATAAAGGTGTTGAGGACAGATAATGGTGGGAGTTTTGCAAGAAGGAATTTTAAGAGTTCTGTAAGAAGTGTGGTATAGCACGGTAGAAGACTACTCCATACACACCTCAGCAAAACGGAGTTGCCGAAAGGATGAACATAATGCTGATGGAAAAGGCAAGAAGCATGCTCAGTGGTACCGGGTTAGGACAAGAATTATGGGCAGAGGCAGTGGAGACTGCATGTTACTTGGTTAATAGATCACCTTCATCAGCGTTGGAGGAGAAGACTCCACATGAGGTATGGACTGGTAAGAAACCCTCTCTTTCACATCTGATGGTATTTGGATGTGATGCATATGTACATGTTCCAAAGGAGAAGAGCAAGTTGGATAATAAATCTGAACGACACATCTTTATTGGGTATAAGGATGGTTTAAATGGTTACAAGCTTTGGAACCCAGAAATAAGGAAGGTTTTGTACAACTAAGATGTGGTGTTTAGAGAGGTGAAAGATATTGTTAAACATGAAGTCCTACCAAAGGAACCAAAGGAGATAGAGTTTGAGATAAAGGAGGATGAATCAGACTCTTCAACAGAAGAAGACTTAGAAGAGGAAGAGCCACAAACTCCAGTTGTTAGAAGATCAGTTTAGGAAAGAAGACAACCAGAAAGGTATAGTCCATCTTCTTTCTGTTCAAATTTTTCTTTAACTATAACTGATGATGATCCCAGAACCTTCAGGGAGGCAGTAGATTCAGAGGATGGAAAACTCTAGAAGGAGGCCATGATTGATGAAATGGCATCCTTGCATAAAAATGAGGCATGGGATATGGTGGAGTTGCCAGCTGGAAGGAAGCCCATCGGGAGAAAATGGGTGTTTAAGAAGAAGATGAATGTAGAAGGAAAGGTGGAGAAATAAAAAGCTCGGTTGGTAGCAAAAGGTTATTCCCAAGTGTCGGGAATTGATTTTGGTGATATTTTTTCTCTTGTTTCCAAAGTTACTTCTATTGGATTACTTTTATCTGTTGCTACTGCATTTGATTTTGAGGTAGAATAGATGGATGTGAATACAACATTTCTTCAAAGCGATCTGGAAGAGGAGATCTACATGAAACAACCTGAAGGCTTTATGGTGAAGGGGGCTAAAGAGCTGGTATGCAGGTTAAAGAAGTCTCTGTATGGGTTAAAACAGTCACCAAGGATGTGGTATCAAAAATTTGATACCTATATATGGGGACTTGGATTCAATAGAAGCAAGGAGGATAACTGTGCCTATTTTAAATTAATTGGTGACCGTGTTATTTATTTGGTCTTGTATGTGAATGATATGTTGTTGATTGGAAATGACAAATAAATTATCCAAGATTTGAAGACCCAGCTATTCTCCAAATTCTACATGAAGGATCTTGGTGCTGCAAACTATATTTTGGGCATGGAAATTAAGAGAGATCGGGCAAAGAGGAAGCTCTGGTTAAACCAGAGGAAGTATGTCGAGACTATATTGCAGAGGTTCAATATGTAGGATAGTAAACTGGTGAATGTTCCGATTCCTATAGGTACAAAGTTGTCTACTGAACAGTGTCCCAAGACACAAGAAAAAGAAGAGGATATGTCCCGTGTTCCATATGCAAGTGCAATGGGTAGCCTAATGTATGCAATGGTATGTAATAGACCAGACATTGCACATGCAGTGGGAGTATTGAGCAGGTTTATGTCAAACCCAGGGAAGGAGCATTAGAGAGCAGTGAAGCGGGTTTTCAGATATTTGCGTGGCACTAGTGATTATGGCTTGTGCTAGAGTGTTGGAAATTCGTGGTTTTCTTGATGCAAACTGGGCTGGAGATCTAGACCAAAGAAGATATACAAGTGGGTATGTCTTTGGGCTATTTGGAGGTGCAGTCAGTTGGATGAGTAAAAAACAGTCTGTTGTGGCTCTTTCAACTACAGAGGCAAAATACATGGCAGCCACTCATGCAAGCAAGGAAGCAGTTTGGTTGCAAAGATTATGTTCAAGTATGGGGTTGGTGCAGCAAGCTATAAGGATAGACTGTGATAGCCAAAGTGAAATTTTCTTGGCTAAGAACCCTTCTTATCATTCAAAGACAAAGCACATTGATGTTCAATATCACTTTGTGAGATATATGGTTGAAGCTAAAAGGGTGTTGTTGGTAAAGGTGGACTCTTTGAAGAATGTTGCAGATGCATTGAAAAATTCTGTGAGCACTCAAAATTTCTCTTGGTGTAGAGAAACAATGGGTGTTGCAAAGCTGGGTTAATGACTCGGCTCTCTTGTGTCCCCCTGCAGAAAGAAAACAACAAGTGGGAGAATTTTGGGTTTGTGTTATATTATTTCACGACTAGTCACATGCGGGGGTGTAAAAGGGGGGGTGATAATGTACAGTGGGCTCACAAGGGGGCGGTAGCCCCCCTTATAGGGGTCTGGGGTAGTGCCCCGAAGATTTTTTTTGGTCCTTATTTTCCGATGGGCAAACCCGCCCATGGTTTTGTGCATGGGTTTGCACATGGTTTTGGGGCATAATGGTTTTCAACCCCTGGTATTTTGTAGATCCGGTCAATGGAACTATGGTTATGTTCTAATCCAGGGTTAATGGATTGGGGTTTATGTATGCTTCAACATGTACATGTGTGTGTGTGTGTGTGTGTGTGTTGTAACACTAAAAGGAATATAATGAAAATTCAAGCTGGTCGTCCCGATTTGGGATCTGGGGGAAAATCTCTATGTATATTTGTTTTATGTTTTATGCTCTCGCTATTGTTTATTTTCTGTTTTTTAAGATGTTTGCAGTTAATTTCTGTACAGGGTTAAAACCTACATTTACAACGTGTGCACCATACTCCTACACACACAACCTTTTCCTTCTCTTTTCTCAGGGTTTGTATTTCTAAGTGTAATGAAGCTAAATGGCCTTGTATTTGCTGAGCCCCAACCTATGTAGCCAGTATAGGCGAGGCTTCTAACTTCATGGTGATATCCACAACTTCAGCCTATGTCACAATATTTTTTTGGTTTAAGGATTGGCATAGATGCAACAGTAGCATAGCAATGAACCATTCTTTGTGTTTCGTGTCACCGATAGTAAATCATCCATCTCTGATGGTGCGCTTCAACCGTTGATCTCCCTCCCATACAAATTCATTCACTTCTTGGTGGATCTACTTTAATTTAGTCACGCATTGAGAATATGATTTTGGATTCTCAAACTACTCCTTTAACGTGGTTTTAAGATCATTAATCATTGCATTAAATTTTGTTTCCATATAACTCATGTACCAATCCAATGCGTGTTCTTGAAATGAAGTAGCCAGTTGCGCTTTCTTAACATTATCATTATTGATATTTTACATTGTCCACACAGCATTTGTGACGAACCAGAATCGGTCAACATCTTCATTTCCAACACCCTTGAAATTTTGCAGCTTTATGGAGGTAGCCATATCAACTTCTGGTGGTGGAGGTGAAGGTGGAGTGGATGATTTGTTAGCATGAGATGAATTTGGGTGTGGAGTGGATGGGATCTGAACTATGGCCAACGACCCAAAAATTATTTGATCTCGCAATCCTTCTCCTTCTGAGTGTGCAGATCCACCAGAGCTACTTGTTTCATACTCCTCATCATTGTCATATTTACCATTGAGAGGGCTATAAACAAAACCTTCTTCTAGGTCTACCCTGTAAGTTTTACCATTGCGCGTAATTTGGCCTCTTCGGTACATTCACTCATTGTGGCTGCACGGAGTTCCATTTTCACATAAAAGGATTTTAATCCACAGTTTCAGTGAGCATAGAAACTTACCTGTAGGGCTCTTGAAAAATATCCTTTTAGTTTCAGAATAAGATACAAACTTATCACTAGAAAATTCAGTCACAAACCCACTTAGAACACTATCAATCCAATAATTTACTACGCGAGAAATTTTATTGCTAGATTTCTCCAGCTGTTGAACCAACTCAGGAGTCCACCTGGAGATCATGTCATCCTTTTTGTAGGTCTAAAACACAACAAGCCGAGCCTAACCACTCTTGTAACTCAGTTTCAAAGGAAGCAAATAAAATTTCATGGACCTCTATATAGATATACATTTTCTCCCAATCCTCAACATATAACTTAGGGTTTCGGTTTCTTGGATTGAAAACTCACGTACCTTCTTATCAAGCCAATATTGCAGTTCATTCTTTGTCAGATGCCACAACATCAAATCTCCCTCAAATATATCCCAGTCCCAACAACATAACCATTTATTGGATTGAGGGGTCCTGACCCAAGTTCAAAGGGCTCTGCGCAACCAAAAAAACCCTCCAACTACTAGCCCTTTCGGAAGTGATCTACATACGCAGAACAAAGTATCACCTGAAGCACTATTGGGGGATATGGATGCAGGTTTATGTACCCTGAGGGAGTATTTGATGTGTGATTTAACCTTAACTATCATATCTAAGGCTTATAGGCCTGCGCGAGACTTCAAAGAATCCATTTCTAAATGAGGATACAACCTTTCTTTAGTCAAACAAAAACAATACTTGCGCAATCACATAGATATTTTTCCAGTAAAATCCATAATGAAAATGCATTCCTTGTGTGAACACAAATATATTTTAATAGATAATTAACTCAGATAAATGCACATTCAACAGAAACAGATCTATAACTTGTAGTAATCAATAGACAATTAACATAAAAACAGAAATTTCAACAGAGTTCACAAAAACTTAATCTTTATTAATAAGTATTCAATATAATATAATTCCTTCTATTTGTGTACACGTCAGCAGAGTCCTTGCACACAGATCAAGACTATATCTCTGTGCACATATCCAGTAGGAGCCTTTCTACCCAGACCGAACACAAACTAGCCCAAAAATTTGATCAAAACATCAACATACATAAAGATCAACAAAGATGAGATGATGTCGTTACTCGACTCAACCCTTACATATTTATATGACTTTACCCATTACAATTATAAAGGAGCTTTGATCCGCCCCAAATCCCCTTGACTTCTGTCCGTAGTGTGTTTCAACAAAATTTTACCAAAATTATACCAAAAACTTGACCTTAGGGTACCCCATCCCAACACTACATTGACACATATAAATGTGCTTCCACTGGGTTCATACAACATGTTTTTGGGTAAGGATTGGTTGTACCTTCACAGGACTAAGGTATATTGTTACGAGAAGGCTATTGACTGCCTGGATGATGATGGAGAAAATAAATTTTGGTAGGGAAAAAAGAAGCCTACATCAGTGAAAACAGTTATAGCCATGCAAGCTAAGCGCAATTCCAAGAAAGGATGTGTATTATTTGTAGTACATGTTTGTAGTGACAAAGGGAATAATGTTGAGGATGTTGAAGTTTTGAAGAGGTATCCTATTTTGTAGCATTTTCAAGATGTGTTTCCTGCATAGATTTTAGAGTTACCGCATCATGGGGAAGTGGGTTTCTCTATTGAATTAGTACCAGGAGCAACACCAACATCAAAGGTATCTTACAGGATGATCACTCCAGAGTTAGTAGAATTGAAGCTGTAGCTCCAGGAAATATTTGATAAGGGATATGTTAGGCCAAGTGTATCACCTTGGGGTGAACTAGTGTTGTTTGTGAAGAAGGATATTACTCTTAGTTTGTGCATTGATTACAAGAAGTTGAACAAGGTGACGATCAAGAAAAGATATCCATTGTCACAGATTGAAAAAAAACTTGATCTTTTGAAGGGAGCAGTAATGTTTTAAAAGATTGACTTGAGATCAAGATATCATCAAGTACACATCAAAGGATAGGACACCTATAATACCACATTTCATACTGTTGGGTTTGTTTTATATTCTTTGGACCCTATTTTAGGTGGGTGGACCTGCCTATGGTTTTATGCATGGGTTTGCACATGGTTTTGGGGCATGATGGTTTTTGGCCCCTAATATTTTGTAGATACGGTCAAGGGAACTACGGTTATGTTCTAATCTAGGGTTAATGGATTGGGGTTTATGAATGATTCATCATGTATATATATGTGTGTTGTAACACTAAAAAGAATACAATGAAAAATCAAGTTGGTAGTCTCGATTTGGGATCTAGGGGAAAAATCTCTGTGTATATTTATTTTATGTTTATGTTTTATGCTCTTGCTATTGTTTATTTTCTTTTTTCAAGAATTAATTTATATATAATTTATGTACAGGGTTAAAACCTACATTTGGTATCAGAGTTGTTTCAGATTCAAGGGGATGCATTTTCTGCTGAGGGGTTTTTTTCTCAGGCCTATGGTAGACCATTTTTAGTGGGAGATCTGTGGGATTGACTCTCATGGTGAAAGAAGATGGCGAGCAATGGAAAGATAAATATCAAGAAATTTAATGGTCAGAGTTTTGAGTTGTGGAAGCTCAAGATGGAAGATCTACTGGTGGATATAGATCAGTGGATTGCAGTGGATCCGAGGAATAAATCAACGACAATGTTAGATGAAGACTTGGCGAAGTTGGATAAAAAGGAAAAGAGCACAATATGGTTATGTATATTAGATTCGGTATTGTTGAATGTATCTGGAGAAGCTATGAAGAAGAATGTGTGGGTCAAGTTAGGGACTTTGTACCAATATAAGTCTCTAGTGAATAAATTGCTCCTGCAGAAAAATTTGTATAACATGAGATGAAGGATGGAGACTTAGTGATAGAGCATCTGAATGCCTTCAATACTGTGGTAAGTCAGTTGTCATATTTTGATATTAAAAACTTAGATTAAGATAAGTGCATCATTTTTTTGTGTTCTCTACCAGATTCGTGGGATAATTTGGTTATTGCAATAAGTAGAAATACAATAACCTTGAATTTTGATGAAATTGTCTCAGACTTGTTATCGAAAGAAATGAGACGGAGAAATATGGATTGACATAACAGAGATGATTTATTTGTACGAGGAAGGTCCCAGAACAGAAGCAAAAATAATTTTTTGATTGGGACATCTAAATCTAGAGGGAGATCTAAATTTCCAGGAAAGCCTGTAAAGGTGTGCTGGAAATGCAGAAAGGAAAGGCAATTCAAAAAGGACTGCAGATCTAAAGCTCCTTAGAAAGGAAATGGATATGATGATGTTCCTTCTACAGAGGCAAAAACCACCTCAAATGAATGTGGGGATTTGTATTTGGCTTCTTCTTCAAATACACATATAGATCATGAGGCATGGTTGATTGATTCAGGTGCATCCTTTCACTTCACTCCCCATAGGGATTGGTTCTGTGAGTATGATAAGTATGATGGTGGTGGTGTCTTCTCAGGGGATGATAGGAAGGCTATAATTGTCGAACGTGGAAAATTCAAGCTGAAGCTACAAGGTGGAAGGATTAGAACACTTCCTGGTGTTCTACATATTCTTGCATTTGCCAGAAATATGATTTACAAAAATATGATTTATGTAAGCAAGATGGATGATGCAGGTGTTAAACAGTGTTTGATGAAGATACCTGCAATATGGTTGAGGGAGCACTAGTATTAATGCAGGGAGTTCAGATTGGAACTCTGTACAAGCTTCAGGGTAGCACTATTATTGATGGGTGCAACAGTTATGTGGTTTTTGAAAGTGGAGCGGAAAACCTAATGGTCTCTGGAGAAAATACCATGTTATGGTATCAAAGGTTTGGATATATTGGAGAGAAGGGCCTTGGGATACTGCATGGTAATGGTATGGTAGAAGGTATGTCTAATTTCTCTATGGATTTCAATTTCTATGAAAATTGTCTATATGCGAAGAAAAATCGAGTAATTTTTTCTTTTGGTGCTAAGAGGGCAAACAAGATATTAGAGCTTGTGCATAGTTATGTGTTTGGACCTGTTTCGGTTCCATCACTGGGAAAGTCTGTGTACTATGTTTCATTCATAAATGACTTATCAAGAAATACATGGATATATTTCTTGAGGAATAAATCTGAAGTCTTTGACAGATTTAAAGAATTTAAGGCTCTGGTGGAAAACCAGACAGAGAAGAAGATAAAGGTGTTGAGAAAAAATAATGGTGTAGAGTTCTGCAAGAAGGAATTTGAATAGTTCTATAAGAAGAGTGGTATATCATGGTAGAAGACTAATGCATACAAAACTCAACAAAGTGGAGTTGCAGAAAGATTGAACAGAACGTTAATGGAAAAAGGCAAGAATCATGCTTAGTGGTACCGGGTTAGGATAGGAATTCTCGGTAGAGGTAGTGGAGATTTCATGTTACTTGGTTAACAGATCACCTTCATCAACGTTGGAGGATAAGACTCCACATGAGGTATGGACTGGTAAGAAACCCTTTCTTTCACATCTGAGGGTATTTGGATGCGATTCATATGTACATGTTCCAAAGGAGAAAAGGACCAAGTTGGATAATAAATTTGAAAGGTGCATCTTTATTAAGTATAAGGATGTTTTAAAAGGTTACAAGCTTTGGAACCCACAAACAAGGAAGGTTGTGTACAACCGAGATGTGGTGTTTAGAGAGGTGAAAGATGTTGTTAAACATGAAGTTCTACCAAAGGAACTTTAGAATATAGAGTTTGATCTAAAGGAGGATGAAGTAGAATCTACAATATAAAAAGATTTAGAAGAGGAATAGCCACAAACTCCAGTTGTGAGAAGATCAGTTCGGGAAAGAAGGAAGCCAGAAAGGTATAGTCCATTTAATTTTTGTTCAAATTTTTCTTTAACTATCACTGATGCTGATCCCATAACTATCAGTGATGCAGTGGATTCAGATGATGGAAAACACTAGAAGGAGGCCATGGTTGATGAAATGACATCCTTACACAAAAATGAAGCATGGGATCATTAGGGGAATTTTGAGGTCTAAAATGGGCCTCCTAAGGAAAATGTACAATCAAAATTGACTTTATGAGAACCAATCACATTTTAGGAGATGACATCATCCCTAATGGTTGAGGTGGCATTCCTTGAGTTAAAGGTACTTACTTGTCACATTCCCAATGGTGGATAAAAACTCATGGTTAACATGGTCGTGCTCTAAGTACTTTTAAATTCATAAAGTAAATTACTCATAATAAATGTCATTTCACACTTTTTGATTAAATAATATTATTGTCATCTCATATTTCTTGAAAGAAACAATGCATATCCCTATACATTTATTATATTATATTATTTTTATATAATTAATTACATGTTATTATAAAATTTAAATAATATAAATTTTAATTAATAGCATATAATATAATTAAGAATTTATAAATTTATATTTATATTTTATTTTAAGTTATTTAAGTACAAAGGACAAATGCATTATTTGTTCAATGATAGTGACTTTTTCTTGAAAAGCTCATTCTTAGTTATAGTCACATCAATAAAATTATTTTATTAATTTTATTTTGGTACAAATTTTGAATTGAATTTAACTATGGTTACATGGATTGTGGTGCAAAAAGTGAATTGAAAATTCATAAATATTATTTTATTGGTTTAGCTATTATTTTATTATTTCCTTAGGAGGCCCATTTTAGACCTCAAAATTCTCCTAATAGGCTAGTGGAGTTGTCGGCTGGAAGGAAGCCCTTAAGGAGAAAATGGGAGTTTAGGAATCAGATGAACATAGAAGGAAAGGTGGAGAAATAAAAGCTTGGTTGGTAGCAAAAGGTTATTCCTAAGTGCCGAGAATTGATTTTGGTGATATTTTTTCTCTTGCTGCCAAGGTTACTTCTACTATATTAATTTTATCTATTGTCGCTGCATTTGATTTTGAGGTAGAACAGATGGATGTGAAGACAACATTTCTTCATGGGGATCTGAAAAAGGAGATTTACATGAAGCAACTTGAAGGATTTGTGGTGAAGGGTAAGAAAGAACTAGTATGCAGGCTCAAAAAGTCTATGTATGGGTTACAGTAGTCACAAGGATGTGCTATCAGAAATTTGATACCTATATACGGGGACTTGCTTTCACCAGAAGAAAAGAGGATCACTGTGTGTATTTTAAATTAATTGATGACCGTGTTATTTTTTTGGTCTTGTATGTGGATGATATGTTGTTGGTTGAAAATGACAAAGAAATTATATAGGATTTTAACACTCAATTGTTCTCCAAATTCGACATGAAGGATCTTGGTGCTACAAACTATATTTTGGGCATGGAAATTAAGAGAGATCGAGAAAAGAGGAAGCTCTGGTTAAACCAGAGGAAGTATGTCGAGACAATATTGCAGAGGTTCAATATGCAAGATAGTAAACCGGTGAAGGTTTCTATTCCTGTAGGTGTAAATCTATCTGTTGAACAATGTCCCAAGACACAAGAATAAGAGGAGGATATGTCTCGTGTTGCATATGAAAGTGTAGTGGGGTAGCCTGATGTATGAAATGGTATGTACTAGACTAGAAATTTCACATGCAGTGGGATTATTGAGTAGGTTTATGTCAAAACAAGGGAAGGAGCATTGGAAAATGGTGAAGCAGGTTTTCATTTATTTTCATGCCACTAGTGATTATGGTTTGTGCTACCAGGGAAGACTAGGAATCAGGACAGATTTTTGGACATCCAAGGTTTTGTTGATGCAAACTGGGTTGGAGATCTAGACCAAAGAATATCTACAAGTGGGTATGTGTTTAGCTTATTTGGAGGTGAAGTCAGTTGGATGAGCACAAGACAGTTTGTAGTGGCTCTTTGAATTGAAAAGGCAGAATACATGGTAGCCACTCAAGCAAGCAAGGAAGTTGTTTGGTTGCAGATATTGTGTTCAACTATGGGGTTGGTGCATCGAACTATAAGGATATACTGTGATAGCCAAAGTGAAATTTTCTTGGCTAAGAACCATGGTTATCATTCAAAGACAAATAAAATTGATGTTCAATATCACTTTGTGAGAGATATGGTTGAGGATAAAAAGGTGTTGCTGGTAAAGGTGGACACTTTGAATAATATTGCAAACACATTGATGAAGTCTATGAGCACTAAGAAGTTCTATTGGTGTGGAGAAATAATGGGTGTTGTAGGGATGGACTAATGATTAAGCTCTCCTATGGCTTCATTTGGAAAGAAAACAACAAGTGGGAGAATATTTTGTGTGTGTTATATTCTTGCCATGAATAGTCACATGTGCAGGGGCTCACAGGGGGGACGACAACACCCCCTATTCGTCACACCATGCGTAACAGGGGGGTCACAAGGGAGGCAACATGCCCCCCTGTTCGTTGCACTGGGCGTAGTAGGGGGGTCACAAGGGGGGTGACAACACCCCAGGAAAAACATTTTGGACCCTATTTTAGGTGGGCAGACCCACCTATGGTTTTGTGCATGGGTTTACACATGGTTTTGGGGCATTATGGTTTTTGGCCCTTGGTATTTTGTATATCAGTTCAAGGGAATGATGATTATGTTATAATCTAGGGTTAATGGATTGGAGTTTATGAATGCTTCGACATGTATATATATGTGAGTTGTAACACTAAAAGGAATATAATGAAAAATCAAGTTGGTAGTCTTGATTTGGGATCTAGGGGAAAATATCTATGTATATTTGTTTTATGTTTTATGCTGTCGCTATTATTTATTTTCTATTTTTAAGAATTCATTTGCAGATAATTTATCTACAGTGTTAAAACCTACACATACCAGGTATGGGAATTATGATTTTGTTGTGGTTCCTTTTGGTATTACTAATGCTCCATCTACTTTCGTGTGTTTAATGAATCATATGTTGCATTATTATCTGGACAAGTTTGTGATAATGTTAATTGATGATATATTGATATATTCTAAGAATGAGGAATAGCATGCAGAAAACTTGGCAGCAGTGTTAAGACTGTTGAGAGAGCATCAATTGTATGACAAACTTAGAAAGTGCAGTTTCTTTCAGAGTGAATTTCATTACTTGGGACATGTTGTTTCCAAGGAAAGTATAGTAGTGGACCCATAAAATATTAGAGTTATCATGGAGTGGCTAGCTCCTAGGAATGTGGATGAGGTAATATCATTAATGGGAATAACAAGTTATTATAGGATGTTCATGTAGAAATATGGTGATAGAATTGAAATTTCTCAAGAATTTTAATATAAAATCAAGAGACACAATTCTACTCTATTGATCTGTGGAATTTAATTCACAATTTAGAACAACATTTGCAAACATGCAATAATAAAAACCTCACATGCACAATATTTTTCTGGGGGAACCCATTTAGGAAAAACACCTCAACCATCTTTGCATTAATCAGATGAATAGAGAATGTATTACAATTTCCTGCCCACTCTAAGCACAACCTACAAGTGAATAACCTATCTCTCTATTCAATGAGAAGCTCTAACCTATACTTAGTCTATTTATTCCTTTGCTTAAGCCCCTATTTCCTTGTGCAAATCTTGAGGAATTAGGCCCTGTTTTTTAGGAATTCTCCTCCAATCGATTACACAATTCCCAAGGATTGATGATCTAACTAGATGCAACACTTGTACACTCAAACTACTTTAAAATTGCTTGTTACATTGCCTTGGAATATCCTCCACATTCGAGGAGCTCGAATTCCTTGCATGCACTAGATATTTTGAGTTGATTGATCAGTTAATTGGATGATCATTAAGTTATATTGTTGTGCCACTACGCAATTGGTCTTCCACTAGTTCCGTAAATTGTTAGAAATAGTTTCACTTAACACAAATACATATAAATAAACTTGGTTACTAAAATTTATCAATCACACATGCTTAACAAAATTTCAAACCCTCTAACCCGAATTTACTGAGCTAACTAAGTGACAAGATCCATGTCACACAAGTTAGTTTCCTCCAAGTTATCTATTGATGTGGAAATTTAAATTTTGTCAATTTGACCAACGCAAAGTCAAATTGAGACTCTTTAGCTACACTTATCAACACTCCCTCTTAGAAAGAAAGGTATTATCAACCACTCCTATCATGTACCTGTGAACTTCAAGCTTCCCTCTTTACAAAGACTTTGTCAACATTTCAACATCTTGTTCCTCTATCGAAATGTATTGTAGCAACATTATCCACCTCTGCACATAGTGTTGTAAATGATGATAATAGATATCTATATTCTTGGATTGATCATGAAATATCAAATTCTCAAAGAGCTTGATGAAAGTATGATTATCAAAATAGATCATAGTTGGATCCGTCATCTAATGAAACAGTCCCACAAGTGTCTTTCTCATCCAGATCACTTCACATGTTTCTTGACTTGTATGGCATGCATTTTTCTTCTATTGAGCTTAGTGCCACAGATCTCTACTTCTTTCTATACCAGGAAACCGCTACGGACCCAACATTGAAAATTCCACTTGATGTAATATTTCATTCATATGGGTTGCCTGCCCAATCTAAATCTATGAAGCCACATAGCTTCACTCCCTCAATCTGTATGTACAATAATCCATACTGGGTAGTGCTACTAAGGTACCATAAAACATGCTTAAATTCATTCCAATACAATTTAATCGGCCTAGCCATAGATTGGCTCAACTGGTTGACAACATAGCACATATATGGTCATGTTTTTACAAGATACATCAGTGAAACCACAAGCTGCTGGTAAATGGTAGCATCAACCTCTTCACTTGAAGTGGTATTCTCCTTCCTCCAGTTAGTCGCTAGAGGTGTTTGCATGGGCTTAAAACTATCCATGTGAAATATCTCAAAAATATTGTTGGCATACTTGCCTCGAGACACAAAAAATTCCCTATTTCCTTGCCATACTTCTAGCCTGAGGAAATCGTGTACGAGACCCATGTCCATCTGAAATTCCCTTGCAAGGTCCTCCTTGAAGGATTTGATCAACTACTCATCACCTGTTAATATTAATCATCAACATATAAAAAAATGACAATAAATTTACCTTCTACCAAAATATAATAGAGATTTGCATCCACTTCACTTTTGGTGAAGCCAAAACCAGTGAGATAATTGTTGATCCTGGTGTACCAAGCTTGGGGTGCCTATTTGAGATCATAAATTTCTCACTTGATTCTGCACACATGAGACTCTCGATCAAATGTCTCAAAACCATTTGGTTGCTCAATGTCCACTTCCTCCTATATAACACCATTGATAAATGTTTTTTTTACATCCATCTGGTGCAAATTCCACCCCATCTGCGCAACCAATGCAAGAATTGATCTAATGGATGAATATGCAGCTACATGAGAAAAGGTTTCCTCATAATCAATTCCCTCAACTTGAGAGAATAATTTAGCCACAAATGTAGCCTTATACTTCTATATGCTTTTGTATGGTGCGTTCTTAACCTTGAAGATCCATCTCGAACCCACAACTGATTTATTTTTCGGTTTTGGGACCACTTCCCAAACATTTTTCTTTACAATGGATTTAAATTACTCTACCATTGCATCAACCCAAACATGTTTCTCTATGGCTTCCTCAAAATAGATTGGCTTAGTCTCTACAAGCTTGGTCATTAGAGCTATGTAGTCAGTGTTCCTCTCACATGACTTCCTTTTCTTGGAAAAAATTGAAGTATCTCCCACATTCTCCCTCACATCTTGCACCAATATATTAGATTCCATGGTTAATTTTCTACCATATTTGGATGTTTTTTCTTGAGGGGATGTCTCCACTCTGTCTCGTCTTTGTTCCTCCATTTGTGGCTACTCCAAAACCTCCTAAGGCTCCTACTTTGGAGCTTAAAGCTCATTTTCTTGTGGGATTTGAAGCTCCCTCTCAAGAGAGAACCACATCGCTTTCTCCTCATAAAAATTTACATCCCTTCACACAAATATAATTTTTAGGGAAGCTAAGTACATATGGTAATTGTGTGTATTTTCGGTGTAACCCACAAAACCCCCCAACTTTGTTGTCGTCTCAAGCTTCTTCCTCAAATATTTGGAGACATGGCAGTAAATAGAGGCTCCAAAAATTCTGAAGTGAGACACATCCAACTTTCTCCCTGAGAAAGCCTCCTCCGGTGTATTCATACTAAGAATCTGATGAGGACTCCAGTTTTGTAAGTAAATTTTTGTGTTACATGCATCTGCCAACAAATGTAGTGGCATACCTTGGTCATGTAGCATAATTATTGCAACTCCCACAATGATATGGTTCTTTATCTCATCTACCCCATTATGTATAGGGTTGTGGGGTGTTGTCATCTCTCTTTGAATTCCTTCATTCACACAGAAATACTGGAATTCATTCAAAACATACTCACCACGATTTTTTCTCCTAATAGCGTTCACCTTCTTGGAAGCCTCTTTCTCAAATAGTGCCTTCAATTCTACAAACTTCGAGAATGTCTCATCCTTCTTCCACATGAAGAATATCCAACACTTCCTTGTGAAATCATCAATAAAAATAACAAAACATTTATTTATAGGAGTGGAGGTTGTCAGAAAATTTCCAAAAACATCAGAGTGGAATCTTTCCAAGATCGCATGTGCTTTGTTGTCTCAATCATGGAATGTGGATTTTACATACTTCCCCAAGGTACAACATTTACAGACATCCTCTTGGTCAAATTTTCCTTTAGGTAGGCCAGTGGTTATTTACTGCATAATTTTTGTGTTGTCATGATGAAAATGGCCCAATCTCCTATGCCAGAGTTCACTGACATTTTGCATTTGAAATTTCTTTGCCTTAATGCTTAATGAAGCATAATATTCCACATCAATTTTATACAAGTTCTTCATACGAACCCTGATATGCTTCACCTGTCTAGTGGCTATGTGTCTCAGGAATTATTTCCCTTTGTTGAAGATCACATAATAACTATGGTCTTTCAAAATCGCTAAAAATATGAGGTTCTTCTTTAGGCCTGGTATAAACATGACATATTTGAGGCGAAGAGAGGATCCTAACTCCCTCTTAAAGGTTATTGTACCAATCCTGATAGCATTTTACCTTCTATCATCCCCAATCTCAATATGTATCTAGAGATATTTCTCCTCCAGGTCACTGAAAAAATCTCTACATCATGTCATGTGGAATAAGGCACCTGAGTACAAGCACCATAAACTCCCCATCACAGTCTTGGCCATGCATGCGATAAGGGTGAAGTCAAGCTCAAACTGTGAAGCCAAAGCTTCACATGCTCCTCCTCCTCCCGAGTTATTATTGCCAGACATATTGTGTGGATACTTTATAGAATAGTGCTTGAATTCATGAAAATTGAAGCATTTTACTTTGGAAAAGTATTTCTTCTTTCCCCCTTAGCTGGATTCTCATTTGGTTTGAGATTTCTTCCCTTTCCAACCAATGAGAAATTTTCTTCATCCTCTCCCTTGGATGAGGTTCTATCTCTGATATTCTACCTAATATCTTCTTATAATAAATTGGACCACAAATGTTCCTAATTTGGTAGTTTCTCCCTCCTGTTCACTGAGTCTTGGTAGCTATACCAATTTTTAGGAAGCCCTAAAAGGGATATGATCACCAAGTCATCTTATGCAACATTCACACCAAACTTTCCAAGATCATCCCGAACTTGTGTAAATATCATGAAGTACTACGGAATAGTATCATTTTTCTGCATCTTGATATTTCAAAGTTTGTCTTTGAGCTCCTGTTTTCTATGATCACTATTATTCTTGAACAAATCTATCAGTGCCTTCCACATTGTGAAAGGAGTTTATTTCCCATGGATATTTGAGACAATATGGTATTGCACTCCCTCCAATATTATTTTCCTCACGTTGGCTACATATTTCTTCGATTGGGATAGATTATGGGCATCAGTTGATCCTGGTTTTGAAATGCTTGTCTTGAAATATTCCATCAATCCATTTTTATCAAGCACCACCTCCATGTGATCATTCGATGCAATGAAATTTGAGTTACCTTCCAAGGCATACTCTAATCTCAACCTGTTGAAGGTCATTCTCCCAACTCTAAAGAGATCTTGCTACACTGAAGCTGCAAATTCGAACCTCCTGAGGAAGAACTTCTTAATTCCTTTTCTAATGTGAATCTTGATCTGACACCATGTAGAAATATGATGAAATAATTTCAACATCTCAATATGTTTAATCTAAAATCAAGAGACAGAATTATAGTCTAGTGATATTGGAATTTAAATCACAATTTAGAACAACATTTGCAGGCATGCAATAAGAAAAATCACACATGCACAGTGCTTTTCTAGGGGAAACGAATTGGAAAAATTCCCTCAAGACTCTTTGCATTAATAAAATTAATAAAGAATGTATTACAATTTCCTACACACTCTAAGCACAACCTGTAAATGAATAACCTATATCATTTCTCAATGAGAAGCTCTTACGCAAGTTTAGTCAATTTTTTCCTCTTCTTAAGCCCCTATTTCCTTCCGTAAATCCTAAGGAAAAATGCCCTAATTTTTAGGAATTTTCCTCCAATTGATTTCTCAAATCCCAAATATTTATCATTTTACTGCATGCAACACCTGTACACTCAAACTAGTTTACAACTGCTTGTTACACTGCTTTATAATATCCACAACTGAGGAAATCGACTTCCTTGCTTTCACTAGATATTTTGAGTTGATTGATCAGTTAAATGGATGGTCACTTAGTTAGAATGTTGTCCCACTACACTACTAACCTTCCATTAGTTCCATTAATTGTTAGAACTAGTTTAATTGAACAAAACTAGATATAACTGAACTGGATTACTAAAATTTAGCAATCACACATGCTTGACTGAACTCCAAGCCCTATAACTTGAATTTACTGAGCTAACTAAGTGACAAGATCCATGTCACACAATTTAACTGCCTCAACGTTGTCTGAGGATGTGGAAATTCGAATTTTCTCAATTTGACCAAGGCAAAGTCAAATTAAGACTTTCTTGCTACACTTCTCAATAATTCATTAGGAACGTCTCATGGCTTTCCTATCCTATTACATAATTTCAGGGAAAAGGAAATATTTTTTAATGGATAGAGGAGGGTTGAGCTATTTTTGAGTAGTTGAAGCATTTGCTTGCAAATGTTGTGGTATTGAAGATTACAGATCCTGATAAGGAGTTCATGGTGTGTACAGATGCTTACAAGAGAGGACTTGGTAGAGTCCTAATGCAAGAAGGAAAGGTAGTATGTTATGATTCAAGGAAAATGAATGAGCATGAGGAGAATTATGTGACCCATGATCTTGAGTTGGCAACTATTATTCATGAATTGAATATGTGGAGACATTATCTCCTTAGTAGAAGGTTCATCTTGATAAGTGATCATAGTGGATTGAGGCATTTGTTTGAATAACCTAATATTAGTTCTAGGCAAGCTAGACAGTTGGATGGGCCCTCAATGAGTTTGAATTTGAGATTAGATATATCAAGGGCAAGGAGAATTCAGTAGTAGATGCTCTCAGTAAGAGAGTGCAGGTAAATCATAGTGTAGTTGTGAGCTCTTATGGGATGGATTTACAAGAGTGAATATTGTAGGCAGGGAAGCATGATAACATGTACTGACAATTGAGGCACACGTTACAGTAGCAGAGTGAAGGTCATAGGGTTTAGGAGTATGACCTCACAACAGATGGCTTGGTCAGATTCAAGAATAGGATTTATGTTCCAAATGGCAGTGATCTCAAGAAGCTTATATCTGATGGAGTTTCATGCAAGTTTTATTTAGGTCAACCAAGATATTAGAAGACATTGAAAACAATTAATAAGTTCCATCATTAGTCGAATCTGAAGAAAGAAGCGGTTGCGTTTGTTCCAAGATGCTTGGAATTTCAACAGGAAAAACCATAGTGTAATCACCCATCTGATTTATTGCAATTGATTTTGATTCCATGGTGGGAATGGGAGGCGATTTCCATGGAATTCATAAAAAAAATATTCTGAGGACATAGAGAAAGCATGATTCCATCATGGTTGTCGTTGAATGGTCAAGTAAGGTAACTCACTTCATTGAAGTTAAGTCTATGAATTCAACTAGCGAGGTAGCTCAAATATTTATCACGGATATAGTGAGATTGCATGGTGTTCCCAAGAAGATCATAATAAATAGAGATACCAAGTTCACTTCCAAGTTTTGGAAGGAGTTTTTTGCAGGTTTGGGGACATATTTAGCTTTTAGTACATATTATCATCCGTAAACAAAAAGAGAGATAGAGAGGGTCAATAGGATGCTTGAGGACATGTTGAATATGTATTCCATGCATAAGCAAAGGAAATGGGAAGAGTATCTTCCACTGGTATAGTTTGTATATAATAATGGATATCAGGAATCCTTGAGGATGAATTCATTTGAGGCTTTTCATGGATAGACTTAATACTCCTATCAACTGGAGTGATCCATTGAACATGGTGTTGACTGGACTAGACCTGTTGGCAAATATGGGAAAGGAAATGTGGGTTATTAAGAAGAATTTGAAGGCAACATATGACGAGCAGAAGAGTTATGCAGATCATAATAGGGCACTCAAGGAGTTTCAAGTTGGGGAGCATGTGTACTTTTCCATCAAACTGAAGATAATCTCTTTGAGGATCAGGTCATGTACCAATTTGGCACCTCAGCTTTGTGGGAATTTTAAGATCCCTGAGAGTATTGGACCAGTGTCCTACAGACTTTCACTTCCTCTGACAATGAAAGCCCATAATTTTTTCCATGTTTAATTTCTTAAGAGATATGCACGGAATGTTAATCATGTATTTGACTATTTTTTATTGTATTTGGAACTAAAGGGATAATTCCATCCAGAACCACAATGCATATTGTAGTGGAAACAACTCATGCTCCAGAACTTAGCAATAGAGAAATTTAAAGTGTAGTGGAAGCGATTTGGGCCACAGATAAAAGCCACACAAAGTATGTTTAATATTATCTTCATATCCTTCTATTGTTTTCTAGTTCAAGCAAAAATGATATATATATATATATATATATATATATATATATATATATATATATATATATATATATATATATATATATACACCATACCCCGACGAGCTATGTTATAAAGCTCCATAGGAATTATGTTTTGTTTTCAACGGTTTATTTTTCATAGGTGTCACAAAACATTGAGGATGACATTTCCCTAAGGGAGAGGGGATTATAACAACCCTAGGTTAAATTTTCATGTAATAAAGCTTAATAAAGGAAAAATAATACCAAGGTCATGGGACACCTATTCCAAGTTGAATGTTGGGAAAACACTATAGTGGGCATCACTTTTGGTTTATTTATGGCTATGGAAATTGGAAAAGGAAAAGAGGAAATAATTGGAATTTATTTATAAAAATAAGGAAAATAGGAGAAAAGGAAGGTGAAAAGACACATATTTGCATGCTAAGGAAATTAGAAGGAAAATGAAGGAAAATGGAAAAAGGGAGAAATCAATGATAAAAAGGCTTCAAAGAATCAGTTAAAAACTTTTTGTTGGTTTTAGCTTTTATCAGTTTTTAGTTTGGGTTAAGTGATAAAGAGTGAGAGAGCTCCAAGAGGAGAAAGCAAGCAATAAAAGGAAAAGAAAGCGAGGAAGGAAAAGGAAATCAAGTAGAAGGTTGGATTAGTTGCTTCAATAGGAATAGTTTGCAAATTACAAGATGCATGTGTGATTTCCTAACTGAGATGTGAATGCATGGCACATGAATTTGTTTATTTGGCTCATTTTCTCTTAATGGCATGGGTTTTTCCCAGTTTGAATATGGTTTCAGACTTGGCTTACCATTTCTAGGATAGCCATGGTGTGATGGGATTCATTTATGTTTGATATTCATATTGTTGGAGGGTTTTGGAACTAGGTGAGGTGGTCTCAGGAAAATTCCCAAGGGTTGGGGGTGGATATGGTTTTCTCCAAGGAGCCCTCAACCAGTGGGTGGAGACAAGAAAGCTCTTTAAGGTATGGTGAATAATTTTTGAGGCATCCAAGCTTGGTTTTGTTTTGTGATCTCAAGATCAGTTTAGGTGAGATCATAGTAGTTTGACGGTGGAGGTGGTTTAACCTCTTAATTCCCTTAATTGTTTATGTCCTGGTTTATCCCATGAGATTCCACATTCATGCTTGGAATATGGCATGGGGGTGATTGGCTGAAAGAAAGACTTGGTTTGACAACCCAATCTATGGTTAGGTGGTATGTGAAATTCCCTGACTTGGTTGGATTTTGTATATGTTAATAAGATTTATTTTCCTTTTGTAATCTATGAGCACTTGTACTTGATATTATGCTGATTTGATGGTTGTTCCTTCATGGTTAATATTATGGTTATATGTTGGTTATAAGCATGGTTCTATAATATGTTCTAGCAATGGCTCTTAGTCATGAATTGATATGTTAATGAATGGTTGATGAATGCATGGGATAACAAGGGTTATTGCAACTATTATGAGAGGTCATTGTGACTTTCTTTGTGATTCTCAGATGTATTTCTGACTCTTAAGATCAGATATGCATTCATGACCTGTATCTTCTATGTTTTTCATATGTTTGACTAAATGCTTGTCATGGTTAGGCATGATTAGGTAAATTTCTTGTTCAAGTTATAAATTATTAGCCTTATTAACATCTTAATTATGCTTTTGGAAGGTTACAAGAAGTTATGGTAAGTGGTATAGAGACTACCCTAAAAAATTGGCTCGGATCTTGAAAATTCAGGCAAAAAAGTGGATCTTTTGGGCCATAATCACATGGATACAAGCCTGTGAGTGTGGTTATAGCCTCATAACCACATGGATGCAGTTTCAAGGGTGAATTTATGGTTGCAGCTCGGGGATTGACCACCTAGAGTGGTTTACATCCTTTTGAAGGGTTAGTGGTCTCTGAGGGGTGTTAGTAAAGTTGTCGGTTGTCGATGCCACTTCCATAAATAAAAATTAGAGGTTGGGTAAATGTGGGGAGGGACAGTTTCAATCCCCTCTTTGAATCATAGAATGACTTCATAGCTTGTATCATTTTATCGTCAACCTTACTTCAGATCTTTTATCAAATGAGAGATAAACATGATGACTTTGGATCATTGTCACTCTTTAAAATTTATCATTGTCCAAGAGTATATGGATTTCTATCATATATAAGTATATTATAGTCATTATTGTAGTATCTATATACCTCAAAATCATCTTGGACAAACCCTTCAAAATTAACTTGGATAATTGTCATTCGAGTCTTGTATTACTACCAGAGATGACATACCTCACAATATTATCATGGAAAGAGAAGGGAACTCAGATAATATTTTCATGCATTCATGTCATCATGAAATATTTTATTACAAAATATATATCTCGCCTTGCAGTGAAAAAATTGGATTACCATTATACTTGGATCATAGTTTTTACTTGGACTGGAGAGCCTCCATAGTAACTCAGATTAATAGGTTACTTACATCAACTCAAAAACTTGCATCATTTAAATTGTAACATAATTGTAGTGACTTTTCATACCTTGTTTGTGACTTCATAGACCTTACATATCTTATAATTTTCCTTCATGCTTCAGGACTTTGACCTTACTTAGAATGCTTGTATCGCCAGAATTCAAATCGTGTTTTGTGACCAACATCATAGGTACCATTACACAATAATACTTTCCTCCTTACCCATATAATTTTGCAGTAAATGGGAAGTCAAAATGAAAAGCCTTTAATGAAGGAATTTGTTGTATAGGTATCAAATATTCCAACAAGAGTGATATTCAAGTTTCCTTCTTCTTCACCTTTTCTCTGATACCATGTTGGAAAAATCAAGGTATTTGTATATTAATTTTGATTCTCTTTACTTGATAATTAATTGTGATATTTTTTGGCTTGATATTATTATGTTTACTTATTCATCAAGAAATTACCAAAACATGAAGATCACAAAGACAAAAAGAACAAAAGATATAGACTCCAAGTCGGGACAAAACCCCACAATTGGGGAAAACTCATATTATCCTCATTTTATAGAGTGATCTAGGTGGATATTGGTGGAAACCTCCCTATTCCACCTATACCTCTAGTCAACTTCATCAGTTTCCTTGTTTATAGCATAATTTACAATTTTTAGCAGTTTTTCGGGTTATGAAGTTTCATAGCAATTTTGACCCCCTAAACGATGATTTTTTTAGGTCCTTAGCAGGCCCACAGTTGTAGGAACAGGCTTGTACCCACAAGAAAATTCCCATGGAAAATATTGTAGTACTCAGAGAGATATTTCCAACAAGGTATCGTACACGCCAAATGGAGATAATATGACCAAGTTACGACCTCAAGAAGTTGGTTTCCCAACTAACCCCAACAAGGCCCACAAACTCTTGGTTTTCCATCTCTTGGGGTTAGGGTTTTGGTTGTTTAGTGTTTTCTCTTATTTTTCAATAATAAAAAGGCCCTTGAGCCTCATTATAACACAATTTAGAGTCATGTAGTTGCCACGTATCTTCTCAGAGATAAACTACCATCGTGCAAGATATTTTATTTCCACTATGTTTGTAAGCATATTTCAGTTCTTTGATATTAATGAAATGACATGCTATTTCTACTACATTTATGTATTTGTGGTTATATATGTATTCTTTTGCATTGCTATTTAAGTTAGAATCAGTGGAATCAAAGCCGTTTTTTGTCTCTTTTTTTTCTTTGCATGTCCCCAACGAGGTCAAAGTTAAAGGAGTTAGGGCTCGAACTGGTTGAATCTTTGCAAGAACAACCTTGCAAGCCCTAACAGCCTCCCATGGCGGAAGAAAATAATAAAATGGATTAGGAGATCCTTTAAAAATATTTCTCGAAGAAGCCCTCGAACAACAGAGGAACGTGATGATGGAAAAATTTGCCCACATCCTTTGGTAGATGCCCACATGCGACACATCTCCGTCTGGTAGTCATTCTTGAGGCACCACTCCCTTCAAGGCACAAGTAAACTTTGACATTACCATAATTGAAGGCGAGATAGATGCATATGTCATAGAGAGATGGTTAAATTTTTTGGAGGGATATTTTCCAGTTCGTGATTTTTCCAATAGGGAAAATATTACTTTTGTGCTCCTCAAAGTCAGACCCCATGTAAAATACTGGTGGAAAACCTACTGCAAAAAAAGGGATGAGAGAGAATGATCCAGGTGGATATTAGTGGCCACCCACCTATTCCACTTGGACCACCACCATTATTTCTTTTAGTTTTACAATTTCCTTAATTGTAGCACAATTTACTATTTTGGCAGATTTTCGGGTCCTGAACTTCTAGAGCCTTTTTGAGGCCCTAAAAGACGTCTTTTTGGAAAACAGGAAAACCCAAGTCAAAGGCTCGCGTTTGTAGTTGAAATTTGTACTCCTCAGATAGGTCTTTATAACTAGGTATTGTGTGCATCAAACAGAGATTGTATGCCAAAGTTACGACCCCTGGAAGTTTATGTACCAATTTACCCCAACGCAGCCCACAGTTTTGGTGATTCATCTCCTAGGGTCAGGTTTTCGGATTTTTAGGGTTTTCCATTATTTCTCAATAATAAATAGGCATTTGAGCTTCATTGTAACAAAATTTAGAGGCATGTAGCCACCACATCACTTCTCATACATAAGTTATCATCTCTCGAGCTAGTTTATTTCCATTCTGTATGTAATCATATTTCAGTTCCTTGATATTAATGAAATTATGTTTTTTTTTTTTGCTGCATATTTGTGTTTATTTTTATATTTTTATTCTATTTAATTTTTCTATAATTATGGATTAATTCTATCATAGTGGTCTGTTTTTTCTATGTTTTTCTTTGCATGTCCCCAACGAGGTTAGTGTATAAGGAATTAGGGCTCGAACTAGTTGAAAATTTGCAAAACGAGCCTCGCAAACTTCGACGGCCTCCCATAGCAGAAGAAAATAAAGATGAGGGAGAAAAATATCCTTGCAAAATATTTCTCAAAGGATCCCTTGAGCAACAAAGGAACGCTATGATGGAAAAAAATTCCCAGATCCTTCAGTGGATGCCCACATGCGATGTAATGATTCATCTGACATCCACTCTAGAGGTGCCACTCCCTTTAAGGTACAAGTCAACTTTGGCATTCTCACATTTGAAGGCCAGCTAGATGTACATGTCGTAGATAAATGGTTAAGTTCATTGGAAAGATATTTTTCGATTCATGATTTTTCCAAAAGGGAAAAGATTACTTTTGCATTCGATAAATTTTACCCCCACATCAAGGATTGGTCGGAAACCTACTGTGAGCTGAAGGATGAGAGGGAACCCTCATTATTCTCAGTTGCACCCACTTGGAATTATTTCCGAGACACCATCAAGGAATAATACTACCCTATCAGTAGTTATGATGAGAAGTACATACAATGGAATACGTTGTGAAAGTAGAGGGATAAGGATGTGCATGAGATGATGAATCTTTTCCACACCTTGCACACAAATTTGGGTATCAAATATTCTAAGAAACATCTGGCGCTCAAGAATCGTGGTTGTTTGCAAAAATACATTCAAGCGAAGATGGAGCTCCTAGACATTTCCTTGCTTAGTTCAGCATACCGATATACTGCCAAGATTGAGTAGAAATTCAAACAGACATTAGGGGAATTTTGAAGTCTAAAATGGGCCTCCTAAGGAAATTATAAAATAATAGTGGAAATAGTAAAATAATATTAGATCACATTATCAAATTTTAGAGGTAAAAATGAAAAAACTACTTTTTCAACTCGTATTTTCAGCTTATCTCCTTATGGATTTACTCAAATTTTGAGCTGGAGCACTCGTTGGATGAACAATTTAATTCTGCATCCAAGGAGTATCCATGTTGCTTCCTTTTGATGGATCGTGCTACATTACAAATGATAAATACATGAAAAACATGATTGCAATCACAATTTTTCATGTATTCCTAATTTTTCATATAGTAGGGTACATCGAAAGTATGCAACATGGGTACTCCTTAGATGAGGAATTAAATTTTGCATCCAATGAGTACTCCCACTATATATTTGAGTAAAACCTTAAGGATATAAGTTTAAAATATGAGATTGAAAAAGTAGTTTTATTATTTTATTATTTTTTTTACTTTTTTACTCCAAAAATGGTGAATCATCCCCCATGGTTGAAATATCATCTTGAATCCTATTGGTTCTTATAAATTTTATTTTGGTTGTAATTTTTTCTTAGGATGCCCATTTTAGACCTCAAAAGTTCTATAATGAGAAGTGAGACTAAGCAAAGCAAAAGCACCCACAAGCCACAGAGAAAAGTACATAGCTCGACCAAGATCCCCAGGGAAACTCCTCGAAGTTGCAAGCCAAGGGTGACAGGAAGTCAAATAAGGACACCAAAAAGTGGTGTGAATTCCATAAAAATCCCACTCACAACATGAATGAATGTCACACAAAGTAGGCATTCGTGGCCAAGATGAAAGACTTAAAGACAGATGCATGCTATGATTTTGAGTCGAAACCTAACATGGGTAATCAAGTCATCGACGCAAAAAACACTGTGATGGTAGCTACCACGAAGCTCCAAAATTTGGATCCCAAAGATCTAGAGGAGGGGGAGTGCCTCTTTCACTGACAAATGTGGGTGAAGGGTTCACTGCTGCAATTCACTGTCAACATGTGGAGCCAAAAGAAACTCATTTCAGCAGATGTCATGAAGTGGTTGGGCCTACCGACTAGATCATACCTGCAGTCATACGCCATCATGTGGCTTCACCAAGGGCGAGATCTCCACGTCAACCTATAGTGTCGACTTCCCTACAACATCAATCCCTTCACTTATGAGGTATTGTGTGGTGTTTCTCCTCTTAAATTTTTTGATTTATTATGATGCCAACCATACTTGTGGAAGCATCATGTCATGTATGAGTCGAGGCCTCACATTGTTATTATTTCATTGGGTAATAAGTTAAATAGGATACTGGAGGTAGCCCTGCCTACTGCCATGTCTTTGATCTCTGCTAAGAAATGCAGTAAGATCACATCCTAGACCGAGAATTTTTTTTCTTTCTGATTCGGTCACAAAGTAAAGGGAAGATCGTGGCCACATCCATGGCCCTCGGGAAGGGTTCCTCCACACAGCAGAAGCAAGTGGATAAGCTTGTGGGAGAATACAAGGACATCTTCTCCTCACCCACAAGGGTACCCTTGCACTATTAGGTCAATAATTCGATCGATCTGACTCCTGGACCACCTCTACCCAACGGTTTGATATATCGTCACTCCAATCTTGAATATTAAGGATCAACCGACAAATCGAGGAGTTGCTGCAAAAAGGGCACATCCAACCACGTTCATCACCTTGTCGCGACTTGATTGTACTTGTATAGAAGAAGGATGGGACTTGGAGGATCTTCATTGATTATCAAGCACTAAACCAAATCATTGTCAAGAACAGGTATCCAATCCCATGGATTGATGACCTTATAGACAACCTCAAGGGGGTGAAGTATTTCAACAAGATCGATATGAAGTCTGGCTATCACCAAGTCCTAATAAAGCCCACATAGGTATGGAATACCTCCTTCAGATCCAAGGAATTACTTTTTGAATGGTTGGTTATACCCTTCAGGTTGGAAAACTCCCCTGCTACTTTTATGAGGCTAATGGATGACATATTATGACTCTTCACCAACTCATTCATGATTGTTTATTTGGACAAGATCCTTATCTTCAGCAAGAGTTTGGAAGCACACTTGCAACACATTCATCAAGTCCCTCAAACCATACAACAACACAAATTGTGTGCCAACTTAGAGAAATGCACCTTTGTAATGAGCCAGGTCCAATATTTGGGTTACATCAAAGATGAGTGAGGCATGCATGTGGATCCGACCAAGATCCAAGTCATTCATGATTGGAAAACCTCGACCACTCTAACAAAAATTCACATATTTTTGGGCCCTGAATTTTTTTATCAGAGGTTCATGTTGGGATTCTCCCATATCATTTGGATTTTGAGTCAGATTACCAAGGGAAGAGTGAAAGAAAAGTTTTCCTAGTATGGGTCCCAACATAAAGCATTCATTTAGTTGAAGTGTTGCCTCTTCTCTGTACTGGTACTCACATTTCCGTACCTTCAATAACCATTTGAAATTGAGACAGAGGCCTTTGACTATGATATTACTGCAGTCCTCACCCAACATGGGCATCCAATGGCCTGTCATAGTGATACACTTTTTGATACAATTCGGAAGTAACCCACCTATGATAAAGAGATGTACTCCATCGCGCAAGCTTGCCGAAAATGGAAGCATTACATTGTGGGGAAGGAGAAAGTCATCCACACCGATCATTGACCTCTCCAATTTATGCAGACACAAGGGAAGTTGTAGAATGATCTCCATCAGAATTGGTATACATATCTGCAACAATTCCACTTGAAACAAAAATACAAAAATGGAAGCACTAATCACATTGTAGATTGCCTCAGTCGATCCCCAGTTGCAGCACTGACTATTGTTCTCAACTCTTGTGGCCATGAGACCTATGGATGGCTACAACCATACAAAAATGATCCAAAGTTTTCCTACACATACCAGATGCTAGTAGATGGTGAGAAATTTACCAATTTCCACCTCTAGGATGCATTATTATGCTACTTAAGACACCTTTGGGTTCTTTCAAGTGAGTGTGCCAATCTTATTTGGGAGGAACACTACGGTCAAATCACAAGACACTTTAGTGTGGTGAAAAATGTGGTCATACTACAAAATTAATTTTATTGGCCAAAACTCTGACATGATGTTGGGAAATATATCAAATCTTGCACTGCCTACATCATCCCTAAGAAAACCATCAAGAAACAAGGCTTGTACACTCTTCTTCCTACTCCCATCCAGCCTTGGGAATCCATCTCCTTGGACTATATGTCTCATCTCCCTTCTACCAAACATGGTAATTACTATGTATTTGTGGTCATGGATATATTGGCGTCATGCAAGAAGAGTATCACATTAGAGGAAACTGACATACTCTAGTTCTTGAATGAGTGTGGGTACATTTTGGGATCCCGCTGACCATTATATCATATCATGATAAGAGGTTCCTAAGAACATTATGGTAAAACATATAGACACTATTTGACACCAATTTCACCAATTCAATTTCATTCCATCCCTACAGTGATGGCTAGACAAAGGTTTTTCAGTGCACACCAAGCTCACCAAGTCGACTACATTCCATCCCCAAACTGATTGTCAAACAAAGGTAATTAATAGGATGATAATGCACATACTCCACATGTACAATTCCAAGCATCCACGAACCTAAGATGATAACCTTTCCTATGTGCACTTGTATAGCTCAAATCTACCTCAGGCTTAAAGAAGGCAGAATTCAAGGTAACATCAAACCACGCTTAGCCTCGTAGCTAGCCCTACGAGGACAGGAGAGGGCTCTCTTCGGGTCAATCTCAGTAAAAGATATTCGATGAGGCTTGAGATGACTGAAATAAAAACTACTTTTAGGCTAGATATGTAAGTGCAAGGATTTTATTTGATTTTTTGGAGTTTTGTTGGAAAAAATGGGAAAGGCAAATTTGGGTCTGGGGATGAAGGCCAGTTCTTGCAGAATTCAAGTTGGGGCAGGATAAGCAAAGGTTTAGATGCCTTAAATTGAATGAATGGATAGAAAGGACTGCTGAGAAGTTGAAGAGGGCAAGATGGTATCAAGGATCCTCTACAAACTGAAGAAAACATATAAAAGTAAACAAAATTTTAAGGTAGAGCACCAGCAAATTAATGAATTCTACCTTAGTTACTCATTTGTTTAATTTCAGTAGCAAAGAGAAGGGAAATGGCATACATAAAACATTAATGAACTTAAAAATACATGGAGAAAAACACCATCCAAACATAGAGCCACAAGGATCCCAAAAAGTGTTGCAAAACCCTGGTCTTTCCTTGCCAAAAATGCAGAAGTGATGTACAATAGAGTGCCAAACTATTCCCAAGAGTCCAACCCTGAAAATGTCTCAGAAAATACAATATATAGACCATCCTAACCCCTTCCCATGCCTCTAGGGGTCGAGCTCATCCTTCTAGGAGCTGTTTCAACCAATTCTAAACATGGAACTGAAATCTAGGTAGCCAAACAACTTGCCTCTATATGCTAGGAAACTGATCCATTCACTTAATTTTCACCTTTTAGTGAATGAATCCTCTAGAACAAGTAAAAATATGCCCAAATTAAATCATATTCCTCAAATTACATCAAGGTAGATCCAAAGTTACATGAAAATGTAAAACTAGTCAAAACTGGGCGAATTTCTGAGCTGAAGAGTGAAAATGGGGCTAAATTTCTCTATGCGCCGCACCCAAAAACTCAATGCATCGCGCCACTTTGGAGGTGATTTTGAGGCACGTCCCAAAGTCCAAATTGAGCTCATGATAGCTCGTTGGAAAGCCATGCCTGTCTAATTTCCAATCCAAGTGGAATTTTTCAATTTGGAGTTCACTTGCCACTCAAAAACTTCAATCTCCCAAGAGTGGTTCCTGCTGGTACAAAAAGTGGCAGAAAGGCCATTTTCAAGGTGTTTTTGGCCCTTTAGGCAGCCCAGAACTTGATGAAATCTCTCAGCCATTCCTGAGAATGCATATTTTATCATAAAAAAACCAAAAATGTAAATTTTTCCTCCAGAAGATGTCCCAATCATAAGCGTGCGTCGGGTGGCGCGACGCGTCGGGCGGAAAAACCTCTTTTGCGACCAAAAATTTCAAAAATGACAAAATTTTCTCCAAACTCCTTGAAATTTGGACTGAAGGTACATAATCAAGTTTCATGCTCATCCAATGAAGCTTCGGCCAAGATTTGAAGTGGATCAGACCTTTCACGACGTTTCAATGCCCTCTTGGTGCATGCAGTTTCAGTGGTTGAGTCACTGTCTTGTTCATATGATGAATGTGTCCGTCATGGTGCCGCAAGGTATGTATCAAGTGTATGTTTGATTTTTTTGGAAATGAGAAATTGGTGCCTTTGTTTCAATGCCAAATTTGTGCCAAAGGAATTTGAGGAATTGTGAGGAATATAGGACAATGGGAAAAGTGAACTGTGGGAAATAGTATAGTGGTAAAAATGTGATTCAATCAAGTGAGATTTAAAATGTGAAGACAGTCACTTGATTTCTTGGGGACTTGAGGATCTTATAAGTGAAATGAGAGAAGGAGAGTGATAAGGAATGGTAGGTTTTAGGGATATGGAAAATAGGTCTTGGGAATAAGTGATTTGGGATGTTTAGGGAATAAGGGATTGACAACGATAATATGACAATGAAGGAGAAAGGAACTATAGGTGAGGAATGGGATTTGAAATACTTGGCACAAAAATCAAACTTTAACAATCACACCCAAACCCTGAGAGAGCAATTTTTGATAAGAGGATAGGGTTTATGTTTGGCATTCAAACTCTTATAATTTACTTTCAAACATTACCAAACTCTTTTTAATGGCTTATACAAGATCAATCTAACTTACATGGAGAAATTAGATCGACTGATTTGGAAATTTTTGGAGGCAAATGTGAAAATCTTGGTGTTGGCCCTGTGCGCCGCGCACCAGCCCAACGCGCCGCCACACTGAAATTTGCCCCCAGTCCAGCCTTTAACAAATAATTTCGCTCCTTCAAATTTGACTTGGCTTTCTCTACCTTTGGCGTGTAAATGGATTGTTTAAACACTAAAATGTCTTATATATCATGGACCTTGATTTTCCTTTTGAAACAGCTCGCCTTTGCAATTTCGCAGACTTTGGCACTTTTCACTGAATGATGAGCTTTCACACACTAAAACACCATAAATTCTGAGAAAAAATATTCACTTGCAATGGAAAAAACTCTTAACCTACTTGCACACCAAAGATTTTGATCACATTTGGAAATTTTGGAGAAGAATGGCAAAATTTTGATGTTTCAGCCCAATGCGTAGCACCTTTTTGCAGGAGGAATTTGGAGACCTTTCCGGTGTCCAAATGGGGCTCGCGATAGCTCGTTGGAAATATTATTGAGTATAATTTCCATCCCAACTGGAATTTTTCAATTTGGAGTTCATTTTCCTTGTCAAAATCAAATCTCCTAAGACTGGTCAAAATGAGCAGAATGAGGCTGCCTCAAAGCAGAGTGTTGTTGCAGTCAACTTTTGAAAGTCTTACTCAGCTCCAAATTGAGCTCATGATAGCTCATTGGAAATATATGTGTGTCTAGTTATCATTTGACTCATCAAGAAAGTCATTTGGCCAACCAAGCTAGGAGAAATATTGCTTTTCGCAAGGTCACTTCAGAGGTGCATTCAATTCTCCCGAGGAAACGGTATTTTTGACATTTCTCTAAAACCATGACACCTGTGTAAAAAGTGAAGGAGGTTTTTCTTCCTTGGCATATTTTGGACAAAAACCTCTCTTATTTTTTCGAAATTCATCTTTTATTTCTCATAAAAATCATTTGAGTGAAACCTATCCTGATGTGTGGAACAAGGGATTTGTCGAAATGAAGCGAAATGAAGGGGATAAGGGGCTTCTAAATTCTTGAGAAAATTTTGGGAAGTAGGGAGGGATACAGGGGGCTATGGGAAAGTGGAATTTCAGAGATTGAGTGAGGGGAAGGGGTCCAAAAGGGAAAACATGTGCTCAGCCTAGAAAATTGCCAAGTTGTAGCATGAAACTAGGGTTTGTGCAAAAATGAGGAATTTGGGGAATATCGGTGATGGGAAGTGTTTAATAAGGTATATTAAGGATAGGGGAAGGTGTATGAACATCAGGATACAATTTTTACTAATGATTTGACCATCCAAGAGAAATTACCTTCAAAACCCTAGGAGAGGGAAATGAACCTTACCTAGGCACAATTGAAGCATGAACAAGCTGTAAAATGACCCAATAGAACTTGAAATGATGATGAAAACCCTTTGAATGATGGCACACTCAGCTGAATGGTGACATGGACTGACATTTGGACAACTTTGACAAGAGTAAAAGCAAACCCTAGACCTAATACCTAGTGACCAAATTTTACTTGAAGACTCACTGAAATGACAAATTTTGACCTTGACATCTTAAAATCACTTTGTAAGAGCATGTTTGATCACTGGAGGAGGGTTGCAAAGGCTAACACTAACATGCACCATAGTTATAAAATATATCTCCATAACTCGACTGGTCGTAGTCCCTTTCAAGTGGGTCTAGGATTTCAACCATTATGTATTATTAATGTTTCCATACCTCTTGCGACTACACAGAAAAAATACACACATGTACTATCCAAGGTTGATAAAGCGACCAAATTTATTGAATGCATCCAGCACGTCCACCAATAGGTTCACAACATCTTGGATAAGTCCAATGCAAAGTACAAACAACGACATGATCAACATTGGGCTCCACACAAGTTTCAGGTGGGAGACAAAGTTTGGTTGATTTTGCATAAATAACGCCTTACCGAAGCCCATCATAGGCTTAGACCACTCCGGTATGGGTCTTAAACCATCACCAAGGTTGTGAGAGACAATTGTTTTGAGCTCATCATTCCCCCATTTCTTGGCCTACAACTAGTGTTCAATGTGGATCACCTTCGACCATACTTTCCACAATTACTTGACATGTCAGACATTGCATAACAACTCACACCAATAGAGCTAAACCCCAACTGCATGGAACAAGCCACAACTGATAAGATCATGGACATGCAGATCAAGAACACTCGCCAGCAGAAGATCCAACTGTATTGGGTTGTTAAAGTTGGCAAACTCCTGCACAAAGGCAGGTGGCTCACGATGGACCAATTTCAGTAGAAGTATCCCCATCTCATGGAGGAACGCAATGCAAGGGGGACCATTTCTTCCTAATTGGGGAGGACTGATCCAACTATATATTTATGGCCACCCTCCTATTCCACTTGGACCCAAACCATTATTTCTTTTATTTTTTAAGTTTCCTTAATTGTAGCACAATTTACTAGTTTTGTAAGTTTTTCAAGTTCTGAAATTTCGAAGCCTTTTTTAGGCCCTAAAAAAAATTTCTTTTTGGAAAACAATAAAATGTGTGTGTTTGAATGACATTTTTAGACAAAATTTGCATTCCTCGGATAGATATTTATAACAAAGTATAGTGCTCGTCAGACATAGATCTTATGACAAAGTTACGATCCCAAGAAGTTGATGAACCAATTTACCCCAACGGGGCCCACGGTTTTGGTGATTCATCTCCTAGGGTTAGGTTTTCAGATGTTTCGGTTTTTCCATTATTTATCAATTATAAATAAGCCTTTGAGCTTCATTGTAACACATTTTAAAGGCATGTAGCCACCACATCTCTTCTTAGAGATAAGTTACCATCGTCCGAGCTAGTTTATTTCCATTTTGTATGTAAGAATATTTATATTCTTTAATATTAATGAAATGAAAGTTTTATTTATGCTGCATATTTGTGTTTATTTTTTTATCTGTATTCTATTTCATTCTTGTATAAGTATAGATAAGATAACCCTCACCATTTTCAGCTGCACCCCTTTGGAAGTATTTATGAGATGCCATCAAGGAGTAATATTATCCCATGGGGAGCTATGAGGACAAGTACATACAATGAACTACGTTTTGGAAACAAATGGATCAATATGTGCATGAGATGATGAATTTATTCCATACCCTGTGCACAAAGTTGGGTATCAAATATTTGGAGAATCTTTTGGTGCTCAAGTACTGAAATTTTTTGCACAAATACATTCAGGAGTAAATGGATTTCCTCAGCATCTCCTTGTTTGGTGTAACATACTGATATGCTACCAAGATCGAGCAAAAATTTAAACAGAATAAGTGAGACTTTGGATCTATGAATCTGAAGCAAGGTAAAGGGGCCCCCAAACTACAGAAAAAAGGAAAAATATAAGGCGGGGTGACCTAGGACAACCTGTTGAAGTCATAAACAAAGAAGAACACCATGAAGACAAATAAGGACACGGGAAATTCATGTGAGTCCCATAAGAGCCCCAATCACAGCACAAGTGAGTGTTGGTCCAAGAAGTCACTGGTGCTTAAGTTGAAGGCTTATGAATTAGATGCATGTTTCGACTCTAAGTTAGAAACTGACAAGGGGAATGACAAAGGGAAGCACATTATTGATGCGGAGCCCAGTGCCATGGTTTCCACCACTAAGGTCCAGAAGGATGATCCTGAAGATCAAAAGGAGGGGGTGTGCCTCTTTCGTTCCCATAGGTGAGTGAAGAGTTCTCTACTGTAGTTCATTATTGACATCGGGAGCCAAAAGAACCTCATTTTAGCAGAGACCGTGAAGCGGTTGGGCCTACTGACCACAACACACCCACACTCGTACACCATCAGGTGGCTTCTCCAATAACAAAATCTCCCCTTCATCCAACAATGGTGCCTTCCCTACAACATCAATCCCTTCACATATGAGGTATTATGTGATTTTTCTCCTCTTGAATTTTGTGATGTATTATTAGGCCAACCATACTTGTGGAAGTGGGATGCTATGTATGATTTTAGGCCTCACACTATTATTATTACTTTGGGAAATAAGCTGTATAGGATACAAGAGGTAGCACCAGCTAATCCCATTTCTTTGATCACTACAAAGTAGTGAAGAAAGATCGTTTCCCAGATGAGGAATTTTTTTTTCCTTATGATTCACTCTCAGGGAAAGAAGAATATTGTGGCCACGACCTCCAAACAGAGCTCCCCCAGGTGGTAGCAACAGATGGAAAAGGTCGTGGAGGAGTATAAGTACATCTTCACCTCACCCAAAGGGGTACCTATACACTTTCAGGTCAATCACTCCATTGATATGACCTCAGGTGCACCATTACCCAATGGACCGATCTATTGACGCTCTGTTCTAGAGAATGATGAAATCAAGAGGAAAATTTACGATTTATTGCAAAAAGGGCACATCAGGCCAAGTTCGTCACCCTATGGGAGATAGATTGTATTGTTACAGAAGAAGGACGACACCTGGAGACTATAAATTTACTATCAGCCATTCAACAAGATCATTGTTCGGAAGAGGTATCCAATCCCATGGAATAATGACCTTTTGGACAAGCTCAAGGGGGAAAATATTTCATCAAGATTGAATTGAAGTCCGGCTATCACTAGGTACCAATCGAACCCTTCGATGTGTGGAATAATACCTTCATATCCAAGGAGGGCCTTTTCAAATGGTTGGTCATGCTTTTCGGGTTGAGGAATGCCCCCAAAACCTTCATGAGGCTGATGGATGATATCTTGTGACCCTCCACCAACTCATTCGTGGTGGTGTATTTTGATGACATCTTGATATTCATCTATAGTTTGGAGGAGAACCTCTACCGTATTCGACAGGTCCTCCAAACCCTGCCACAACACAAATTGTGTGCCAATTTGGATAATTACACTTTTGGTATGACCCAGGTCAATATTTTGAGTACATCATTGATGAGTGGGGTGTCCATGTGGACCTAGCCAAGATACAAGCCATTTGGGATTTTCGAAGCCCAACCACTCTAACAGAGCTCCAAAGCTTTCTGGTACTTTCCAAATTCTACCATAGGTTCGTATTGGGATTTTGGGATATCACTTGGCCTTTGAGTCAAGTCACCAAGCGAGTAGCGAAATAAAAGTTCTTTTGGTCTAAATCCCAACAGAAGGCATTTTTTGAGTTTAATCTTCGCCTCTGCTCTGCATCGGTGTTGATATTACTAGACCTACACCAACCATTTGCGATTGCGACAGATAAGTCTGACTATGCGATTGGTTCAGTTCTTACTCAGCAAGGAAATCCAGTGGAATATCACAGTGAGACACTTTTAGACACAATGCTAAAGTGTCCCACCTATGACAAGGAGATGTATTCCATTGTGAAAGCCTGCCGCCAATGGAAGAATTACATTTTGGGGAAGGAAACAGTCATCCACACATACCAGCAAACCCTGTAATTCATACACACACAAAGGAAGTTACAGAATGATATCCATCAGAAATGATACACATATCTGCAGCAATTCCATTTGAACATTAAGTACAAGAAGGGCAACACCAACAAGGTTGAAAACTACCTCAACCGACCATCAATCATGGCATTGACCACTATGCTTGACTCTTATGGGCATGATACTTCGGGGTGGTCAACTCTCTACAAGAGTGATCTAGAATTCAGCAACACATACCGAACACTCCCGAAAGGAAATAAAGTTCCAAATTATCTCCTCTAGGATGTATTATTATGCCACCTAGGAAACCCCTATGTTCCTTCAAGTGAGTGTGCCAAGATGATTTGGGAGGCACACTATAGTCAGGTCGCCAGACATTTTGGGGTAGAGAAAATAATGGTAGTACTACAGAAATATTTTTATTGGCTAAACCTTCGACAGGATGTTGGGAATTACACATCCACCATTAGGGATAACAACTTCATTGAGTGCATTCAACACATCCACCATTAGGTCCATGACATATTGGACAGATCCAATGCTAAGTACAAGCAGTCACATGATCAACATCAGGTGCCATACAAGTTCCAGGTGGGCAACATATTTTGGCTACATTTGTAGAAGGAGCGCCACATCGGGACCCACTGCAAGCTTCACTCACTCCCATATGGCTAATACACCATCACCAATGTTGTAGGGTACAATTCCTTTGAGCTCAACATTCCACCGTTCCTTGGCCTACACCTAGTGTTTAATGTGGGTCACCTTTGGTCATACTTTCCACCATTACTAGACACATCCAACATTGTAGAATAACTGATGCCAACAAAGTTAAGCCTAGACTACATGAAACAAGACATAATTGATCAGATCATGGACATGCAGATCAATAACACTTTCTAACAAAGGATCATGCGATATCAATTTGTCAAAGTAGGCCAACTCCTTCACTAGGGCAGGTGGTTCACCAGGGACCAACTTTAACAAAAATTTCCTCACCTCATGGAGGCTTTGTGCACAATGGGGACCATTGCTTCCTAAGGAGGGAGGATTGATCCAGGTGGAAGATGGTATCCACCCTCCTATTCCACCTATAGCTCCAGTCAGTTTCATCAGTTTCCTTGTTTATAGCAGTATTTACTATTTTTAGCAATTTTTCAGGTCTTGAACTTCTAGAGCATTTTGACCCCCCAAAGGATGTTTTTTTAAGTCCTCAGCAGGGCCGTAGCCATAAGCAACAAGTATAGTCCTGAAAAAAATTTGTAGTACTCAGAGAGATATTTCCAACAAGGTATCGTACATGCCAAACGGAGATAATATGACCAAGTTACGACCCTGACAAGTTTGCTGCCTAACTAACCCCAACGATGCCCACAAACCCTTGGTGTTCCATCTCTTGGGGTTATGGTTTTGGTTATTTCTGGTTTTCTAGTTTTATTCAATAATAAAAATTCCCTTGACCCTCATTGTAACACATTTCATAGGTATGTAGTCACCACATTTCTTCTCAGAGATAAGCTACCATCGCCCAAGCTAGTTTATTTCCATTCTTTCTGTAAGCATATTTCATTTTTTTTTGTATTAATGAAATGAAGTTTTACTCCTGTTGCATATTTGTATTTATGGTTATATCTATATTTTTTTGCGTTCTTTTTCAATTTTTTATCATAGAGTCAAATCAAAATGATAACTCCAAGACCCAAATAACAAGAACTACTCTAAATACCAAGCCATCCCTCCAACAAGATTTTTTCCAAACAAGTCAAGGTCCAGTCAAGGAAATTCAAACTCTCCAAAATCTGCTCCAGTCAAAATTTTGGTCTTGCAACTTCAGGTATGCAACTTGACCTGCAAATCTCAACCTTGGAACTTGCATAGAAACCTTAATCCTTTCGCACGTGTGAGCAGAAATAGTCAAAATTTGGTTTCCTTCCTTCTCTTAGTCTCTCTTCTTGTCCTTTGCTCTTGTTTTCCTTTTAATATTGGTGCATATCGAACTCTTTGTGATTGGTTTCAAATTATCTTTCTTTTTATACCCTTCTCAAGGGGTCAAATAGGCCTCTCCTAGGTCATCTTTTCACTAGCAAGGTCAACTTGGTCTTAGGGGTCATTTTGTCTTTCTAGGCTCAAAAATATTTTTTCTTTCTTGTTACAAATTACCCAAATGGGTATTATCCAAATGAAAAAAGCTCATTTTGACTCATTGAACCCTAGGAGCATGAATCATATGCTTGAAATAGATGAAAAAACAATTTAAGCATCAAAATCATGCTTGAAAAATAATATTTGTTTTCTTATTTTTTGTGTTTGATACAAGCATAATGATAATTATGAAGACTGAACCTAGTTACTTTTCCAACATCTATTAGTAGTTATGCCTATAAAAATTAACCCTTCTTCGTAAGGAATCAAATATAGTCTAAACTTGTAGGTCTATTTTTATAGGTCAATTTGGGCATCATTCCTAATGACCTGGGTAACTGGGCATCATCTCCAGGAGCAATGACTAAGGGTCTATCATCCACTATAATTTCAAGTTGCTACATGCCCTAAGACAAGAACAAGACAAATCAAGCATGACTTTCATCAAGCAAAGGTTTCCAAGGTTTGAAGTTTATTATATAGCATATGAGAGCTCACCAACACTGCCTCTAAGGGGACTAAGTGCATTTCATATGCAGGTAGCCCCATACAAGGCTACTCTGCAAAGCACTTCCCAACATCTATGGGTGCGTTGGTCACATTGGGAGTGAAATTCTCATTGTTTCGGAATCTCCACTTGGCCAGTGCCTTCTAGAAGAGTTCACATGTGTCAAGCTTTGAATCCAAGTTTCCATTTGACATCTATAAGATTGGGAACATGCCTTGCCTATTATTGGAAATTCATTGATTGTAAAACTATCTCAGCCTCTCTATAAATTGAGCACAGATCTTAGTGTTTGAAAAGGAAGAATTTGAGTAGAGAAATCTTGGTGCATTTTCAATTGAGAGTTAGATTTTTGTAACAGCTGTTGGAGAGATTTATACTGTGATGAGGGTAGGAATGTTGCTGGAATGGTCACTTCAAATCAGTCACTAGGTTGTAACCTCTCCTTCTATCATCAATAAAGAATACAACTTACTTTTCCCTATATGCATCTATATTGGTTTTGATTTTCCATATTGTAAGATCTTAGTTGATGTATATGGTTTATGCTTTATTGATTTAGAAAAATAACTTGAATAGGCATATGTATTATTTGAAATTGAGACAGAGGCCTTTGACTATGATATTAGTGTAGTCCTCACCCAACATGGGCATCCAATGGCCTGTCATAGTGATACACTTTGGAAGTAACCCACCTATGATAAAGAGATGTATTCCATCGCACAAGCTTGCCGAAAATGGAAGCATTACATTGTGGGGAAGGAGATAGTCATCCACACCGATCATTGACCTCTCCAATTTATGTAGACACAAGGGAAGTTGTAGAATGATCTCCATCAGAAGTGGTATACATATCTGCAAAAATTCCACTTGAACATTAAATACAAAAATGGAAGCACTAATCACATTGCAGACTGCCTCAGTCGATCCCCATTTGCAGCACTGACTATTGTTCTCAACTCTTGTGGCCATGAGACCTATGGATGGTTACAACTATACAAAAATGATCCAAAGTTTGCCTACACATACCAGATGCTAGTAGATGGTGAGCAAGTTACTAATTTCCACATCTAGGATGCATTATTATGCTACCTAAGACTCCTTTGGGTTCTTTCAAGTGAGTGTGCCAATATTATTTGGGAGGCATACTATAGTCGAATCACAAGACATTTTAGTGTGGTGAAAAATGTGGTCATACTACAAAATTAATTTTATTGGCCAAAACTCTGACACAATGTTGGGAAATATATCAGATCTTGCACTGCCTGCATCATCCGTAAGAAAACCATCAAGAAGAAAGGCTTGTACACTCTTCTTCCTACTCCCATCCAGCCTTGGGAATCCATCTCCTTGGGCTATATGTCTCATATCCCTTCTACCAAGCATGGTAATTACTATGTATTTGTGTTCATGGATATATTGGCATCATGCAAGAAGAGTATCACATTAGAGGAAACTGACATACTCTAGTTCTTGAATGAGTGTGGGTACATTTTGGGATCCCGCTGACCATTATATCATATCATGATAAGAGGTTCCTGAGAACATTTTGGTAAAACCTATAGACACTATTTGACACCAATTTCACTAATTCAATTTCATTCCATCCCTAGAGTGATGGCTAGACAAAGGTTGTCAATGCACACCAAGCTCACCAAGTCGACTACATTCCATCCCCAAACTGATTGTCAAACAAAGGTAATTAATAGGATGATAATGCACATACTCCACATGTACAATTCCTAAAAAGAATTTCTTTTTGGAAAAAAATAAAATGTGTGTCTTTGAATGACATTTGTAGAAAAAATTTACATTCCTCGAATAGATATTTATAACAAAGTATCGTGCTCGTCAGACATAGATCTTATGACAAACTTACGATCCCAAGAAGTTAATGAACCAATTTACCCCAACGGGGCCCACGGTTTTGGTGATTCATCTCCTAGGGTTAGGTTTTCAGATGTTTAGGGTTTTCCATTATTTTCCAATTATAAATAGGCCTTTGAGCTTCATTGTAACACAGTTCAAAGGCATGTAGCCACCACATCTCTTCTTAGAGATAAGTTACCATCGTCCAAGCTAGTTTATTTTCAATTTGTATGTAGGAATATTTATATTCTTTAATATTAATGAAATGCAAGTTTTATTTATGTTGCATATTTGTGTTTATTTTTTTATCTGTATTCTATTTCATTTTTGTATAAGTATAGATAAGATAACCCTCACCAAATTCAGCCGCACCCACTTGGAATTATTTCTGAGATGCCATCAAGGAGTAATATTACCCCATGGGGAGCTATGAGGACAAGTACATACAATGAACTACGTTGCGGCAACAAAGGGATCAAGATGTGCATGAGATGATGAATTTATTCCATACCCTGTGCACAAAGTTGGGTATCAAATATTTGGAGAATCTTTTGGTGCTCAAGTACCGCAATTTTTTGCACAAATACATTCAGGAGTAAATGGATTTCCTCAGCATCTCCTTGTTTGGTGTAACATACTGATATGCTACCAAGATTGAGAAAAAATTTAAATAGAATAAGTGAGACTTTGGATCTATGAATCTGAAGTAAGGTAAAGGGGCCCCCAAACCACAAAACAGAGGAAAAATCTAAGGCGGGGTGACCTAGGACAACCTGTTGAAGTCGTAAAAAAAGAAGAACACCATGAAGACAAATAAGGACACGGGAAAGTCATGTGAGTCCCATAAGAGCCCCACTCACAGCACAAGTGAGTGTTGGTCCAAGAAGTCACTGGTGCTTAAGTTGAAGGCTTATGAATTAGATGCATGTTTTGACTCTAAGTTAGAAACTGACAAGGGGAATGACAAAGGGAAGCACATTATTGATGCGGAGCCCAGTTCCATGGTTTCCACCACTAAGATCCAGAAGGATGATACCAAATATCAAAAGGAGGGGGGTGTGCCTCTTCCGTTCCCATATGTGAGTGAAGATTTCTCTACTGTAGTTCATTATCGACATCAGGAGCCAAAAGAACCTCATTTTAGCAGACACCGTGAAGCGGTTGGGCCTATCGACCACAACACACCCACACTCGTACACCATCAGGTGGCTTCTCCAATAACAAAATCTCCCCTTCATCCAACAATGGTGCCTTCCCTACAACATCAATCCCTTCACATATGAGGTATTATGTGATTTTTCTCCTCTTGAAGTTTGTGATGTATTATTAGGCCAACCATACTTGTGGAAGTGGGATGCTATGTATGATTTTAGGCCTCACACTATTATTATTACTTTGGGAAATAATTTGTATAGGATACCAGAGGTAGCACCAGCTAATCCCATCTCTTTGATCACTACAAAGTAGTGAAGAAAGATCGTTTCCCAGATGAGGAATTTTTTTTCCTTATGATTCACTCTCAGGGAAAGAAGAAGATTGTGGCCACGACCTCCAAACAGAGCTCCCCCAGGTGGTAGCAACAGATGGACAAGGTCATGGAGGAGTATAAGGACATCTTCACCTCACCCACAGGGGTACCTCTACACTTTCAGGTCAAACACTCCATTGATATGACCTCAGGTGCACCATTACCCAATGGACCGATCTATTGACGCTCTGTTCTAGAGAATGATGAAATCAAGAGGAAAATTCAGGATTTATTGCAAAAAGGGCACATCAGGCCAAGTTCGTCACCCTATGGGAGATAGATTGTATTGTTACAGAAGAAGGACAACACCTGGAGACTATAAATTTACTATCATCCATTCAACAAGATCACTGTCTGGAATAGGTATCCAATCCCATGGACTAATGACCTTTTGGAAAAGCTCAAGGGGGGAAAATATTTCATCAAGATTGAATTGAAGTCCGACTATCACTAGGTACCAATCGAACCCTTCGATGTGTGGAATAATACCTTCATATCCAAGGAGGGCCTTTTCAAATGGTTGGTCATGCTTTTCGGGTTGAGAAATGCCCCCAAAACCTTCATGAGGTTGATGGATGATATCTTGTGACCCTCCACCAAATCATTCATGGTGGTGTATTTTGATGACATCTTGATATTCATTTTTATTTTGGAGGAGCACCTCTACCGTATTCGACAGGTCCTCCAAACCCTACCACAACACAAATTGTGTGCCAATTTGGATAATTACACTTTTGGTACGACCCAGGTCAATATTTTGAGTACATCATTGATGAGTGCGGTGTCCATGTGGACCTAGCCAAGATACAAGCCATTCAGGATTTTCCAGGCCCAACCACTCTAACAGAGCTCCACAGCTTTCTGGTTCTTTCCAAATTCTACCGTAGGTTCATATTGGGATTCTGGGATATCACTTGGCCTTTGAGTCAAGTCACCAAGCGAGTAGCGAAATAAAAGTTCTTTTGGTCTAAATCCCAACAGAAGGCATTTTTTGAGTTTAAGCTTCGCCTCTACTCTGCATCGGTGCTGATATTACTAGACCTACACCAACCATTTGAGATTGTGACAGATGAGTCTGACTATGCGATTGGTTCAGTTCTTACTCAGCAAGGAGATCCAGTGGCATATCATAGTGAGACACTTTTATACACAATGCTAAAGTGTCCCACCTATGACAAGGAGATGTATTCCATTGTGCAAGCCTTCCGCCAATGGAAGAATTACATTTTGGGGAAGGAAAAAGTCATCCACACAGACCAGAAAACACTGTAATTCATACACACACAAAGTAAGTTATAGAATGATATCCATCAGAAATGGTACACATATCTGCAACAATTCCATTTGAACATTAAGTACAAGAAGGGCATCACCAACAATGTTGCAAACTGCCTCAATCGACCATCAATCATGGCATTGACCACTGTGCTTGACTCTTATGGGCATGATACTTCGGGGTGGTCAACTCTCTACAAGAGTGATCTAGAATTTAGCAACACATACCGAACACTCTCGAAAGGAAGTAAAGTTCCAAATTATCTCCTCCGGGATGTATTATTATGCCACCTAGGACACCCCTATGTTCCTTCAAGTGAGTGCGCCAAGATGATTTGGGAGGTGCAATATAGTCAGGTCGCCAGAAATTTTGGGGTAGAGAAAATAATGGTAGTACTACAGAAGTATTTTTATTGGCTAAACCTTCGACAGGATGTTGGGAAGTACCTCAGATCCTGGACTACTTACGCCATTCCAAATTGTCCATCAAGAAGAAATGCTTATATACTCATTTTCCTACTCTTATTCGAACTTGGGAATCCATATACATGGATTACATGTTGGGCCTTCCTTCTACTAAGCATGGAAACAAGTGCATTTTCATGGTCATCGAAATATTCTCTAAAATTCTCATTCTGATGGCCCGCAAAAATAATATCGCAACAGGAGTCACTGTTGAGCTCTTCTTTGAACGTGTGTAGGCACACTTTGGGATCACATAGTCCATTATCCCAAATTGGGACAATAGGTTCCTAAGTACATTTTTTTCAAGTCTTTGGTCGATGTTGGATACCAAGCTCACTAATTCCATGGCTTTCCACCCCCAAACCAATGGCCAAATAGAGGTTGTCAATAGGATGATAGTACACATTATACGGATGTAAAAATCAAAGCATCCATGCACGTGGGATGAAATCCTCCCCTATGTCTAGCATAACTACAACATATCTCTCCATAGCTCAACTAGCCACAACCCTTTTCAGGTGGGGTTTGGATTCCATCCACTATGTTCCATTGATGTGGCCATACCATTTAGAGCTACTCCAAAAGATTCATCTCATGTCCAGTCTGAAGCTGATAGGGATAACAACTTCATTGAGTGCATTCAACACATCCACCAGTAGGTCCATGACATATTGGACAGATCCAATGCTAACTACAAGCAATGACATGATCAACATCAGGTGCCATACAAGTTCCAGGTGGTCAACAGATTTTGGCTACATTTGTAGAAGGAGCGCCTCATCGGGATCCACTGCAAGCTTCACTCACTCCCATATGGCTAATACAGCATCACCAAGGTTGTAGGGTACAATTCCTTCGAGATCAACATTCCATCGTTCCTTGGCCTACACCCAGTGTTTAATGTGGGTCACCTTTGGTCATACTTTCCACCATTACTAGACACATCCAACATTGCAGAACAACTCATGCCAACGAAGTTAAGCCTAGACTACATGAAACAAGACATAATTGATCAGATCATGGACATGCAGATCAGTAAGACTTTCTAACAGAGGATCATGCGATAACAATTTGTCAAAGTAGGCCAACTCCTTCACTAGGGCAGGTGGTTCACCAGGGACCAGCTTTAACAAAAATTTCCTCACCTCATGGAGGCTTTGTGCACAATGGGGACCATTGCTTCCTAAGGAGGGAGGATTGATCCAGGTGGACGATGGTGTCCACCCTCCTATTCCACCTATAGCTCCAGTCGGTTTCATCATTTTCCTTGTTTATAGCAGTATTTACTATTTTTAGTAGTTTTTTAGGTCTTGAACTTCTAGAGCATTTTGACCCCCCAAAGGATGTTTTTTTAAGTACTCAGCAAGCCCGTAGCCATAGGCAACAAGTATAGTCCTACAAAAAAAATTTAGTACTTAGAGAGATATTTCCAACAAGGTATCGTACATGCCAAACTGAGATAATATGACCAAGTTATGACCCTGACATGTTTGCTGCCTAACTAACCCCAACGAAGCCCACAAACCATTGGTGTTCCATATCTTGGGGTTATGGTTTTGGTTATTTATGGTTTTCTAGTTTTATTCAATAATAAAAAGTCCCTTGACCCTCATTGTAACACATTTCAGAGGTATGTAGTCACCACATCTCTTCTGAGAGATAAGCTACCATCGCCCAAGCTAGTTTATTTCCATTCTGTCTGTAAGCATATTTCATTTTTTTGTATTAATGAAATGAAGTTTTATTCCTGTTGCATATTTGTATTTATGGTTATATCTGTATTTTTTTTCTTTCTTTTTTAAGTTTTTATCATAGAGTCAAATCAAAATGAGAACTCCAAGACCCAAATAACAAGAACTACTCTAAATACCAAGCCATTGAAGCGGCGCATTTAGTGCAAAGCGTTTCACGATAACGTGAAACGGATAAACACCCAATGCCGAAAAATAACGAAGTACAATATTATCTTGCATTTTTTTTTTTTTTTTTTTTTTTTTTTTTTTTATTTTATTTTATTTTATTTTATTTTATTTTGATTTTGCTGCACTTGCAATAGAATGACAGAGAATTATCCTCCAGCCATAACAGGCGGTGAAGAACTCTATGTTGAGTTGCACATCCCTCCAACAAGATTTTTTCCAAGCAAGTCAAGGTCCAGTCAAGGAAAGTCAAACTCTACAAAATCTGCTCCAGTCAAAATTTTGGTCTTGCAACTTCAGGTATGCAACTTAAACTGCAAATATCAACCTTGGAACTTGCATAGAAACCCTAATCCTTTCGTAAGTGTGAGCAGAAATAGTCAAAATTTGGTCTCTTTCCTTCGCTTAGTCTCTCTTCTTCTCTTCTTGTCCTTTGCTCTTGATTTCCTTTTAATATTGGTGCATATCGAACTCTTTGTGATTGGTTTCAAATTATCTTTCTTTTTATACCCTTCTCAAGGGGTCAAATAGGCCTCTCCTAGGTCATCTTTTCACTAGCAAGGTCAACTTGGTCTTAGGGGTCATTTTGTCTTTCTAGGCTCAAAAATATTTTTTCTTTCTTGTTACAAATTACCCAAATGGGTATTATACAAAAGAAAAAGGCTCATTTTGACTCATTGAACCCTAGGAGCATGAATCATATGCTTGAAATAGATGAAAAAACAATTTAAGCATCAAAATCATGCTTGAAAAATAATATTTGTTTTTTTATTTTTTGCGTTTGATACAAGCATAATGATAATTATGAAGACCGAACCTAGTTACTTTTCCAACATCTATTAGTAGTTATACCTATAAAAATTAACCCTTCTTCGTAAGGAATCAAATATAGTCTAAACTTGTAGGTCTATTTTTATAGGTCAATTTGGGCATCATTCCTAATGACCTGCTTAACTGGGCATCATCTCCAGGAGCAATGACTAAGGGTCTATCATCCACTATCATTTCAAGTTGCTACATGCCCTAAGACAAGAACAAGACAAATCAAGCATGACTTTCATCAAGCAAAGGTTTCCAAGGTTTTAATTTTATTATATAGCATATGAGAGCTCACCAACACTGCCTCTAAGGGGACGAAGTGCATTTCATATGCAGGTAGCCCCATACAAGGTTGCTCTGCAAAGCACTTCTCGACATCTATGGGTGCGTTGGTCACATTGGGAGTGAAATTCTCATTGTTCCGAAATCTCCACTTGGCCAGTGCATTCTAGAAGAGTTCACATGTGTCAAGATTTGAATCCAAGTGTCCATATGACATCTACAAGATTGGGAACATGCCTTGCCTATTATTGGAAATTCATTGATTGTAAAACTATCTCAGCCTCTCTATAAATTGAGCACAGATCTTAGTGTTTGGAAAGGAAGAATTTGAGTAGAGAAATGTTGGTGCATTTTCAGTTGAAAGTTAGATTTGTGTAACAGCTACTGGAGAGATTTATACTGTGATGAGGGTAGGAATTTTGCTGGAATGGTCACTTCAAATCAGTCACTAGGTTGTAACCTCTCCTTCTATCATCAATAAAGAATACAGCTTACTTTTCCCTATATGCATCTATATTGGTTTTGATTTTCCATATTGTAAGATCTTAGTTGATGTATATGGTTTATGCTTTACTGATTTAGCAAACTAACTTGAATAGGCATATGTATTATTGCTATCTTCTACTGTTTAGTGTTCATTCTTGCAGGAAGCATTTTTCAGATACCGTTGGAATTTGAAACTGCAACGGTAGCGATAGAAGGAACCATTTGGAAGCGCTTGGATTTCAAGTAAGCTTCTAATATATTCTTTGTGTCTGTTCTTAGTTAGGAGAAGAATTCATATAGTATTTAATCTATTATTCTAGATTATCACCTGTCTAGGGAAGCGTGTTTTATCCATAATTCATAATTCTGTCCAATAAATTGGCGACTCAACTGGGGAGAATTTATCTTAGTTCTAGGTGTTTTATCCTTTGATTTGCTCTATTTATCCACCCAATAGTTGTTATTCACAAATATCAAACTTTTTGAAATATTAATTTGCAAGAGAAGTGTGTTAAACAGTGGTGTTTTTCCTTATACACTACGCCCAACGCACTCTTAGACAGGACACAGTGCTTTTCAGAGCACTGTCTGCCTTTTAGGCCTGCGTTGTAGAGCACTGTCTACCCTTAGAGACTGTGTTGCCTCCTGAAACCATCCATATTCCCTTGAATTTTTCTTTGAAAATTGATTCAGTTTGTTTTCTATTTTGTTTTAAAAAGTTTGAACCTCATATTGACCAGTGAATCTATATATTTATTCCTCCTTTGAAATAAAATTTGTTTAATGTTTGTTCAACACGTTTTTCTTTATCATTGACATATTTATTTCAAAGTATTTTTATTGTCACATTAAGCTCATTTGCTTTTGAAATAGGAAATTGTCGTAAATTCTTCATTTCCTGATAGGATAAATTGTTGTTAAATTCCTCATTTTTCCTTCAAAAGATAAATTGTTGTTTGTATTCCTCATTTCTCGAAAGTAAAAAGCATTCGATTTTTTAGTTTAGTGCACTTAGTTACTTTTTTGCATTCATAACATTAAAGGAACTGAAAAAGAAAAACTTGCATTTGCATGTAGGATTTTGTATATTTTTGCAAAAGTAAAAATTAGGAAATATGCATTTAGTTTGTGCTCATTGATTTGTTTTCTCACAAATTGTTTTCTCTTTCCCCTTAGTAGCTAGGTTTTCATTGAAGAAACTAAAATTTAAAGGTTTTTTATCATTCTTAGTTTTCATTTCATGAGTTTCCTACACATTATCGCAGTGAACCTTTGAAAGGAAAATTGTTAAGAAAGATCAACATAAAATTAATGTTGTGTAACCAGCTCCAAAAATAGAAGAAAAAAGATATCAACGCCTTAGAAATAAGCCAGTTCGAGGGGGCAACCTCCAATACATTACATAAATGCACAATTCTTCGATGATTCAATTTACAAAACCTCCTTTCTATATATAGGAGTCCATGGGGCCATAATGTAATCCTAGTGGGCCACAATGTAATCCTAGCCGACCTAACAATAATAATTTAAGGGCACAATAATAACAAAATGGGAGTTACAAGGGTACAATAATAACAATAAGTGGGGCTACACTAACATAATAAGGGACTACACTATTAATATAGGGACTTAACATGCCCCTCTCCTTCAAACAAGTGTTGTCCTCAACGCTTGATTATTTCTTGATGCTTCTGTATAAAATTCTCATCCTCCCATGTGGAATCTTCTACAGGGAAGTTCTTCCACTTACTGAGATACTCTGAAATTGATCGTACTTGTTGAGTTATTGTTTCTGTGACTGCTTCAGAAATTCTTTCGATGTGATGTTGATATTCTTGTTGTTTCATTAGATTCTGCACAAAAGTTAGGTTATCCTTTGAGAGTTGGAGAACTTGTTGTTGATGCTCGATGTCATCTTCCACTAATTTATCACCCATATTAGCTATTATTTTATCCTTAAAACCATCCAAATTAGCCTCCATTTCTGCTTTTAAACCATCTATGTCATCTTCGGTTGCTCTTCGTAAGATAGAAATTTGTTGCACTTGGTACCGTAATTTTGATATCTCATACTGCAATTCTTCCTCTTCCTGTGTCATAGTATAGATTTCTGAGGGAATAATGGGTGTTGAATTATTTTTAGGAGGCATCTCAGAACCCAATACTGAAATATATGCTCAATAGGCCCTTGGAATCACTTCAAACTGATTTTTCAAACAAGATTTATGCAATTCGAAAAAAACAAATAAACACCTTTTACTTGCTTTTGAGGAGCTCGATATTGAAATTGTATTATCTATGTGATTGAAGATCTTAAATATATGAAATTTAGGACTGTAGTAGCCCTCTGAATTCTCTTTTGAATGCCACAGGTCTGACCTGATTTGGATTCTCCAAGACAAAGTTGTGTCCAATCTCCCACAATGACCTAATTATGGACTGGTTCAGTAGAGCGAACTTGTACGACTTGCCACGTGTCACTGTTTCGTCCTTTGTCTCTGAAATTGATATCCAAGAAACTAAAGTCTGTGTACTTGCAACCAATTTTTACGGCACTCCAATCCAATGCCTAGAGAGAGAGTTATTGAAATTTTCCAACGATCACCTCTTTGAGATGAAATTCAGGAGCCTGAAAAAGCATTACCTTCCACAGATCATATCTCTAAGAATATTGCGAAACAGGCTCTGAAATTTTTTGACGAACTTCCTCAGGATTTCAGCTTCGCACCATATGAATTTCAGATTCTGACCCTTCGTACAAAAACATTTATAGCGCAAATTCCACGATGACCTGTTTATGAGCCTGACAAAATACCTAACTTCCACAGATGATATCTCCTCAAATATTTCGAACCAAGATCTGACATTTTTAGACAACCTTCCTCAATATTTCAGCTTCGCACCCTAAAAATTTCAGCTTCTGAAGCTTCGTAGAAAAAAAGTTATAGCGAAAATGCCACGATGACCTGTTTGGAGCAGCGAAACCCTAGAATCCAAAAGCTCCGATACCAAATGTTGTGTAACCAGCTCCAAAAATAGAAGAAAAAAGATATCAACGCCTTAGAAATAAGCCACTTCGAGGGGGAAACCTCCAATACATTACATAAATGCACAATTCTTCGATGATTCAATTTACAAAACCTCCTTCTATATATAGGAGTCCATGGGGCCACAATGTAATCCTAGTGGGGCCACAATGTAATCCTAGCTGACCTAACAATAATAATTTAAGGGCACAATAATAAAAATATTGGGGTTACAGGGGTACAACAATAATAATAAGGGGGGCTACACTAACATAATAAGGGACTACACTAGTAATATAGGGACCTAACATGCCCCTCTCCTTCCAACAAGTGTTGTCCTCAACGCTTGATTATTTCTTGATGCTTCCTTATAAAATTCTCATCCTCCCATGTGGAATCTTCTAGAATAAAGTTATTCCACTTGTTGAGATACTCTAAAATTGATCGTACTTGTCGAGTTCTTGTTTTTGTGGCTACTTCAGAACTTCTTTCGATGTGATGTTGATCTTCCTGTTGCTTCATTTGATTCTGCACCAAAGTTAGGTTATCCTTTGAGAGTTGGAGAACTTGTTGTTGATGTGATGTCATCTTCCACTAATTTATCATCCATATTTTCTATTATTTGATCCTTAAAACCATCCAACTTAGCCTCCATTTCTGCTTTTAAACCATCTATTTCATCCTCAATTTCTCTTCGTAAGATCGAAACTTGTTGCACTTGGTACCGTAATTTTGATATCTCATACTGCAATTCTTCCTCTTCATGTGTCATAGTATAGATTTCTGAGGGCATAATGGGTGTTGAATTATTTTTAGGAGGCATATCAAAACCAAATACTTAAATATATGCTCAATAGGCCCTTGGAATCACTTCAAACTGATTTTTCAAACAAGATTTATGCAATTCGAAAAAACAAATAAACACCTTTTACTTGCTTTTGAGGAGCTCGATATTGAAATTTGATTATCTCTGTGATTGCAGATCTTCAATATCTGAAATTCAGCACTGTAGTAGCCCTCTGAATTTTCTTTTGAATGCCACAGGTATGACCTAATTTGGATTCTCCAAGACAAAGTTGTGTCCAATCTCCCACAATGACCTAATTATGGACTGGTTCAGTAGAGCGAACTTGTACGACTTGCCACGTGTCACTATTTCATAATTCATCTCTGAAATTGATATCCAAGAAACTAAAATCCATGTACTTACAACCAATTTTTACGGCACTCCAATCCAATTCCTGAAGAGAGTTAATGTTCCCACGATCACCTCTTTGAGATGAAATTAAGAAACTGTGAAAAAGCATTACCAATCTGAGATCATATCTCTAAGAATGTTTCAAACAAGCTCTGGGACACGACGAACTTCCTCGGGATTTCAACCTTTGTGAATTTCAGACTCTGACCCTTCGTAAAACAAAATTTATAGCGCAAATTCCACGATGACCTGTTTATGAGCCTGAAACAATACCTAACTTCCACAGATGATATCTCCTCAAATATTGCGAACCAAGATCTGACATTTTTAGAAAACCTTCCTCAAGATTTCAGCTTCGCACCCTAAAAATTTCAGCTTCTGAAGCTTCGTAGAAAAAAAGTTATAGCGAAAATTCCACGATGACCTGTTTGGAGCAGCGAAACCCTAGAATCCAAAGCCTCTGATACCAAATGTTGTGTAACCAGCTCCAAAAATAGAAGAAAAGAGATATGAACGCCTTAGAAATAAGCCACTTCGAGGGGGAAACCTCCAATACATTACATAAATGAACAATTCTTGGATGATATAATTTACAAAACCTCCTTTCTATATATAGGAGTCCATGGGGCCATAATGTAATCCTAGTGAGCCACAATGTAATCCTAGCCGACCTAACAATAATAATTTAAGGGCACAATAATAACAAAATGGGGGTTACAAGGGTACAATAATAATAATAAGGGGGGGCTACACTAACATAATAAGGGAATACACTATTAATATAGGGACTTAACAATTAATCTCAATTTACCTAACAAAGCATTGGAACCATAATGATAACATTTAGAAGGTCTAGGCTAGAGATGTGTTCTGGCATCGTAAAACATAGTAGCTGTCATTAACTTGTCTGCGATACATTCTGAGTGTGATACCTCATTCCATGTACGTAAGTATATCGTAGCTCTTCCACGTACTTTCGGGTATATCGAGCGGTGTTACAGTACGATAAGTATAAAGGGGTTCTCTCACTGTGCGGTTTCGCATTAGATAGCGCTAATATGGACTTGGGCCTCCAAGTACCTTCGGGTATGTTTGGGAGGAAAAATTTTAGGTGCTATCCATCCATAGTGAACCTAGTCGGCTACCTTGTAAATTGTGATACACCGAACACATCATTTGGGGAGATTTCCTGCCCGTAATTCTTAATTCGCCAGGAGGTATTCTGCAGTTCATAGTTTCTTGGTAAACCCTTTTTCCTAGCATTACCCTTTTATCTTGTTTATTTGTTTTTGGTTAAACTAAATCAGTAATCATGGAAGAACAAAATCCTTTCCCCCGTCGTTCGCATAGACTAGCGTTAAAACCACCTTTACCACCAGAAGCTACTTCTGGTAGGTGAAGGCGATCACGATCTGCCAAATAAAGTACAATTCATATCTCTGGTGAAACATCATTTTCCCATAAAACAGATTTAGCTCAAGTTGTTTCTACACATCCTGGTTCGTCTACTATTTTCGAAACGGAGTCTTCACAGCTACCCGTGGTCGCGATCCATCCAATCAGTGAGACCATACCTCCTGGACCCGGTGTTGTTCAACAAAAAATTGATCCAGATCCCATCTCTTCTTTGCCAGAACATTTGAATCCTAAATTCGTACAACCAGAAGTTGTTCCTACCTTGTTAATCCCACAAATTTATGTAGCCATTGAAACTCCTATATCACACAGTCAACTGCGTGAAATATACTTTGGGCCTAACGGTGAAATACTTCCACCTGGTTTAATTTCGATTTAAGAAATCCCACAAGATGATACACCTTTAACTCCATCCCATTTTTGAGAGGACCTTTACCTGCATGAGTATTTTTCTCAATTGACACCCTCTGCTTTTGTTGATCCTGTTCCTTTTCAAACTCCCGTCGATTTTAAAGGGTATACATTTGGTAAAGTAACCATGACTGAAGCAACATCTTCGGTTGGGCCATCTGTTCCAATTACGTCATCTCCCACCCTAGCTAACCCATCGGTGTTTACAAATTCACCAGAGTCATATTTTCATGGTGGCCCTTTGGTCCCATCAGGTTACAAATCATTATCTGGAATTTTCTCTGGCACATCCTCAAACCCATGGACTTTACCAATGTCATCATCCAGTATTTTAACTGGTAATCCTATAGTGAGTACCGAACGGCTTGATTCATTATATACATCATCAGGGAAATACCAAGTCGGTCCTTCTCAGCCAATTCCTTCAAGTACCATATCAACTGGACTCCCAACATTTGGAGAACAATATTTTCCTTCTTATTATCCTCCTCATGCTGGGGGGAAACCTTTGGTCACCCAATATGACAGTACTCCAACATTTTTTGGTCAATCTAATGCTGAAACAAATGTTTGTCAATGGCAGCTCACTTTGCCTATCCAACCACAAACGTTTGTACACTCGTATCAACCGGTTCAACCTGTTACACCCACTTCATTACCACTTGTTCATACATCTTTACCCCTGTTACAGAATAAAAATTTTGTACATCAACCTTATCAAGCGAGTCCTTCAACTCAATACCATCAAATGTTGGGTCCACTAACTCCAAATCCTTTGGTTAATTTACAACAACATGTATCCAGAAACATTTATTCACAAGTTGGTCTACCATTTTATGGGATGTCACAACCACAACCTGGTTATACATATCAACCGAATCCAAGTTATTCTAATTTGGGTTATAATATTGGTGGATAGACCCCTTGGAAGCCTCAGGCGCAAATGCCTCAAACTTCTTTTCAACAAGTATCATATCTAGGTTTTGGTCAACATAATACTCAAGCGTTTGTTATACAAAACAACCCCTATCTGGGTTACTAGAAGCAGATTCCTTATGTTGGTGCTCAAAGACATGATGCTCAAGAAATTCCATCTTACCCTGGCTATTCTCAACCTAACCTTAATAGATAGTTTCCATTTGTTGCAACTTTAGAGTTACCAGATTTAAATCGGTTAACCAATGATCCAATAACTATGCTCCTTGGTGGCTAATGATACCTCATAAATGACCCTCAGATATTCCTAAGTTAAATGGAAACCCTGGAGAAGATCCATCAACTCATGTTATGACTTATCATTTATGGTGTTCATCAAACTCCATGAATGATGATTCTATTCGACTACGTCTTTTCCAACGTACACTCCCAGGTCTGATTGCCAAATGGTACATTGAATTACCTAGAGCTTCTTTTGACAATTTCACTACCCTAGCTACTGTCTTTTTGACTCATTTCTAGTTACCTATCAGATATGAAACTGCAATGGAACTCTTGACTAATTTCAAATGGACTAATGCTACTCACATTTCTGATCATATTCATGAGTGGCGTCATCGTCGACGAATGGTTAAGACATTTGTTCTAGATAAGCTCCTTGCTGAATGGTTCATTAAGTCCCTGTTACCATCTATAACTGAGGATGTGGCTAAGGGTGGCATCGTCACAAAAGAGCAAGTTATCGCTCGTGCCCAATATTTAGACTTGATTTACACTCAATCTGGCATGCTCTATGAAAAAGTTCCTAATGCGCTGACATCTAATCTCAATGTTCCTCCTCAATTAAATGACTCTCGTGCTGGAGACGGCTTGATAGGCACTGCAAGCACACACCACACTACTGCATATGATCCTGCTCCTACTTCCAAAATTAATGTCATGTCATTTGACAAAGGCCAAGGTGACAAGCAACTCGGAAGTAAGAAAAATGGAAAATCTAAGAAAAAGTAAACTTCTAACTCACAGGAAAGATCATCTAATCAATCGTCTAGACCTAGGAAACCTCGTTATTGATGCATCATCTGTAATGAGGAACACTTTGTTATGGATTTTCCTCACTGCGCTGAAGTCTCAAAAATCATCAAGACTTCCCATGTGTTAGCTGTGTTGACAGACCCATTTCCAAATCTGGACACAAACATGCTTGATACGGATCCAACTCCTAGTTCACAAGTGTTAATGTTATCTATCACAAAATCTTCAATAGATATTTTGGTGTCAATGCGTAATAAATATTATGGTAGTTAGGCCATTGATCAACCTACTACCTCGATAACGAATCCATCTACAGAATCAGTACCACCTACTGCTATTCTTGAATTGAAAATCAAGAATCGACATATAATCCTCGAGCAAGAGCTGCACAAAATTATAATATAGTTGAAAATTTGGCTCAATCCCCTTCATCTATGTCTGTTCTTGAGGTATTGCAAAATTTTCCCTCCCCAAAATAGGCTTTATTGTTGGCTATCGGTGGAGTTGATCCAACTGATTCCAATATTGTCGTCTATCATACGAGCTATGTGCCATAATTACCAGCAGAATTGACATTCTCCATACAGGTAAATGTTCTCAATCACCTTCTTCATCACACTATTATTTATGAGGGAGAATCTACATGCACTACGTCTCTAAATTGTTGGAAGTTACTTGGCTTGCCGTGCTTATCACAATCATCAACGACGTTGAAGGCAATTGATGGATGTACATATAAACCTTGTGGTATTATTAATAACTTTCATGTCGAAATAGGGGGAAAAACAATGAATATTGATGTTGAGGTTATTGACAGACTCCTTGACTATAATATTTTACTTGGAAGGCCATGCGTATATGCAATGACTGCTATTGTTTCTACATATTTTAGAATGATTGTCTTTCCACATAAAGGTACAATTACAGTCATTAATTAACTATCCTTCTTTTCCTCTGCTTCGCAGGTAACTAGAAGCGTTTCATTCGTTCACATACCCAAACTAGAACTTCAAAACATTGGTGTAGGACTCTTAAAGGATTCCACTCTCATGGGAACCTTTTACTGCTAGCCGTGACATCAGCAGAAATTGCAAGTATAGAGACCTGCTACATGATCTCTTCCAGTCTATCTGGCTTAAGGAAGAGTACAGGTGATTCTGATATTTCTACGTTGGATGAATGTCTACCACCCAGCCCTATTGAGCTGGCATAGCAATCAATCTATCTAGCTTGGGAGGCAAATTTGAAATCAGCGTCATCGAGTGTTTGGGTTGATCTTTCCTTAGATTATGGTACTCCATCTAATCCATTTTCCTCAATATTCTTGACAGATGAGAATATTTTGGAAGCCATGATGGGAGAAGGAGAACCATGGGAAGATTATCATCATCGTTCCCATCTTCATGATTATGAAGAAAATAATCTTAGTGAACTATATCACCCATCCACCAAATTTTTTTTTTGAATTATTTACCCATTAATGCAATCGATTCTGAGCGAAACCTGTCAAATATTGAAGAAACCATTTCTATCGATATTTCGACCAAACCTGGCGTTGTAGAGAATATTCATGTTGGTGTATCTTGTTCCCCATCATAACTTGAATCATATCGCTCTCTATTTCGTGAATTTCGTGATGTATTTGCTTGGTATTACAAGGAAATTCCAGACATAGATACTAGTATCGTTGAACACGCTATTAATATGTATCCTGATGTCAAACCGGTACGTCAACGGCTTTGCCCTATTCATCCGAAGAAAGCCGCTGCCATCAAAGTAGAAGTTGAAAAAATTTTGCGTGCTGGTTTCATTTACTGTGTTCCACTAACTGAGTGGGTTTCCAATATCATTCGTATTATGAAAAAACAAGGAACCATTAGAGTGTGCATCGATTATCGGAATTCTAATCATGCTCGTCCAAGAGACAACTATCCTACTCCCTTTATCGAACAAATTATTGATGATTGTGCTAGATGTGAAATATTTTCGTTCATGGATGGATTTTCCGGCTACAATCAAATCAATATCTGCCCAGATGATCAACATAAGACAAAATTCATTTATCCCTGGGGCACATTCACTTATAAGAAACTTTTGTTTGGTTTAAAGAATGCAGGGGCAACTTTTCAGAGAGAAATGGATTATGCTTTTAATGACATCAAACACATTGTTCAACCATATCTAGATGATTTACCAACACATTCATGAAATCAGACTTATCACCTGATGCATTTGAGAGCCATTTTATTATGTTGCCGACACTACAAAATATGCCTCAATCCACATAAATGTGTGTTTTGTGTTGGTTCTGGTTGTTTTCTTGGATTCGTAGTCTCAAAAGAAGGAATACAAATCAACCCATTGAAGGTTCAGGCCATTCTTGATTTGCCTGTGCCATCAAAATTACTTCAGATACAGAAACTTTAAGGAAATGCTAACTTCCTAAGAAGGTTCATTCCAAATTACGCTAAAATGGCTAAAGAATTTACTCAACTCTTGAAAAATGGGGTTCCCTTCCATTGGGACCAAGTTGTGCAAGCTTCTTTCGATGCTGTCAAGGACACCCTTGTCTGAGCGTCATTAATGTATCCCCCTAATTATCAGAATTATTATTTCCTACATATCGTCGTGGTTGAAACGACCATTTCTATGGTATTGGTCCAAGTAGAAGATGGAATTGAACATCTGATCTATTATTTGAGTCATAATCTCAATGATACGGAAGTTAAGTACTCATATGTAGAAAAGCTTGCCTTGAAAATTGTTCAAGTTGTCCAAATATTTCGCCATTATATCCTACTCTGAAAAACAACAATAGTTTCATATTGAAACCCCATGAATTATATCTTATCACGTCAATTGCTGGTGGTCAAATATTCAAAATGGATTGTCATTTTACAGGAATTTTATTTGGAATTTATCAAATCCAAGTCAAAGAAGTCTTTAGTTTTGGCTGAGCTTCTATGTGACTTTCCCTCTGATAGTACTGCAACTACGTCGGAACCGTCAATTCCTAATGAGTCTCTATTTTTGATCGGATCATCTGATCCTTGGTATGGGGATTTCATAATTTATCTCCAAACTCAAAATTTTCGACGTAATACCTCTCGCTCTGAACAACAACGTATTTGATACCAAGCTAAATATTATCTTATTGTTGGTGATACAATTTATTGTTGTGGTGTCGATACAATTTTAAGAAGGTGCCTCACTCATGAGGAGGCCGAAAAAGTATTAAATGATTTTCATGCTGGGGCTTGTGGTGGACATTTATCTGGATATGCTACCGCATAGAAGATACTCCGTGTCGGTTACTTTTGGCCTACTATTTTTCCAGACTGCATCCTCGCGGTCAGAAGTTGTCATGCATGCCAGATTTTTTATCGTAAGATTCGCAAACCGCCAGCGCCAATGCATCCTATTTTCTCTGCGGGACCATTTATGAAATGGGGTATTGACTTCATGACCTATAACCCTCATTCATTTAGGGGGCATGGTTATAGTATTTTCGCAGTCGACTATTTTACCAAATGGGCCGAAGCAATGCCTACATTCAATAACACAGGACAGCCAGCTGCATTGTTTTTCTTTAATCATGTTATTGCACTATTTGGGGTCCCACAGGCTGTAGTTACAAATCATGGGAAGAACTTTAGCAACCACATGATGTTTGAATTGACTGCCAAGTTAGGATTGTCACATGATAATTCTACTCCTTACTATCCACAATCAAATGGACAAGTTGAGGTGATTAACAAAATCCTTAAACGAATGCTTCAACAAATGATAGGAGTTCGTAAAAGAAACTGGCATTTGATCTTGTACTCCTCTTTGTGGGCGTATCAAACCTCAGTGAGAAACATGACCGGATTTACTCCTTTTCAATTGGTGTATGGTCTGGAAGCTATCTTACCAATCCAATGTGAAATATCATCGTTAAAACTTGCAATAGACTTGTTACCTAACACCTTATAAGAAGAAGCGAGTCTCCTTAACCTCATCCATCTTGATGAAATGTGTCATGATGCCCAATTGGCCAACGAAGTGCATAAGAGATGTATAAAGGCACAATATGACAAAAATTTCCAGCCTCACATCTTCTTAGAGGGCGACTTGGTCATTCTTTACGATCAAGAAGCTAAAGTAATACGTACAGGGAAATTTGAGCCATTATGACATGGTCCCTATATTTTCAAAAGAGTTCTTGCTAAGGGTGCCTATGATTTATTTTATTACAATGGAATTCCATTGGCGTAGCCTATAAATGGGTTCTATTTGAAACGTTACTATGCTTAATCATGAGCATAGTGATTTTTTGTATTATATTGTATGTATATGCTATTGATTTTCATTCACTATCTTAATTTTTTTTTAGAGTTTTCTTGACGTTAGTAATCCACTTTACATTTCATCGCAGATGTCTGAATCTTCGAAACCATTTGTTGGATATGCTGATGGTGCTAGTCATAGTACACAGAATCTGTACTCTGCAGCGTGGGCCATTTTTTCCTCGAACGGAAAGTTGGTGAGTTTTCAAGGGATTTGTATTGGTAGATCGACGAACAATATCACTGAGTATAGCACGTTGATCAAAATTATTTCTAATGCCATTTCATTTGGTATTAACCGCATAATTATAAGGTTAGATTCACAACTTGTGGTATTACAACTCACTAGTGATTATACTGTTAGAAATCCAACACTTCTTAAATTCTTCCTAATATTTCGACTTTTGGAAATACATTTTGATTTTATTCAATATCAACACATTTCCAGAAATTTGAACACATTGACTGATTCATTAGCAAATCAAGTTTTAGACAGACATTTGAAACATATGTAAAGAAAACATTCACATCATTGAATAGGATTGCACAATAAACATAGGAAAAAATCTGAAATCATATAGATATATAGTTATAGGTTTTTACAAAATTTGTGCCGGTTATCTGACCTCAAAATTTATGCAAAATGTCATAAGTAAACTAGTGGTGCTTATGATAACATGCTCTAGATTTAGCTATCCTACGAAGTAATCACATCCAACGGTTAAGAACCATATTAGTGTGTCGTTGCAGTCGCATAGGAAGCTCTTCGATCTGGCAATCCATAATCCCGAAGGTCAAACCCTCTATGTGTTGCTAAAGTTTGTTCAGAGTCTCAGCCATATCAAGATCCTGAAGGACTACTCTCCCGACATCCCTCTCTGCTGGCACATCTGCTTCGCGCTCTGGTTCCACTACTAGTTGAAAATGACCAACATCTGCATTACATCAAAAATTTTAGTTTAGTCTTGGGAAAACATAAAAATACAAAAAAATTGTATAAACCTTAGGAAAATAAAAAAACATGGTCAAAAAATTCTTACCCGTTGCACCCCACTAAGCGCCTTCTGGTAATTATAAATCTAGATCTCCTCGGAAATCAACGCCTGCATATGTGTACTCATCGATGGCGATGATCTGTCGCCGAAACTAGGCAAAGAATGTAGTAGAGAACACAATAGTCGATTGAACTACATGCCGACCCATGATTTCTACCCATCTCTGCATCCGAGGATCTCTAGGACTAGTTATATCTAGTGTCACATGTTGTGGTTGCATTAGTGGAATCTGTTCTAAAGCGCAGGATATAAGGATTGAACCATAACTGAAATTCTTCTTCCTTCCTCCATTTTCTTTGTTCAATTTTTCCTTTATCTGAGAAAGAACAGCTTCAGACCAGTTGAAGACTGTTGTCTCCATACACTCTAGCGCATGCTGCATATACAATCTATTCGCTACATGTAGTGTAACGGTGCCAACAAGTTTAGCGATTGTGAAAAGGATAGTTCTCAAAGGAAAATATCTGACATCCTAGATGTTTATTTTTCCATCTTTGCTAGGTTCTTCCCCTGGATAGAAATACTATAGAATATAATCCCTCACTGTCTCTCCTCCAACAGTAGACCCTGAGAGTGAAATGGGCAAACCTCTCCTCGAAAAACCTGTGAGAAAATACACATCCTCAACTGTTATGGGAACCACTTGGTTCTTAATATGAAATGCCTCTATCACCGGATCCCATGCTCGAACTAAGAATTTTAAGAGTTCTATTTGTTGCCTCATTCCCAACAACTTGAAGTACTTAAGCAGTCCACAATCTCGTATGGCTCTTACTATACCTGGATCATTTAAGGAAATCATATCTTGTTCTTCCTATTCTCTTTCCCTCCATGTAATCGTCATTATAATCTGATGGAAACCTGAAATACAACCATAGGATCCATTAGATTCCATTTTTTGCAAAAAACTAGGCAAATTTTAGGCATTATGAGAAAATAAAAAACTTATACTACGCCCAACGCACTCCCTAGCAAGAGACAGTGCATTGCACATGCAAGTACACTTCACTGTACCTGCTATGCAATGCAGGTTTCGACATTCAAGGGTGTGTTGTCCTCACTTTGGGCAGAATTTACCCTAGGGACCTTAAAACCCTAAAAATTTGCAGAAATTGGAGATGAAATGAATACCAAAGGAAAGAGGAGGTTCATGGCACTAACATGGATCAAACGGTGATGAAATCCATCCATAGAAATGATCGCAATCAAAAGATGAAGTTCAGGGGTAAAATTAGGTTCAGAGCTCCAAAATGCAAATGGTAACTATGGAATGGTAAAAATGAATAGTGAAACTACTTTTAATAGTCATTTAATTATTTGTAAGTTAAATTTTTTGCTATGAGTATAGTTTTATTATGTTTTTATCATGAAACGGGTATTTTTAATCCATTCGATGTTGTTCTGAACAGGAAATATAACTAATGAACAGATTAGTCGTGCAGATTTATTCAAAGAATGAATTCGCCACAAAGCATACTTTTTCTCCTTATTTTTCGAGCTTTGTTAAAAACGAAAAAGGATTTGAAGCGCACTTTTATCTCTTTTTCGAGCTTCGATAATAGCGAAAACGGAACCCCTGTAGTCTTCTTTCAGCTCTTTTCAGACTCCGATAATGTGAAAATATTGTCGAGCACTTGTCTTTTCGAGCTCGTAAAAGTAAATGAATTGATATCTACTCAGTATATGTTTAACCATTTTCCGGACTGAGATAGATTATTTACGAAAAATGAATACCTTGGTTAAACATGACCAAAGAGGTTCTCTCATATATTATTTTACACTTTTTCAGTTCTGAGTGACAAATTTACGAAAAAGTACTTATGGATTTTTCTTTCGTCCATTTTTTCAAACTCTCTAAATATGAAATGAACACTTGGACAACAATTTTCCCTATATGCATCTGTATTGGCTTTGATTTTATGTAAGATCTTAGTTGATGTATATGGTTTATACTTTACTGATTTAGCAAACTAACTTGAATAGACATCTTTTTTATTGCTATCTTCTGTTGTTTAGTGTTCATTCTTGCAGGAAGCATTTTGCACAAACCGCTGGAATTTGAAGCTGCAATGGAAGCAAAAGAAGGAACCATTTGGAAGCGCTTGGATTTCAAGTAAGCTTCTAATCTATTTTGTGTGTATGTTCTTAGTTAGAAGAATAATTTGTATAGTCTTTAATATGTTGTTCTAGATTATCACCTATCTAGGGAAGCGTGTTTTATCCGCAATTCAGAATTTTGTCCAACATCTATAGTTGATGAAATGATATTGAAGTTTGAAGTGAAGATTGTACCCATTGAAGAGGAGTATATTGGATTATATTTTGGTTTGTGTAGGAGTGAAATTTCCATATTTCTAAGTTTTGTTTGAAGTTGTAGGGTTGAGCCATCCATTAAAATAATTAATAAATGGAATTATATATTTTTATTAACATAGATTGACGGTTCTGATTGTCAAAGTTCCAAGCTATATTTATATCTAGACCTATTACAAAGTTTAAGTACAAAGTAAATTAAATAATCTATATCCCTCGATTATCCAGAGCATCCATATTCGGTTGTATATTTTGGAAGGTTTTAAAGAATATTATAATGAAGGATTATATATGAAATGTTTTGGTGATCATTAAAAGTAAAAATTTGATTGGATGAGTAAAGTTCTTAAAGAGAGATACTTGTTACCATTTTGGTTCCAACCTTTTTTTTAAGTTTATTTCGATCAATGCAAAGTTAAAAATTTTGGATGAAAAAAATCTGTGGTACCACCAAACTCCAAATAAGTCAAAGATTAAATAAAAGTATCATGGTTCCACTACATTAAATTTCAAACATCGTGATATAAATATAAAATATTAGTTATATGTTTAGGATTCCATAATAGAGTTACATGCAAGGGTCAACCATCATAAAGGGTTTGGAAAGAATGAGTTCCAATAAAATGGTTTAGCTGAAGGCTGAAGAAAGAAAGAGAGGATGAATTTGAAGAAGATATATTGTGTCATCATATTTAAGTGATCACAATGTACCTTTTCTAGAATCAAGTATGAAAATGATGAATGGTCAAAATAAACTTCAAGACAACATGGAATTTTTATTTACAAGTGAATTCAAATCTCTACACAAGATAAAGCTAAGAAAACATTTTATAAAATTTGAGATTTTTGTATTGGACCAACATAATTTTTGGTATCATAATTGTCTTTGATACATACTTGTGAATGGGAAAATAAAATTATAACAAGAAAATAAATTTCCAAATAGATTTTTCGAAGGGTAAATGAAGCAAGTATATGATTTTAGTACATTTTGTGTGTGAGAAGTGGAATTGCAGCCTAAAATTTTCATATAGGTAACAATAATAATAATAGAAAAGAGATAGGTTCTTACAAATATGAAATAATAATTGGTGGAAAGAATAATCCATCAAGCTATTGAACCTTGAATAGTGAAGAGTGAGGAGCTAGAAAATATCAAATAGAAGGTGCAAGGATAATAAGTACCAAAAGAAATAACAAGAAACAGGTCTAAAGCAGACCTAGGTGAGGTATATTTTGTAGGGTGAAACAGGCTTGTGAAGGAAGGGGAGGCATATTTCAACCTAAATTGGAAGTGAAAGTGAGAGAAAAAGGTAGTCATATTTAACCTCAAAGGAAATTGAAAGAAAAAGGAAGGGATTAATAGTAGGAAAATCCATGGAAAAGTGAAAGAAACGTAATCTAAGAAAGAAGACAGGTTGTGAGAGAGAATCCTATGAAGGAGGGTGAAAAAAAAAACCTGCATTGATGGAATTTAAAATAAGAAGGGTTAGAAGAGATCAAAGGAGATAGCTAACAACAAGGGAATTGATGACAAATGTGAGAAATATGAAACAATATTTGTATACCATGTAAATAGTTTAAAGAAGAGGAATTGAAGTAGGTAAGATAGGTGATGAAGAAAAATCATAACAAGATATGGAAATAAAAGAAGGATGGGAAAGTGCAAAAGAAATAATCGTAAATGCAGTCATGAAGGAAAGTTATAAACCTCAATTAGAAGCTCCTACATATGAAAGAAGTCTTAATGTAGAAGATTTAAGTGATTGAATTACAACCATGGATAAGTATTTTGAATATGAGGAGACAACATATAACATAAAGTCAAGTTTATTGTTAAAATATTGAAAGGACGTGTTTCATTATAGTAGGACAACATTAAAAATGAGAAAAGAAAGAGAGGAAAACAAAATATTGCATCATGGGACATAATCGTAGCCAATTTGAATTCTAAATTCATGCCAAGGGATTGGTGCACTCTTAAAAATTTGTGGCAGAAGTAAATGAATGTGAAAGATAAAACCTTATTCCAAGTACTTTATGACTATAGATAACTTTTTATTTCCCTTAATCATCCATAAAACTTGAAAACACCAGATCTCAAACCCTAGGGTAAGTTAGTTTATTTTCCATGCCTTGTTGGATTCTAGTTCTTACTCCAAAAAGACCCTATAATCGTTTTATTCAATAAATCCACACACACACACACACACACACACAGATATATATATATATATATATATATATATATATATATATATATATATATATATATATATATATATATATATATATATATATATATATATATCAGGTGGATGGGAAGAATGATTTCTATTTCCGCCACTTAGGTTCAATTCTCTACAAGTAACATGATGAGGATAAATATAGGATAAATATTTTTGTAATGGCTATGTGTGTATGAATATTGTTTTATTTACCATCACTTTCACCATTGGGTTGAGAGAGAGGATGATTTCCCCTATATATATATATATATATATATATATATATATATATATATATATATAGATACAACCTAAAGCACTAATCTACCATCCTCCATCAGCCATTTTTCTTTATAATATTTAAATTTAGACCATCAAAACATTCCTTAATTACATGTGTTTGGGGACCCATTGAGACTTTATTGGTTAATATTAGCATTTAAATTGACCGGTAGGAAATTTTGAGCCTGTTAGGGTCTTATAATAATAGGATTCATAATTTTGAATCGACTTTGATTAGTATTGTAAATATATACATACTTTTCTTTCTGCAAATTGTTTTCCCATATTAGAAAATTTTAAAAAAATGTAAAGAGGGTAAAAGTCCTAAAAGAAAAATCAAAGGACTTGAAAGAAAAAATATCAAAAAGAATATAAAAATGGAACCCCAAAAAAAAGAGATAAAAATAAAACATGAAAGTGATGCAAATCCAAATGCCACTACTAATTACTTTTACTGCAAAATAAATATTGTGTGCAGCTTGTTAAAATGCCACAATCCATGAAGGTCAAACTGCTTAAACTTGACTTTTCATGCTTTAAATTTCATGTTGTTAGATAGAGAATAAAGATCTAGCCAAATAGTTTAATCTTAGCAGATCAGTAGTTAGGTAGAGAATAATAAGGAGCTCAACAGTTTAATATGAGCCCTTGGAAGAAATAAGGATAGAATTATTTAGTTTGTTGTTTCAAAGAAAAATGAATAAGGGTTTGCAAGCTCAAATGCACCCATAAAATGAAGTAAAAATGTTAGGGTAGCATATGGGTAGGTAGAAGCAGTTTTGACAAGCATAAATAATAGATAATTGGTCATTTCATTTACTAATTTCCCTTCAAAATCATTCCCCTTGTAAAAATACCCCATCCATTTCATTTTTCCTCTCTCCCCTTATTTCATTCTTTTTCCCTTTGCAAAAAGTCCCTTTTCCTAAGTTAAAACACATTTTTTCCTTTGGAAAAGTAAAATCCCTCTAACTAATTTCCATTTATTCAAAAATACCTTTATCCTAAGTAGTTATTTAACAAAAAAAATGTTATGTCGGGTCCCACAATGAAAGAAATATATTCCCAATAGCAGTTTTAAAGTTAAAAATTAGTGAATTATACATCTCGCAAATACATTTCAGTATTAACATATAACATAATGTGTTAAATCCCTTTATATACCTTTTATCCCGTTATATATTAAAACCTTACTATATAAAGTCCCAACCCATTATTTTTATTTAAACTTTGGTTTAATTTTCCCCACATGTTATATATCCCGATCCCATGTATATTAAACATAGTTTTTATACATTTTTACCTTACCCCATTGGCTATAAAAACCCAATCATAGGATTAGAATTTTTTTTTTTTTAAATGTGAAAAGGGTAAATGTCCTAAAATAAAAATCAAAGGAATTGAAAGAAAAAATATCAAAAAGAATATAAAAGTGGACCCCAAACAAAAAAAAGATAAAAATAAAACATGAAAGTGATGCAAATGTAAATTCCACTACTATTTACTTTTACTGCAAAATAAAGATTGTGTGCAGCTTGTTAATATGCCACAATCCATGAAGGTCAAACTGCTTAAACTTGACTTTTCATGCTATAAATTTCATGTTGTTAGATATAGAATAAAGATCTAGCCAAATAGTTTAATCTTGGCAGATCATTAGTTAGGTAGATAATAATAAGGAGCTCAATAGTTTAATCTGAGCCCTTTGAATAAATAAGGATTTAATTAGTTAGTTTGTTGTTTAAAAGAAAAATGAATAAGGGCTTGCAAGCTTAAATGCACCCATAAAAATGAATTAAAAATGTTAGGGTAGAAGATGGGTAGGTAGAAGCAGTTTTCACAATAATGGATAACAGATAATTGGTCATTTCATTTACTAATTTCCCTTCAAAATCATTCCCCTTGTAAAAATACCCCATCCCCTCCATTTTTCCTCTTTCCCCTTATTTCATTCTTTTTCCCTTTGCAAAAAGTCCCTTTTCCTAAGTTAAAACACATTTTTTTCCTTTGGAAAAGTAAAACCCCTCTAACTAATTTCCATTTATTCAAAAATACCCAAAAAATCCAAAAATACATTTATCCTAAGCAGTTCTTTAAAAAAAAAGAATGTTATGTCGGGTCCCACAATGAAAAGAAATATATTTCCGATAGCAATTTTAAAGTTAAAACTTAGTGTATTATACATCTCGAAAAGACATTTTATTATTAACATATAACATAATGTATTAAATACCTTTATATATTAAAACCTTACTAGATAAAGTCCCAACCCATTATTTTTATTTAAAATTTGGTTTAATTTTCCCCACATGTTATATATCCCGATCCCATGTATATTGAACATAGTTTTTATACATTTTTACCTTACCCCATTGGCTATAAAAGCCCGACCATATCAAGCATAAACCAATCGCATATCATAAACCCCAGGCCCCACACCTTTTAAAACTTGATGACTCCATCGCATCTTCCCAACCGTTAGATCTAATCCAATAAGATTTGATGGCCCTAATCCCTTGTCACGCATTTCATTGCCCAACTGTTAACACACCATAGACCTTGCGAAAAGAATATTTTGTGGGGTTCTCCTCCTTGCTACGTGTCGGCATTTTATTTGATTGCATCTTCAAGACTATTAACGCTTACCACCTTTTCCCATTGCAAAAATCATTGAGCGGTTTTCTCCACGGCGTGCAAACCACCCGCTCGTTTGAAATGTTCGCGCATTAATGCAAAACAATGATTTTTTAAAATGCATATATGTCACCCTTTGCTAGCCTTTTTTACCTTTATATTACATTTTGCGCTAAAGAAGCACTGCCAACCTATTTCTGAGCAACCAGATCACTGAACCGACCATATTTCAAGCCTTTTCACTCAAATTCAAGACTTCTACTACTACAAGACATCACATAATCAAATTGAAGCATTTTAAAGACCTATAAAGCTTCAGGAAATCCCTCTTCTACCTCAGAAACCCTCCTGCAAAGCAAATATTTGGTTTTCCCATGTATTCTTCAAAGAAAAGGCATGTTCTTGAGCTAAAAAGAAAATTAATCAGTAATTGAATCAAATTAAGATTACTAGCAGACCAAGAAAGCCTTCTTGCCTTCTAAAATCATTTTTTGCATACCCTAAGCATTCTTTTCACAGATTTTGAGGTTCAAGACTATTTTAAAACACAAAACTTGATTAATTGGATCATTTAGAAGCCATCTGCATACTTGAAAAATCCTCCTGTGCTTTTCAATCCATTTTGTAGAGACTCTAGGTGTCTTTTTTCAAAATTCCAAGGTCTTGAGATTGTTGTTTGTCACAGAGAGTGCACTACAAACCCTAAATGTCCTTTTTCAGAGTTCTGAGGTCCTAAAATTGTTTTTAAAGCTCATAAATTGAAAATTTTATCAAGTAAACCTTTGCAGACCATAGGATAAACCCCTGTTTCATCCTCATTCCTTCTGCAAACTGTTATAATATTTCTGAGGTGCTCTTACAGGCCTAAATCATTTTTTTCTCAGTTAAAAGAGTAATAGAATTGATAAATCAAGCAAAGAAATGGCTTCCAAAAAAAAAATAGTTGTCAATCCTCTACATCCCCTTGTTGTAGATGTAGAACACATTCCTTTAGTTGACAAAGACTTAAATATTACTGACATAGTCACAAAATTTAACCTCCTTGAGCTCCACTGCTAGAGCCAAGAAAAATCCATAGATTAGGCTGATGAAGTTTTTATTTATGAGTCAAATTTTCCAAAATATGTTGTCCCATAGACCTTCCAGTGCCCTAAAGTGATTAGACTCTGTCAATCCTACTATTTTCCTGATCAGAGAGCCATAGTAAACTCTGAAAAAAAGTTATTTTTACTATTACAGCTGATTCTAACAACCAAATGCTTCAGATCCAATCCAGGCCAGATGAAGTTCCTTTTTCCATTTAAGCCCTCAATCAGTTATACTTAGATCTGGACTTCCCCAAGAGGTTCAAGATATTTCAAACTTTCATGCCTTATTTTGTAGAAATTCCCAAGGTAAATGCTCCATACCCTTCTGCAAAATTTTCTGAAAGGACAAGACATATAATTTCCATGTTGTCTTTTATTCTTGGATATTTCATAGATGGACATGCTGATGTTGCAGTTCTATGTTTTTGGTCTACTTTCGACATACCTGGTTAGCACCCTGCTACCATTTTTAATTTTTCCCAATACCTTGTTGACAATATTCATGAACAGTTGGTCAAAATGCCTTCTGAAGGTGTTTTCAAGTATTCCTCAATCCTATTCCACATGTTTTTATACTTTCAGTCTAAGAAGTTTTCAATCAACCTTCAAAAGCTTAATGTTTAAGGAAACCCACAATCAATCATCTTTTGGACTTCCTTGATAAGGAAAGTCAACACTGAATTCACATACAGATGTTTTATTGATTCCTTTGAATTCATCCTATGGTCAATTTAGTGAACAAAAACAATCAACCCAGAATTAGTGAAGAGATTATGAAGGTCCTACTATTTTCAAAGCATAATAGAATAAGAGATTCGTACTTGTACCAAAATCATACTGAAATAAGAGTATATGGATCAAGTATTTTTCCATATAAACTGCCCAAATACCTCCCTATGAGGTTATTTTCCCTTGAATATATAAGGCAGATTATTAATTCAAATGCAAATAATTTCTTTGCAGCAAAGAAAAAGACACAGTTCAAATTGAAAAATCAGGTTGGCCCTTTTATCTGTAACAATAGAGATGCAAGTTCAGAGGCTGAAAAACATTTGCAAGAATTCAATTTTAGTCACAATTTTCTGTGGTATTATGATCCCCTAGGAATTATAAGTAAAATGAGAGTTAAGTGAAAACTCACTTCTTATATACATGAAGAGAAACCAAAGATTGAGAAATTCTCCAACCAGTCGGAATGGTTGGAGAACACCTTGATAGAGGTAGAGAAGCAAGGTGAGACTAGTCAAACTTTGCAAACTCTAGCCCAAGAAGAAAAGAACTCAAAGAAAAATAGAGAGGAAGGATCATACACTGCAGAGCCTACAATTAAAACTAAATTTAAATTGAGATATTGGAAAAAGCCAAAGTTAAATCCTACCAATAAAGAAGTGGAAACAATAGAGGTGATTGATACAGAAACAATAGCAAAGGACAATGCACCTCCTACAATAATTGAAGAATAAAAATAGCCTACAACTTCAAACACTCAGCTTATTCAGAAGCAACACAGTGTTGAAGTTTCCTCATCCAAAAAACTAGTAGAAAAGGAGATGGATATCAAAGAAATATATAAAGAAATCAAAGCCAGAAATGAAGAAATTAAAACTGAAATATATTCTCAGTATCTGAAACAAACTCCTGGCATCTAGAATAGGCTACTTTCTGCCTTTGACTATAAGAATAAAGATGCTAATGACATTTCTTCAACACACAATTCAAACTCATAAGTCATATTCTGATTACAAAAATATAGATTTTGAAGTCTTGGCCCATGATATTCATCCTCTAGACCAAATTGAGTTTCATAAGCAGGCAGGGGAGATGATTTATTCTACAATGAACACCAAGACCATGAGTGTACAGAAATTGAAAAACTCTATTGCAAATATCAGAGATCAACTCAAATTGGAAAAACCATCTTCACAGGCAAAAGACAATAGAATTAAAAATTTGGAGGAATTAGTAATTGAAGTAGGATATGATCCTAAAAATGTCAAAGTTGAAGAGGAATTGATAAAGAAGAAAAATGCAGACATTGCTATATTAAAGAAGCAACTAAATCTGCCCCCTATAGAACATCCTCAAGCAAAGGAAGTATTACAAGATACAAATCAGAAATATGAGATGATGAATCTCATTCTATAGTTGATTGGTCAAATAAAGGGAATGGAGAATGAAATGGACAACTTGGTCCAGGAGAAAGAAACCAACAAATAAACAGTCCCAGCCACTGTCATTCCTGTAGTTACTACTGTTGTACCTTCCACACTAGCAGAATCACTGGCTCCTACAGTTCCCATGGCTACAACATTACCTGTCACTTCATCAACAACTTCAGCAACCGAGTCTTCAACAACAACAACACAACATTCAGATGAAGCAAGTAAATTAGTAAAATATATGTAGGACATGTCTATTCAGCCCAATGAGATTAATAGACTTAAGGAAAAACTTAAATGTCTTGAAGATGAAAAGAAACTTGCTAAAATAATGTATATGAATGAAGAACAAAGAGAAAATAGATTGATTGAGCAATTGAAGAAGTTAGAAAAATATCTAACATTTAAAGAACCCATCTCACAAGCTAGACAACAGCCTTAGACCAATATCATTGAATCTGTCAATGATATTTGGCCATCCATACAAGTTATCTATGAACATATAGACTTAGTAAAATAAGAAAGAGAATCTATTCAAAATATCAAAGAAGATCTTGGTAAGAAACCTGAAGAAGCCCTTGAAATCATCAAGTTTCTCAATTCCAAAAATAGACAAGAACTTGAAGAAATTGGAATTAATGACAGATCATAAACCATCCTAGAAGTTAGGAAGGTAATTTCAAAGAATAATTTGATGGTATAGCAACAGGAGAAATTCCAAAACATGGAGGTTTCCATTACCAGGTTTATGATGAAATTTGATGTCCTAAGGCAAAAATTCCTTCCAAATCCATTAGTTATCCATGACAAACTAATGAAACAGGATGACTATGATAAGAAAATGAGAGTAGTTTCCAAGGATCAAGCTAATCTTCCTACCTCACAAGGTATTCCAACAGGGAAGGTAATTTAAAAAAACTTTGAGAATTTGTTTTACCTACAGCATGAGGTGAAACACATATTTTTCAAAAAGCCTACATTCTCAAAGTATACTAAAGTTGATGAGATATTCAGGAGAATGATGAAGATCATATTGCCAGAGGCAGAATTTTGGGAAAATATGATTGATTTACTATGAAATCAGGTTGCAGTAAGAACAAAAGAAGTAAAGGTAAAACAAAGCATGTTGTTTTTACATTTACAGTTACTGTTTTGTAGTTAAAATCATGACGGTAAATAGTGAAAGAGTATCAGCTCAAAGTCAAATTTTAAAGTCAAATCAAAAATTACAAAGCAGAGATAAAGCTGCCAGCATAGAAAACACTTCGCTATCTAGCTGCAGCCTTCATTGAACAAAAAAGAGAGAAAACAACAACAAACTGAAGGCAGAAAACAGTAATTTTAATTTAAAAAAAAGGGACAACTAGAATTAGTTAGAAAGCTATCACTATCTTCTTGCATGAAGATATTTCTTTTTCCATGAATAATTCCTAAGTTTGTTTTCGGATATTTTGTATGAGTTTTTGTATAAATACTTCTCATTTAGGAGTATTGAGTGTAGATGAATTGTTTAAAATTTTTATAGTTGCACTATTCTGAACCTAAGGGTGATTGTACCAATTTCAAGTCAACAGACCGGATTAAAGTAATAAAGCATCATATTACAGGATTCATGTGTTTTTCCAGTACAATGAAGTATTTTCACTTGTTTCTTTGTAAATTTCATATGTTTTCCATCAATATTTGTATGTTTTTCTAAATCTAAACGTTAAATCAAGAGTATTATTTCAGAATATATTAAAAGCACTCTGTCTTGAACTGTTTATCATTTACATGTTTTCCACTTATATCTAGACTAAGGAACCCTTAATTGCTCCCTAGTTTCGATTGACCTCTGCCTTTTCACTCATTATCTGGATTTGAGAACCCTTAATCTCTCTCTTACCCTGATTGAAACCATTTTCACCATCAACCTTGAAGATCTGAAGTAACACAGCTATCTTTCCCTTTAAACATTTCCCTTTAGACCTTGATCCTGATATGATTGCTTGACAAATTGACTCCATTAGCCCGATGGAATAAATACCTACATCTATCCATCTGAGTAAGTGATTTCACCACCAAATCAAATCAAAATCCAAAACCAATTTACCCTGCATAACTAGCCTAAAATCAGCTAAAATCAACAAAGATAAATAATATAGAGAGAGCCCTCTCTGAGCATTAGGAAGGCTAGATCGTATGGCTTAAAAATAGGTTTTTGGTTACCTCTAATATTATTTAAAACAAAATAAAAAATCTCACAACTTTTGAGAATTATTGGAGTGATAACATACTGGCGACCATACTGGGGAACTAACCAGTCCTCAATGTTTAAAATTAATCTTAAAGGAAATACTTTTACTTATATTTTCACCTTAGGATTGTTTTAAATAGTTGTGAGTATCTTTTCATAAAAAACTATAATTCCGGCTTCCAGAAGAATCTACTATACTAGGTCTAATCCAAATCCAAAACCTGTTGTTATAGTAGATAATCCTGATAGAATTGTAAAGAAAAGAAAACAATTAGAAAGTTTAGATAATAAAAATTCATTGATCAAATCAAATTCTCTTCCCAATAAACTATCAAGTTTACAAGACATTGAATTGAATTTAAATTTTGAACAATATTTGTTTAGAACTAAATCATAAAGTGACATACATAATAGTGTAATAGATCCTGATTTCATTTCATTCATTGAAAGTAAGAAGGAAATTTTTTCACTAAATTAATATGAAAAATCCCTAGAATTTTATGATAAACTTGATGTTATAACTGCAACTTTCATTAAAGAAATTGATGAGGCTTACCTTCAACATTCAGTTGAATTGACAACTTTATCTGCATATACCCCTAAGCCTTCTATATGGCATTTAGACACCAGTCAGTTAGAATCTTTAGGTTGATCCTTGTTTACTACCACTTCATCCATTATTTCCACCACACTTCATTCCATAGATTCATTTTTTCCTAAGCTTCCACTTCAACCTAGAATTTTATTTCCATCTCCCAACACCTCAACTTCATCCCCTAGAATTTCTATTTCTTTTTCTAGTACTTCATTATCATTTCCAAGCACCTCTTCTAGCATCCCAACTACATCTTCTAGTATTTCAACCACATTTGCAAGTACATATTATAATATCCCAATCTCATCTGCAAGTGCTTTAACTACATCTGCAAGCACTTCAAGTTCTTCACAAAGTACTTCAAACTTACCTCCTAGCCAAGCTAGAATCCAAGCCATGGCTGCCAGATATGCCCCATTGGTCCTACAAGCCCCTCTAAATGCCATGCCCCAAGATTATCAAAGAAAAATCCCTCAATTTGATGGAACCACTCACGACACTGCACAACAACATGTTAATAAAATGACAGACTACTTTGAATTGCATGAAATAGATGATGCAAATGTTCAAATGAGAATTTTTTCTCAAACTTTAGCTGGTGATGTTAAAAAGTGGTTTAAAGGTTTACCTGCTGGTAGTATAGTTGATTTAGCTATTTTCCCTAGAATGTTTCTTAATATATGGGAAAATAAGAAGAATCCATTACAAATTTTTTCTGAATTTGAAAATATAAAAATACCACCAAATGAAACAGTTCAAGACTATTATACAAGATATAATAGTGTTTACAATGCAATCCCTGCTAATCTTAAACCTCATCCAGACTCTAGACTGATCAAATTCCTTGATGGATTTGATAAAGATATGGAATACCAACTAAGAGAGAGGAATCTTGAAAACTTAGAGCAAATGAAAAGTAATGATGTAAGTGTAGAAGCAAACCTATTAGCCAAAAAATCTAGATTGAGAAATGAAAGGAGAGTGACAATAAAACAGGAAACATCGAACTCAGATTTGAAAATAGATAGCTTAGAAAAAACATTAGAAAGAATGATGGATAGGTTAGACAAAATGGAAACGAAGCCACAGTGGGATAACCAACAACAAGGACCTCAGATAAGAAATCCCAATTTTATGAAAAACACTAACACTGGTAAATCTAGAGAATCAAAACTTGGCCAAACAATAAGACCACCTTTCCAAGAGAACTATGCTGAAAGTTCTCACCAAAATTAAAATGATGAAGATACTCAGATCAATATAATGGGCATTAATGATGATAACACCATTTTTATTACACAATAAGGACATGAGTTATATGAATTACAATAGTTGCGATTAGAATCTGGTGAATCTTTTGATTACAAGCAAGGTTATGAGTATGCAATTGATGAAGTTCATAGGAAATATAACCTTAGGAGCAAGAAAAATGTAGAACCCTCTACTAATATATCTTCCCAAACTCAAACAAAGAAAATAGAAGAGATTCCTACAACTAAAGTTCTGCAAATCCTCCCTAGGGCAACCCAGCAAAACTCTATTTCAACTCAGAAAAATTCAAATACTAATAGGACAATTTCAAGTCCCAAAATTTCATCTAGTCCTAAAATTGTTGACATAACAGATATTGTTGTTCAAACATCAGCAGATCCTCAAAAATTTGTTGGTGCCAAGACAACAATTTACGCTAAAACAACAATTTCAGATCCAAAAACATCTGTTGTTGATCACCAATCAGCTGGTCCTAAAACAACTGCTGCTGAAACCTCAAAATCTGCCAAAAATTCCACTGCATCTCAAACTGTCCCTGAAAAGAAAATTAAAAGCATTAAAACAGTGGAAACACAAACAAAAAATGAAAAAACAACTGTAGAAAAGGAAGATAAACACACCCAGACTACAGTTACAAAAGAAGAAATAATTCAGTTAGGAAAATCACAAACACCATTCAACATCCAAGCTGAAATTACCAAACTAAAGATACCAATTCCTTTGAAAAAGTTGGTAAAACATGACCTATAAAAACACACACATCACTGAAACTTTAAACATGAATGACGAAGAATATTCAGTTAATTTAAGTGATGATCAACCAAAACTAATCTTTGGTCCTGAAGTAAATGGAAAACACCAAGAAGGAGGAGTTCCTCCTTTATACATTAGCCTAATTGTTCATGACCAAATATTACATAATGCAATGCTAGATTCGGGAGCTTCACACAATTTGATGCCAAAAGCAATTATGGAAACCTTGAATTTAGACATCACTAGACCTTATAAATATCTCTTCTCATTTGATTCTAGTAAAGTGAAATGTTTAGGATTAATCAAAGATTTATGTGTCACTTTAGTTCAATACCCTGGAAAAAGCATGATCATGGATATTGTAGTAGCTGACATCCCTCCTAAATATGGAATGTTTTTATCTCACTCATAGGTAGCTAAACTGTAGGGATCTCCACAACTAGACATGTCTTATGCAACAATATCATTTTTTGGTCAACCTAAGAAACTTTACAGAGAGACATTAATGAAGTACATGGTTAGTAGTGTACAAAAGACCTTGAAACTATCCCACCTATTCTACACCTATTGATATGGACTCCTTCATTTTATGTAATTCTGATTCTGGTATAGAGAAAAACACATAATTAAAATGGAAAGAGAAATACCCAGATAGTGAAAACATTTTTCATGAATCAATGTGGCATTTAGACTTTGATGGATTAGTTAACAAATTAGGAGTAGGAGCAGGGGTTTGGATACACAACATGGAACAGAACCATTCTGAAGGTCATGCCTTTAGATTAAATTTCAAATGTACAAACAACATGGCAGAGTATGAGGCTTTGATTTTAGGAATGCAGATTGTTAAAAATTTAGGAAGAAAAAGAGTTTCAATTATGGGAGACTCTGATTTAATTGTGAAACATATTAGAGGAGAATATTCTATATATAATCCTAGATTAAGCCAATATAGAGAAACAATTTTAGATTTGATCAAAGAATTACTTGATGTGACTTCGCTATAATTCCTAGAAAACAAAACATACAGGCACACTGCTTAGCAACTTTTTCTAGTACTTGCAATCTTCCTTTTCAACCAAATCATCAATATACATCATAAGTTAAACATAGGTCTACAATACCACACAATCTAAAATATTGGCAAATATTTTCATAGGATGAACAAATCTATCACTTCATGAATGTTGAAAGAGAATCTTAGAATTGTAACATAGACACAGATTGTACAGTAGATCAAACCATAGATAGTGAGATTGATATAAATGTTGTAGATGTAAATAATTTAGATTTCACTAAACCCACTAAATTTACTCAAGTAGAAATAGATAATTTAGAAAAAGGTATAAATAGATGAATTGGTTGATGATGATTTTGACATTTTAAACCTTAAGAATAAATTTTTACCCAAGGGATTAGCCCTTTTAGAAGACCTTTTTGATTCGAATGATGTTGCAAGAAATCCAAAGATGGAACCATTTAGATCTGACATAGAATAATGCAATATAGGAATAGAACTTAAGCCTAATATGATAAAACTTTCAAAATCCTTACTTCAAGAAGAAAAACTGAAATACCTAAGGAATTTTAGGATGTATTTGCATGGAGTTATGAAGACCTAAATCTTATGACACTAGCATAATACAACACAAAATATCTATAAAAGAAGATCAAAAACCTTTAAAATAGAAGCTCAGAAGAATTAATCCAGTTTTATTGCCTTTAATTGAAAAAGAGGTTAAGAAAATGTATGAAGCCCATATCATTGCACCAATCATATATTCTGATTGGGTTTCAAACCTAGTTTCCACTAGGAAAAAGACAGAGGAAATCAAATTGTGTGTTGATTTCCAGAATTTAAACAAGGTGTCCTTAAAATACAATTACCCTCTCCCCAAGATGGATCAAATTTTACAGAGGGTGGTCGATTCATCCAGGATTTCATTTCTTGATGGATTCTCTGCATATAACCAGATCTTATTTCAAAAAGAAGACCAACCAAAGACTGCATTTACTACTCCTTGGGGTACTTTCATGTATATGAAAATGGCTTTTGGATTAATAAATGCAGGAGCTACTTTCCAGAGAGCTATGGGCATAGCTTTTGATAAATAAATTCATGATTTTCTTGTGATTTATCTAGATGATATTATTGTATTTTCAAAGATTGACAATGAACATCTAGATCGTCTCAGACAAGTGTTTATCAAATTCAGGAAATTTGGTATTTCTTTAAATCCTAAAATGACTCTATTGGACTTGAAGAAGGTAAATTTTTTAGGACATATCATATCTAAAGAGGGAATTAGGATAGATCCAGCAAGAATATAGGGCATTCTTAACATTAGTCATCCTAGGAATATTAAAGAATTGCAGGCTTTCTTAGGAAAAATCAATTTTCTTAGAAGATTCATTTCAAACTTAGCAGAATTAATTAGAGAACTTAACAACATGTTGAAAAAAGACTCAGTACTGAAATGGACAGTAGAGGCCAAAAAATCCTTTGAATCAATAAAACAGGCCCTTACAAAAACACCAGTCCTAATAAGTCCTGATTTCAAAAAATATTTCATTATTTCTTCTTTTGCTTCAGAACATACTATTGTTGCAGTCTTACTGCAAAAAAATGATCAAGGCTATGAGAAACCCATTGCTTTTTTTCAGAAAATCACTTAGAGATGCTACTCTGAAATATAACATAATGGAAAAGCAGGCACTAGCTTTAGTGAAGGCCATCAAAGATTTTAGAGTATACATCTTATATTCAAATATCATAGCTTATGTTCCAAATTGATTAGTGAAGGACATTCTGACTCAGAATGGGCCTGATGGTAAGAGAGGCAAGTGGATTGCCACCATTTTGGAATATTACATGGAAATTGAGCCCACCAAACTCATTAAAGGCCAATTTTTAGCCAAACTCATGGCTGAATAGAAATGTCAGGCCTTAGATATTAATTTTATTGCACAATTAGATGATCAGGAAGAGATGGCGACTCCAGAGATCAGTGAAGCCTTTTAAGACTCAATATGGTATGCATATATCATATTTGTATTACTTAAGTTACAAGCTCCTCCTAGATTTTCAAGAACCAAAGCTATATTTTTAAATTTAAAGGCAATGAAATTTTGTATCATAGATAATGCACTATTTTGGAAAGATCATGGTGGCATTTTATTGAATTGTTTACTTAAAGAAGAAGATGATAAATTTTTGGAAGAGTTTCATGCAGGTGACTGTGGAGGACACCTTTACTGGAAGTCAACTATAGATAAAATCTTGAGGGCTGGTTTTTACTAGCCTACACTATTTGCAGATATGAAAAAGTATGTGACCTCCTATCACAAATGCCAAATCTTTGAAGGGAAGAAAAATTTGCTACCTTTACCCCTTAAACTCATCTCCACAGAAATGCCTTTTTAGTAATGGGGTCTTGACTTCATTAGTGAAATTCACCCTCCATCCTCAGCCCAACACAAATGGATTTTGATAGCCACAGACTATTTCACCAACTGTATAGAAGACATTCCTTCCAGGCAAGCCACTGATACTGTCATAATTTCATTTTTAGAAAACAACATATTGTCAAGATTTCGATGCCCCCAAAAGATCATTACAGATAATGTAGTTGCTTTCAAGTCTAAAAATATGATTGAATTTTGTAATAAATACCACATTATTCTTGGCCATTCCACTACTTATTACCCTCAATGTAATGGTCTTGTTGAATCCTCCAATAAAGGCCTTGTGAATATCATCAAGAAACTACTAGAAGACAATAAGAAAACCTGGAAAAAAATATTAGTCAATGCCTTATGGGCAGATAGACTTACCACAAATAAATATATTGGTACATCCCCTCATCATCTTGTTTATGGGATGGATGTTGTTTTTCCATCCTCTCTAGGAGTACCAGTGATGAAAATAATCCAAGAACTACAGGTTGAAACCAATGATATCTAGAGAAGGATAAATCAAACCATACACTTGCAACAAACCAGGGAAGATGTATATCTCATGTCTCAAGTTTTTTAAGAGAATATTAAAAAGATATTTGACATGAAGACTAAGGAAGATGATTTTTACATAGGTAACAAAGTTCTTAAGTGGAATTCCAGGAGAGAAGAGAAAGGTAAACATGGGAAATTTGATTTCTTATGGAAAGACCCTTATGTCATTTATGGTTATAGGGGTAACAATGAATTCTTTTTGAAGGAGTTGGATGGATTAGATCTTCCAGGTGCACCTATCAATTGTAGAATGTTGAAGAATTATTATTCCCTAGAATAATAGTAGTTCACTTTGTTTACTTTACTCATTGTACATAACATTGCAGATTTTAGATTGGATTGGATGTTTTTCTGGCAAAGTTGAAGCTCGAAGAGAAGACCCTAATATTTGAAGGAAAAATATCATAATTATGAATAATGCAGAGCTCAAAAAACAATTTCAAGGCTAGCATAGTAAAATTCAAAGGCTACTAGTCTCAAAGTTCTTAACATTTCACCAGGAAATGCCATCCCCATGTGGAGCCACTGTTAGGGTCCTATAATAATAGGATTCATAATTTTGAATCGAATTTGATTAGTATTGTAAATATATACATACTTTTCTTTCTGCAAATTGTTTTCCCATATTAGAAAATTTTAAAAAAATGTAAAGAGGGTAAAAGTCCTAAAATAAAAATCAAAGGACTTGAAAGAAAAAATATCAAAAAGAATATAAAAAAGGAACCCAAAAAAAAAGAGATAAAAATAAAACATGAAAGTGATGCAAATCCAAATGCCACTACTATTTACTTTTACTGCAAAATAAATATTGTGTGCAGCTTGTTAAAATGCCACAATCCATGAAGATCAAACTGCTTAAACTTGACTTTTCATGCTTTAAATGTCATGTTGTTAGATAGAGAATAAAGATCTATCCAAACAGTTTAATCTTGGCAGATCAGTAGTTAGGTAGAGAATAATAAGGAGCTCAACAGTTTAATCTGAGCCCTTGGAAGAAATAAGGATAGAATTATTTAGTTTGTTGTTTCAAAGAAAAATGAATAAGGGTTTGCAAGCTCAAATGCACCCATAAAAATGAATTAAAAATGTTAGGGTAGCATATGGGTAGGTAGAAGCAGTTTTGACAAGCATAAATAATAGATAATTGGTCATTTCACTTACTAATTTCCCTTCAAAATCATTCCCCTTGTAAAAATACCCCATCCCTTTCATTTTTCCTCTCTCCCCTTATTTCATTCTTTTTCCCTTTGCAAAAAGTCCCTTTTCCTAAGTTAAAACACGTTTTTTCCTTTGGAAAAGTAAAATCCCTCTAACTAATTTCCATTTATTCAAAAATACCCAAAAATACCTTTATCCTAAGTAGTTATTTAACAAAAAAAATGTTATGTCGAGTCCCACAATGAAAAGAAATATATTCCCAATAACAGTTTTAAAGTTAAAACTTAGTGTATTATACATCTTGCAAATACATTTCATTATTAACATATAACATAATGTATTAAATCCCTTTATATACCTTTTATCCCGTTATATATTAAAACCTTACTATATAAAGTCCCAACCCATTATTTTTATTTAAACTTTGGTTTAATTTTCCCCACATGTTATATATCTCAATCCCATGTATATTAAACATAGTTTTTATACATTTTTACCTTACCCCATTGGCTATAAAAACCCAACCATATCACGCATAAACCAATCATGTATCATGAACCCTGGGCCCCACGCCTTTTAAAACCTGACCGCTACATCACATCTTCCCAACCGTCAGTTTTAATCCAACCAGATCTGATGGCCCTAATCCCTTGTCGCGCATTTCATTGCCCAACTATTAACGCACCCCAAACCTTGCAAAAAGCGTAGTTTGTGAGGTTATCCTCCCTACAACGTGTTGGTGTTTTATTTGACTGCATCCTCGAGACTCTTACTGCTTACCACCTTTTCCCATTGTGAAAACCATTGAGCGGTTTTCTCCCCGGCGTGCAAACCACCTGCCCGTTTGAAATGACCACACATTAATGCAAAAAATTATTGGTTTAAAGTGCATATATGCCGCCATTTTTTATCCTTTTTTACATTTCTGTTACATTTTGCGCTGAAGAAGCACTATCGACCTATTTATGAGCAACCAAATCACTGAACCAACCATATTTTAAGCCTTTTCACCTGAATTCAAGATTTTTACTGCTACATGACATCACACAATCAAATTGAAGCGTTTTAAAGACCTTTAAAGCTTCAAAAAAGCCCTCTTCTCCCTCAGAAACCCTCCTTCAAAGAAAATCTGTGGTTTTCCCACATATTCTTCAAAGAAAAGGCCTATTCTTGAGCTAAAAATAAAAGTAATTAGTAATCCAATCAAATTAAGATTACTAGTAGACCAAGAAAGCCTTCTTGCCTCCCAAAATCATTTTTTGAATACCCTAAGCATTATTTTCACATATTACGAGGTTCAAGACTATTTTAAACAATAGAGCTTGATTAAGTGGATCATTTAGAAGACATCTACAGACTTGAAAAAACCTTCTGTGCCTTTCAATCCATTTTCTGCAAACTCTAGGTGTCTTTTTACAAAATTCCAAGGTCTTGAGATTGTTGTTTGTCATGGAGAGTGCACTATAGACCCTAAATGTCATTTTGCAGAGTTCTGAGATCCTAAAAATGTTTTTAAAGCTCAGAAATTGAAAATTTGATCAAGTAAACCTTTGCGGACCATAGGATAAACCCCTATTTCATCCTCATTCCTTTTGCAAACTGTTATAATCTTTATAAGGTGCTCTTACAGGCATAAATCAGTTTTTTCTAAGTTAAAAGAGTAATAAAATTGATAAATCAAGAAAATTAATGGCTTCCAAAAAAAATTTAGTTGTCAATCCTCTACAACCCCCTATTGTAGATTTAGAACATATCCCTTTAGTTGACAGTGACTTCAAGATTACTGACACAGTCACAGAATTTAACCTCCTTGAGCTCTACTGTTGGAGCCAAGAAAAATATTTTGATCAGGCTGATGAATTTTTTATTTGGGAGTCAAATTTTCCAAAATATGTTGTCCCACAGACCTTCTAGTGCCCTAAAGTGATTAGACTCTGTCAATCCTGCTATTTTCCTAATCGGAGAGCCATAGTAAACTCTGAAAAAGAAGTTCTTTTTACTATTACAGCTGATTCTATCAACCAAATTCTTTAGACCCAATCTAGGTCAGATGAAGTTCCTTTGTCCATTGAAACCCTCTCTCAGTTATACTTAGAGCTAGACTTCCCTAAGAGGTTCCAGATATTTCAAACTTTCATGCCTTCTTCTATAGAAATTCCCAAGATAAATCCTCCATATCCTTATGCAAAATTTTCTAAAAGGAAAAGACATATCATTTCCAAGCTATATTTTATTCTTGGATATTTCACAGATAAACATGCTGATGTTGGAGTGCTAGGTTTTTTCTCTACTTTCACACCTGGTCAACCTCCTGTTACAATTTTTAATTTTTCCCAATACCTTGTTGACAATATTCATGAACAGTTGGTCAAAATGCCTTCTGAAGGTGTTTTCAAGTATTCCTCAGTCCTATTTCACATTTTTTTATACTTTCAGTCTGAGAAGTTTTCCATCAACCTCCAAAAGCTTAATGTTGAAGGAAACCTACAATCAGTCATCTTTTGGACTTCCTTGATAAGGAAAGACTCCAATGAATTCACATGCACAGGTTTTACTTATTCCTTCATTCATCCTATGGTCAATTTGTTGAACAGTACTAGGCAGCCCAAAATTGGTGAAGAGATTATGAAGGTCCTACAGTTGTCAGAGAATAATAGAATAGGAGATTGGTACTTGTAGTAAAATCATACTGAAATAAGAGTATATGGATCAAGTATTGTTCCATATAAACTTCCCAAATACCCCCCATGAGGTTATTTTCCCTTGAATACATAAGGAATATTCTTAATTCAGATGAAATTAATTTCTTCGCAGCAAAGAAAAAGACAGTTCAAATTGAAAAATCAGGTTGGCCCTTTTATCTGTAACAATAGAGATGTAGGTCCAGAGGCTGAAAAACATTTTCAGGAATTCATGTTTATTCATAGTTTTCTGTGGTATTATGATCCCCCAGGAATTATAATAAAAATGAGAGTTAAGTGAAAACTCACTCCTTATATATATGAAGAGAAACCAGAGATTAAGAAATTCTCTAACCAGTCTGAATGGTTGGAGAACACCTTGATAGAGGGAGAGAAGCAAGGTGAGACTAGTCAAACTTTGCAAACTCCAGCCCAAGAAGACAAGAACTCAAAGAGAAAAAGAGAGGAAGGATCATACACTACATAGACAACAACTGAAACTAAATTTAAATTGAGATACAATAAAAATCCAAAGTTAAATCCTGCCAATAAAGAAGTGGAAACAATAAAGGTGATTGATACAGAAACAACAGCAAAGGACAATGCACCTCCTACAATAATTGAAGAAGAAGAACAACCTACAGCTTCAAACACTCAACTTATTCAAAAGCAGCACAATGTTGAAGTTTCCTTGTCCAAAAAACCAGTAGAAAAGGAGATGGAATCAAAGAAAGATACAAAGAAATCAAAGCCAGAAATTAAGAAATTAAAACTAAAATATATTCTTAGTATCTGAAACAAACTCTCGGCATCTAGAACAGGCTACTTTATGCCTTTGACTATAAGAATAAAAATATGCATATGACATTTCTTCAACTCACAGTTCAAACTCCTAAGTCATATTCTGATTACAAAAAGATATATTTTGAAGTCTTGGCCCAGGATATTCATCCTCTAGACCAAATTGAGTTTCATAAGAAGGCAGGGGAGTGATTTATTCTACAATGACCACTAAGGCCATGAGTGTATAGAAATTGAAAAACACTCTTGCAAATATCAGAGATCAGCTCAAATTGGAAAAAATCATCTTCACAGGCAAAAGACAATAGAATTAAAACTTTGGAGGAATTAGTAATTGAAGTAGGACATGATCCTAAAAATTTCAAAGTTGCAGAGGAATTGATAAAGAAGAAAAATGCAGACATTGCTGCATTAAAGAAGCAACTAAATTTTCCCCCTACAGAACATCCTCAAGAAAAGGAAGTATTACAGGATAATAATAAGAAAGATGAGATGGTGAATCTCATTCTACAGTTGACTTCTCAGATAAAGGAAATGGAGAATGAAATGGACAAGTTGGTCCAGGAGAAAGAAAAAAGCAAAGAAACAGTCCTAGTCATTGTCATTCCTTTAGTTACTACTATTTTACCTTCCACACTAGCATAATCACTAGCTCCTACAGTCCCCGTGTCTACATCATTACCTGTCACTTCATCAACAACTTCAACAACAACAACAAAGAATTCAGATGAAGCAAGTAAATTAGTAAAAGCTATGCAGGACATGTCTATTCAAACCAATGAGATTAATAGACTTAAGGAACAGTTAAAAGTCTTGAAGATGAAAAGAAACTTGCTAAAATAATGACTAAGATTGAAGAACAAAGAGTAAACATATTTAATGAGAAATTGAAGAAGTTATAAAAAGATATAACATTGAAAGAACCCATGGCACAAGCTAGGCAATAGCTTTGGACCAATATCATTGAATCTGTCAATGATATTTGGCCATCCATACATATTATCTATGAACAAATAGACTTAGTCAAATCAACAAGAGAAGCTATTCAAAAGATCAAAGAAGAGCTTGGTAAGAAACTTGAAGAAGCCCTTGAAATCATCAAGTTTCTCAATTCCAAATATAGACAAGAACTTGAAGAAATTGGAATTAATGAAAGAACATAAACCATCCTAGAAGTTAGGAAGGTAATTTCTAAGAAGAATTTGATGGTACAACTAGAGGAGAAATGCCAAAAAATGGAGGTTTCCATTACCAGGTTTATGATGAAATTTGATGTCCTAAGGCAAAAAGGCCATCCAAACCCATTAGTTATCCATGACAAACTAATGAAGCTGGATGACTATGATAAGAAAATGAGAAAATTTGCCAAGGATCAAGCTAATCTTCCTACCTCAAAAGGTATTCCAACAGGGTAGGTACTTTACAAAAACTTTGAGAATTTGTTTTACCTAAAGCATGAGGTGAAACACATATTTTTCAACAAGCCTACATTCTCAATGTATACTGAAGCTGATGAGATATTCAGGAGAATGATGAAGATCAAATTTCCAGAGGCAGAATTTTGGGAAAAGATGATTGATTTACTATGAAATCAAGTTGCCGTAATCACATAAGAAGTAAAGATAAAATAGAGCATGTTGTTTTTACATTTACAGTTACAGTTTTGCAGTTAAAATCAGGACAGTAAATAGTGAAAGAGTGTCAGGTGAAAGAATATCAGTTCAAAATCAAAGTTTAAGTCAAATAAAAATTTACAAAGCAGAGATAAAGCTTCCAGTGTAGAACACACTTCACTGTCTAGTTGCAGCCTTCATTGAACAACAAAGAGAGAAAACAACAACAAACTGAAGACAACAAACAATAATTTCAATAAAAAAGAGGGACAGCTAGCATTAGTTAGAAAGTTGTCACTATATTCTTGCATGAAGATATTTAGTTTTCCATGAATAATTCATAAGTTTGTTTTAAGATATTTTGTATGAGTTTTTGTATAAATACTTCTCATTTAGAAGTATTGAGTGTGGATGAATTTTTGAACATTTCTATAGTTGTACTATTCTGAACCTAAGGGTGATTGTACCAATTTCAAGTCAGCAGACTGGATTAAAGCAATAAAGTATCATATTACAGGATTCATGTGTTGGGCCACTACATTGAAGTATTTTCACTTCTTTCTTTGCCAATTTCTTATTTTTTCCATCCTTACTTGCATGTTGTTCTAAATCTAAATGATAAATCAGGAGTATTATTTTAGAATATGTTAAAAGCACTCTGTCTTGAACTATTTATCATTTACACGTTTTCCACTTATATCTAGACCAAGGAACTCTTAATTTCTCCCTAGTTTCGATTGACCTCTTCCTTTTCACTAATTATATGGATTTGAGAACCCTTAATTTCTCTCTTACCTCGATTGAAACCATTTTCACCATCAGCCTTGAAGATTTGAAGTAACTCTGCTATCTTTCCCTGTAAACATTTCCCTTTAGACCTTGATCCTGATCTGACTACTTGACACATTAACTCCATTAGCCTGATGGAATAGAGACCTACATCTATGCATCTGAGTAAGTGATTTCACCACCAAATCAAATCAAAATACAAAACCAATTTACCCTACATAACTAGCCTAAAATCAACTAAAATAAACAAAAATAAATCATATAGAGAGAGCCCTCTCTGAGAATTAGGAAGGCTATATCCTAAGGATTAAAAGTAGGTTTGTGGTTATCTCTAATATTATTTAAAACTAAAAAATATCACAACTATTGAGAATTATTGGAGTGATAACAAAGCCAAAATATTGGAACTATCAAGCCCTATAAATCATGTTTGAGGGAGAATCCCCTTGAGCCAAAGGACAGCTAGCTAAAAGTGAGAATAGGGTCGGTTAGGTGATAGTGGCCCCATATTAGGTGAAGTTGGTTTCACACATCAGCTTTTGGAATTTATCTAAAAAAGTGTGATATTTTGTTATAATAGTTTTAATTGAGGACCAACTAGTGGAGGAGGATGAGGGGATTCTAATAAGTTTGGTGTTGAACCAGGTGGTTGAGGAGGACAAGGGGATGTCACTTGATCTAGTATAGGACCGTGTGGTGGAAAATTGGGAGTGGAGGATTAGGGGAACCAACCTTAGAGGATGATCTAGATGAATTAAAATGAGCACCATGCCTCAACCTCTAGATGAGTTTTAGGTAACAATAAATATGGCATATTATTAATATCATATCATAAATAAGGTTTTCTCATATGCCAGATAGCTCTACATCCTATGAGATCTATTATGTGTGAACATGTACTACTTTGTATTCTAGAAATAAAACATCATATGTGATCCACTATTGGGCCTCGAATATGCCCATGTTTTCATCATGAAATATCACCATTCATACCCTAAAACCCTAGGTTTTTAGCCCATTCCATACCCTAATTCAATATTTTTCCATCAAATACACCCTTTGGTTGATTATCATTGGTTTTATTCACTTCTATATGATTAAATATGATTATGATATGATTACTGATGATGGTTTTTTTAATTACATTTATCACAGGGTTCCATCGCCGAAATCCTTCATAAGCTAGTTGAATGCGGAAATGCCTAATTTAGGGCTTTGACACTTATGGCATGCTTCTGAAGAAACTAAGAGAGTTTACTGTCAAAAATAGTGTTATAATACCTCTCCATAACTTTTATTCCACCCATATCACTCATTTATCTGATTGGAATGTATTAGTTTTGCTGTGCTAAGTATCCAAACAGTAATTACTTTGTGTGCATAAGGTTTACTGAAGTTTGCAAGTGAAAAAAATGGTTTTATCTTAGTTAAACATATTTTTGTGTGAGGTTAAATCATGTAAATTTCTTGTATAACATTGTATAACATTAAATAACAAAGAAATAAACATCACATGTAACAATACTCAACAAATTTGATGAAGCAATTCACCCCTCCTGGGCTACATCTACAGGTACAGCTCCCAATGGCATGTCCCTCATATATTATTGCTAAAAAATGGTAATTACATGTGAATAAAAGCCTCAAATAGCTGTGATCTCTATAAAAAATAGCTTCATAATGCTTGAATTAGTCAGGAATGACTATTCATTTGTAGAAAACAGAGAATAGTTGCTCAAAACACTGAAAACACCCTAGTGACCCTGGTGGCTCCTTGATGTCTCTTGAAGCTAAACCTACACAAGATGACATCTGATGGTTCTGAAACCTCTTCTAATGTGTTCATAATGTCAAGAATACCAAAAATTGACTATTCATTCATCAAAATTGGTTGAATATCCAAGGAGTTATGGCCAAAACAAGAAACTGCCCAATGTCCCTTAAAAAACTCCACTAATTGTGGAGAACTTGAGTTAACCGAAGTCAAATTGTTGGTTTCCGCTAGTTTTGGTAGCACGCTCCAAATTAGGTGGGTGGTTAACCATATAATTTATTGTGAGGGGAGGTGTGGTCATATGCCACCCACGCTGCATAATCCGTTAACTGTTAGACTAACCGTTGGAACTCTGCGTATTGGTTCCACTACCCATGGCATTTAAATGTTTTAAAATCTGCATGTGACCAGTCCTGTGCTAACTTTCGAATTGACCACTGTCTGTTATGGTGGGTTGTGGTTTCTAGCATAAGGTCACATGAAGTGGGGCTAGCCCTTAGGGGTTGGCCGCCTTTTTTCCGTCAGCGCAAACTTCATTAAGGTTTAATCAAAGCCACAACCCTGTGGGTTAAGCAACAACCCATGGGTGTAGCAGTCGGGCGCATGGTTAGTGGGCAGCAGGTGCTGTGTTCGACTCCCATGACCTATCAAAAATTTTACATGACCATTAGTCGTCCGGCCTAGGGCCATATAGCAGCCTCCGGGCTAGCCACGTGGCACCCATTGATAGGCCTAAATTTCAACCAATCAGCCCATCATCCAATGCAACGCTGACACTTGGCCTTCAACGATTGGCCCAAACGAAATATTCCAGGGAATACTTCGAGGAATATTACCTAGAATATTTTTTTTTCTAATTTTTCAAATTGCCAAGTCAAACTTGGTCAAAGTCATTTTTTTAGAGTTTACTGGCTTTTCAAACCTTCATGACTTCTGCATACGACCTCTATTTTTTGAACTGTTTACGGTGCCAGAATTGCAGCGACGAGACCTTTTTGGTCGCTCAGGTTGAAAACACTTTCGAGCAATTTCATTTTTTAGCATTTTTTAGCAATGGACATGATCTCTTGATCACATCTCCCCGCTGGGAAGCTTTTGGACCCCAAAATATTTATGGACTACTGAACATGAAGATGAGGAGACTGTGTCCCCACTCTTCCAATCTTAATCCACTAAAATTTCCCTGACCTCATTAATTGGATCTTTTCATGAAACAACAAATTTTTCCTGGATTTTGTTGACCAACCATTGCTGACTTTGACCTTGTCATGCTGCACATTTTCGAAACTTGCAGAACAACAACTCAACTTTGCAGTAAACATATTGTTTCTACATTGGTCTATAATCAAAGGAAACTGAAAATTACTTTCACCTTGCATCCTGTCCTTATGGCGATTTTTTGTTGAATTTGCTTTGAACTTGTGTCGATTCTTGACCAAGTTAGCTCGCCATAGTACCATGCCTTTCTGAAACCAGCAATGATCATTGCTGAATCTTGTGCCTTCTTTGCTATGTTGCTTGCCCTCTCTTGGACCTTTGCAACTTCTTGCACTGACACTTTGTTTTCAGCACCGTTCGACACCAAGATCGACTGCTGCAATTGCTTGTCATCTTCTTTCAAAGAAAACCTGCTTCCAAACTGAAACAACTCATTACATAGATCAGCATTTACATGAAAAGGATTATGTAAGACTTATATTTTTTTCATCATCATCAATGTCAAGTTTTGAATTGCATTGATGAGTCTCTTCATCTGCCCTGCCTTAACTAAAGAAGGGTCTAGTTTTTTGCGATGAGCTCTCACAATGTACTCCTTGCCATCCTTGAATAAATGGTATTTGTTCTCATGGAAATGGAAGATAGCTTTCCTGTCATACAAATAAGGATTTCCCAACATCATACCTGTTATATCAAGCAGAACAACATCTAATTCAACCGTGTCATTGAAATGTGATGTTATTGCAAAGCGCAACATGCACTTCTTTGAAACCTGTAAATTGGCATCCTTACAAATCCAACCAAGTGGATATGGTTTATGATGTGGAATGGTCTCAAGATTTAGTTTCTTGACTAAGTCTTTAGAAATAAGGTTCTCTTGCGACCCACTACAAATAGTGTGTCAACCTTGGTATGTTTGGAAATGACCCTCACATGAAACAGTTCAATTCTCTTTTCTTCACTTGGAGCTTCTATGTGACAGTTAGAAATACTAGAACTGGGTTTAATTTCATTCTCTTTCCCCTTCAAGTTATTTAGTCCCATAGCTATGATTTTTGTTTCATATCCTAATTCTGACCCTAGGTCTTGTTCAGCTATTGCAATTATCTTGCCTTTCTCCTTGGCTTTATCTTTGGCTTTAAAACTTTCCGGTTTCAACTCTAGATGAAGTTTCCAACAATGGTCCTCATCATGGCTAGTTTTAGAACAGTGTTTGCAAAAGAATTTTCCCTTCTCTTTTCTAGTATTTGAATTTCTCTTTTTCTTCCATTTGCCTTTAAACTCACTTTCCTCATTCCCATCTAAAAAAAAATTTCCCCTTTCCTCTAAATGTGTGGCTTGAACACAAACCTCATCTAAGCTTGTAGGGTTAAACATGAGAATGGTATGTCTTAGGTAAGTATGTAAACCTACTATATACTTGAGTAAAGTGTCTTGGCTATGCAAATCTACTCCTAGTAAAAGAGCTCTTCTTCTAAATTCTTGGGTATACACTTGAACATTTTGTCCTTTCAATTGTTTAAAATTTTTCCATTCCATTATGGCTTTCTGCATTTGAGCTAATGGATAAAACTGTTGTTTTATTGTAGAAATGAAATCAGTCCATGATAAGTTAATCTTACCATATTTCTTGATCTCCTCCTTTGTCTTGGCTTCCCACCAAACAAGTGTTGCACCTTCCATTCTCAATGAAGCTAATTGGATTTTGGTGTTATCATCATGAAAATTTTGAATTCTCAAATAGATATCTAATTGCCTAATCCAATTATCTATCTTTTCTGCATTAACTTCACCATCAAAATTTTGCAATTCAAACTTAACATCAAGTTTTAGAAAAGTATTTTTACCAGTGTTCTTTGACTTGTGGTGTACTGAAGATGAAGTGGAGGTTGATGAAGATGAAGATGAAGTAGAGGTTGATGAAGATGAAGATGAGGGTGATGATGGTGAATTTCCACTATCTCCATTTCTTCCATTACCCTTCTTGGATTTATCTTCATCATTATGGCCTCCTGAAGATCCTTCTCATTCCTTGTGAATTTTAGATCCTTCTCCTTCTAGTCTTTCATTCCTTTCTTGATAAAGAACTCTCACCATTTAAGTCAAGAAATGATTTTCTGAACACTCTTTCTTCCTCTTTGGGATCAACTTCTTCATGTATTTATCCTTCTCTTGAATTCATGCTTATGGATTCTTCTGCTTCTCTTTGACATGAAATTTAAGGTGGAGATAATGGCACTCTTTCCCTCCTTGGCTAAGGATTACTTTAAACTTTCACCAATTGACCTTCTCCTCTCTTAAGCTCCAGCCTAGTAAGCATTAAAACTCTACAAACTATTAAACAAATCTTTGCACAAATGTTAAACAAATAAAATACTCTAGCTCAACCTAATGCTCAACCTAAGCTCTAATACCAACTTGATCTGAATGGAATGTATTAGTTTTGTTGTGCTAAGTATCCAAAGAGTAATTAATTTGTGTGCATAAGGTTTACTGAAGTTTGCAGGTGAAACAAATGGTTTTATCTTAGTTAAATAGATTTATCTGTGAGGTTAAAGAATGTAAATTTCTTGTATAACATTGTACAATACTAAATAATAGAGAATTAAATATCACATGTAACAATACTCAGCAAATTTGATGAAGTTTTTCACCCCTCCTGGGCTACATCTCCTGGTCCAGCTCCCAATAGCATGTCCCTCATATATTATTGCTCAAAAATGGTAAGTACATGTGAATAAAAGCCTCAAATGGCTATTATCTCTGTAAAAGAAGCTTCAAAATGCTTGAATTAGTTAGGAATGACTATTCATTTGCAGAAAACAGAGAATGGATGCTCAAAACACTGAAAACACCCCAGTGGCTCTAATGGCACCTTGACCTCTCCTGAAGCTAAACCTACACAATATGACCTCTGATGGCTCTGAAACCTCTGCCAATGTGTTCAAAATTTCGATAATACCAAAAATTTACTATTCATTCATCAAAATTGGTCGAATATCCAAGGAGTTATGGCCAAAACACGAAAATGCTCAATGTCCCTTAAAAAACTCCACTAATTGTGGAGAACTTGAGTTAACTGAAGTTAAATTGGTGGTTTCCACCAGTTTTGGTGGTGCGCTCTAGATTAGGCGAGTGGTTAACCATAGAATTTATTGTGAGAACCGGGGTGGTCACATGCCACCCCCGCCACATAATCCGCTAATCGTTAGATTGACCATTGGAACTCTGCGTATTGGTTCCACTACCCATGGCATTTAAATGTTTTAAAATCCACATGTGACCAGTCCTGTGCTAACCGTAGAATTAACCACCATTTTTTATTGTGGGTCATGGTTCCGAGCATAAGGTCACATGAAGTGGGGCCGGCCCTTAGGTACTGGCCCCCTTTTTTGTCAGCACAAACTTCATTAAGGTTTAAATCAAAGCCATGAACCTATGGGTTAAGCAAAAACCTATGGGCGTAGCAATCGGGTGCGTGGTTAGCGAGTGGGAGGTGTTGTGTTCGACTATTGTGTACTATCAAAAATTTTATATGACCATAAGTCCTCCGGCCTGGGGCCATGTGGCAGCCTCCGGGCTGGCCACGTGGCACCCGTTGATAGGCCTAAATTTCAACAAGTCAATCCATTATCTAATGCAACGCTGCCACTTGGCCTTCAGAGATGGGCCCAAATAGAATATTCTAGGAATATTCCCTAGAATATTCTTTATTTTTTTAAATTTCCAAGTCAAACTTGGTCAAAGTCATTTTTTTGGAATTTACTAGGCTTTTCAAACCTTCATAACTTCTGCATATGACCTTTGTTTTATGAACTGTTCATGGTGCCAAAATCGCAGCGACGAGACCTTTCTGGTCACTTAGGTTGCAAACACTTTTGATAACTTTCATTTTTTAGCATTTTTTAATAATAGACATGATCTCCTGATCACCAATGTTGGTCTCTAGAAGGAAATTTTCCAAATTGTCCGAATCTGAAATAAATTTTAAACTTCCAATGTCCGCCTCAATTTTCATCCATTTGAAGGATAATGAATAAATTATGGAACATGGGTTTTGGTCCTAGTATAACACATTTATTAAACTTTAAATAGTTTCCCAAAATTCCTTACGATTTTGGATATAATCAGGGTTCTTTGAGACCAATTTATATAAAAATATGAAAATTCCAGATTTATAAAATCTCCTAAGCAACCCTATTTTTATCACCATTCCAATATTTTGTCCCCATTTTGGCTTAAACCCTGTTAAACCCTTACCTAGAGCTATGAAGCATGCATCAACAGGGTTTATACAACCAAGGTGGGAGCATGATTGTGGCACCAAGCTATGTTTTGAAGTTCCGTACTTTATATACAAGTATGGAATTGTAATTAAGAAACTTGGGAAGACCTTGTAGCCTTTACATGCTCTAGGTGGTCAATATTATTACTCTCCTTCCATCATCGAGCTGGATGATCTCAAGGATTGATGATCCCTATGAACAATAGTTTCCAGACCATCCTAAAATCAGTACCATCTTATCTACATAAGCCAAAGGATGGAACGTAGTTGGAAGTAGTTAGTAATGAACTGAATATGTAATTGAGATTGGATATGTGAAAGATTAAGATCCTTCAATTTTCCATGTAATGAAATCATTGTTATTTATGTGTAACAATATCACCTATAAAGGCCAAAGGAGAGATTGGAAGTGTATTACATACTTTTGCAATTTTATTTTGAAGATTTGTTTGAGCTCCATAATGAACAAGTGTTGATTTAAATCTAGAGGAGTTCCATTATGATGCATGTTTATCTTACTGAGTTGAGATCTCTCTGTCACTGTAATTTTTAACCTTCCCAGTTGTGGCAAGGGCCCACCACAACTTGGGAAGTTTTATTCATTGTAGGTAGAATTTTAATTTAGTTGTGTGATTCTTCAATCAATTTTTATTTTATGTTACATTTTAGCTTCGATTACATTGTTACATCATTTAAATGTTTAATATGAGTTTTGACTGTCTATGTCTGATTGCATTTTGGCATAGTTGAGTGTTGTCTTTTCATTTTGGTGGTATATGCGGTTTCGTAAGACTTAGTTGCTAATTCATATTCATTAAATATTTCAATCGATTTGTAGAAGAGCACTGAGATCCCCATTATCGTGAATCCATATGAAAACCATTGTATGGGTGTGTGAATTGATCAAATAACAAAGTGAGTCCTCTATCTGAAAACGCGAAAATGGTGAATTCATTGGGCAAAACTGGAGACATCATTTCAAACCCGACTTATAATCTCTCACAAAGTTGAATGATAATGCTTTCGAAGTTCTGTGTTGCCATAAGGGATCAAAGAATTTGAATTGAAGGCGTAATCTTCACGGTCGATATTCTTATATCTAATAAGTATCATTTAACAACTTGAATTAAACACTGGTATTTTCAAACTAATTTGGGGAAATTTGTAATGGGACAATGAGAAACTATAAGTGACAGTGAGTTCAATCTCAAAATTCCTTCAAAATACTAAAAAAGGATTTCCATATACATATGTGTCATTTAATAATTTAATTCTGATTTTAACATTGTATGGTTTTGAGAGTATTTACAAAATTCTATGAGACTGTGAGTGTAATTTTGAGTGATATTAGGAATGATATTTTGTCTACAGTGTGTTAAATGCATCTGGTTTAAATTTGATAATTGCATGCAAGTTTGATTCCATTCAAAGTGCGTTAGTGTCTCCAGTTTTAAAGTTGAGTCGGGGTATTTTTCTTAAAAGTTGAATGCATGTAGCTTGCCTTTCAAAAGTTAGTATTTAGTACAGTGTGTGTTTGCTGAATTTTGAATTAATTAAATTAGCAGTGCGACTCATTTTTATTAGAGAAGCAGAGTGTTGGTTTGTCTAAATTACAATCAAATAGACTGCTCGAGCTCAGGAGTGAGAATTTAATTATGTTATTAAGACAATAGTATAATATTTCATTGCATTTTTTTTGTGTTCCAATAGAAATTCATAGTTTGCCTTTGCCTTTCATTTTCTAAAATAGAGCTAGAATCTGATTGCTGTAGATTAATTGCTTGATTGTTAAAATATTAAATGGTGTGTGAAATTAGTTAAATCTTAGAGATCAGAGTTTATTAATTTCATTTGATGACAATGTGAGGCAGAGAGAGAAGCTAGTAAATTTAGAACATTGTTAAGTGTGATTCAAGTTGATATCATAGGGAAATTAGTCATGAATAGCATAGATTCAATTACGCGAGCATCGTTTTTTAATTTGAATCTCTATTTTAAGTACAGAAGTTGATTCCATAGAATTAATTTGATTTTGTGCAGAGAGTGTTCATACCCAGGGTTTAAGTTTGTTGTTTTGAATTTAATTTATGAGGCATTAGTTAGATTTCATTTGGTTTTGCTTTTGTTATGAATTTCATCTTTCATCTAGATTAGGAGCCTTTAAATTGAAAGCTTTTAATATAGTTGAAATGAGATTCTTTTAAATCCCTTAGATGAGTGTTCTTTTCAGCAAATGAGTGTTATATTAGAGTTTCCTCCCGAAAAATGAAAGGTGTGTTCTTTTACAGTGATTTATGCTCTATTTAGGTTAGATGATCTGATCTTGTGTTACTTTCTCTTGCGCCTCAAAGATTACGAGCCCCGGATTGATAATTTAATGTTGGAAACTATAAACATATAATTAACCAACATTTTTGGCCTCGTTGCCGAGGAGGTGCTAAAGGGATTAGAGCCTAGTTTCTTTTACGAGTTTTTTGTGTGATATTAGTTGTAGGACAACCAAAGGGTAGAGAGTGTATGATAAGACGTGAGTGAAGAGCCACACATCCTCTTTTCAAGGATTTGATGACTACTTGAAATGAGGATTCGATGAGATCCACATATTTTTTATTCTCCAACTTATGCAAGTCTTCCACAGTTTGATAATCACTCTCTTGGAGGCATAAGGGATCAGGTGAAAGACAAAATATAAACCCCTCAATTTTAGGCTCAAATATATGCTTTTCTGTTAGAAAATTATATATTATGGAGCAATGCAACACATAAAATATGCGGAAAATACAAGCACACAAAACAAATAAAACCAGAGAGACACAGATATACGTGGTTCACCCAGTTTGGGCTATGTTCCCTCCGAACAGCCAGTCCTTCCTTTCTATTATCCAACAAAAATTAAGAGACAAAACCTACAACATATCTGCTGTAATATCCTCTGTTCTCTCTCACAGTATCCCTCTCTATTTCTCGCTCCGAGAATACACACATACTATATACAACCACAATACAATACCCTCATATATACAAGGGGGTTGCCTTCTAGGGAAAAAAACCCTAATCTAAAAATAGCTTCTACCGTCACATCATTTGCCTAATGAACGGCCCATATTAACTAGAAATTACTATACTTTTACAAGGCAATTTTACATCTGTTTTTAGCTTTGGGGGCGCTGCCCCCGAAAACCCCCGCCAGGGGGGGGGCTCCGAAAAGTGCTGCCCCCCCCCCCTGGACCCCCCACGGCAGCGATTAATTACGGGCAGCGTTGCCGCCCCTTTTAAGGTACAGGGGTCCAATGCTATGATACAAAGTAAACAAGATAATCAGGCTCCACACCCAACAATCTCCCACTTGAAGACTGATTGTAGCAACTCCACTGTTGCTTCATTTGTTGGACAATGACTCCTCTTTGGACCTGGTTGTTTCTCATCTTCATCGTCATCCTTGAAGACCAATTGAAACTGAGCATGTTCTCAGTTTCTCCCTGGTTACAACTTTTGTTAGCATATATGCAGGATTCTGGGTAGTGTGTATCTTTTCCAGCTTCAACTCTCCATCTTCCAATACTAACTGTATGAAATGGTACTTGAGATGTATGTGTTTAGTCCTGGAATGAAATTCTGAGTTCTTTGCAAGATGAATATCACTTTGGCTATCACTATATAGTGTGCCCATATCATGCTTCTTACCCAATTCATCTATAAACCTTTGTAACCAAATCATTTCTTTACTAGCCTCTGTAGCAGCAACATACTTTGCTTCTGTTGTTGAAAGTGCAACAACACTTTGGATTTTTGAAACCCAACTGACAGTTGTTCCACCTACAGTAAATACATATCTTGTAGTGCTCCTCCTGTTATCTCTGTCACCTGCCATATCTGCATCAACATATCCCTATAGAGCAATGTTTGAACCACCAAAGCATAATGCTTGATTTGTGGTACCTCTCAAATATCTGAGAATCCATTTTACTGCCATCCAATGTTATTTTCCTGGATTTTTCATGTACATGCTTACAACTCCCACTACATGTGCAATATTAAGCCTTGTGTAGACCATTGCATTCATTAAGCTTCCAACTTGCATATGCATATGGAACTTTAGACATATAATCCATGTCTTCTTGGGTCTTTGGGCACATCTCCTTACTAAGTTTGAAATGGCTAGCAAAAGGTGTACTAACTGGTTTTGCATTCTGCATATTAAATATTTTCAACACCTTTTCTATGTACTCATTCTGAGACAGTGTTAATTTGCGATTTTTCCCGTCTCTAGTTATCCTCATACCAAGGATTTGTTTTGCAGCTCCCAAATCCTTCATTGCAAATGAATTTGCCAATTTTCTTTTGAGCACATTTATTTCCTGCATGTTAGACCCCGCAACAAGCATGTCATCTACATACAATAACAATATAATATAGCTGCCATCATTTTTCCTTTTCAGATAAACACAATGATCAGAGTGACATCTAGTATAACCTTGTTCGGACATAAACTTGTCAAATTTTAGATACCACTGCCTTGGAGCCTGTTTTAAGCCATACAAGCTCTTCTTTAACCTGCACACCAATTTTTCTTTCCCTTTTACCTCATATCCTTCTGGTTGCTGCATGTATATCTCTTCCTCCAAATCTCCATGGAGAAATGTTGTCTTTACATCTAACTGCTCAAGATGTAAATCTTCCGCTGCTACAAGACTTAAAATAGTTCTGATTGAATTCATTTTAACAACAGGAGAAAATATTTCATCAAAATTAATACCTTTCTTCTGTGCAAATCCCTTCACCACAAGTCTATCTTTGTACCTCTGTTTTCCTCCATCTTCTTCCTTCAGCCTGTAAACCCATTTATTCTGCAATGTAGTTTTACTTGTAGGAAACCTGACTAAGTCCCAAGTCTAGTTATGCATTAAGGAGTCCATCTCTTCTTCCATGGCTAGCTCCCACTTCTTCCTACTTTCAACCTGCATTGCTTCTTCATAACATTCAGGTTCACCAGAATCAGTCAACAATAAATAATATAATGAAGGAGAGTATCGTTCAGGGGGTCTACTTATCCTGGTAGATCTTATAACACCACTTTTAGGTGTTTGAGGTGCCTGTTGTTGTTGTGGTGGTTGTTGTTGCTATGGTTGTTGATTATTATTATTTTCAGGCACCTTTACTTTTTTAGTTATCTCATCAAGAACCGTGTATTCCTTGCTTTCTTTTTCCTGTTTCTTTTCCTACAGCTGATTCTTATACAAGACCTTTTCATTGAATATTATGTCTCTGCTCCTAATGATTTTGTGATTTTCATAATCATATAAGCGATAACCAAAATTATTAGCACCATATCCAATAAAGGTACATTTCTTTGATTTTGCCTCAAGCTTTGTTCTGTTTTCTTTATTAATATGGACAAAGGCCTCACAACCAAAAGGCTTTAAAAAGGAGTAGTTTACCTTTTTTCCTATCCATGCTTCCTCTGGAATACCACCATCCAAAGAACTTGAAGGCCCTCTGTTTATTAGATAAACATCAGTATCTATAGCATCTGCCCAAAATTGTAAAGGCAATCATGCATGCAATCTCATGCACCTTGCACGCTCCATGATTGTTCTATTCATCCTTTCTGACACACCATTTTCTTGTGGTGTTCTTGGAACTGTCTTCTCTCTACGAATTCCATGCTCTGAACAGTACCTATCAAACTCTTTGCTACAATATTCACCTCCATTGTCTGATCTGAGACACTTCAACTTCTTTCCCGTCTCAATCTCAACCAAAGCTTTCCATTTCTTGAAAGTATCAAATACATCAGATTTATTTTGAATACAATAAATCCATGTTTTTCTAGTTGCATCATCAATAAAAGTAACATAATAACGAGAGCCACTGAGAGATGATACCTGAGCAGGTCCCCATACATCTATATGCACAAGCTCCAATTTTTCGCTCTTCTTTTCTTTCCCAACTCTGAGAAATCTGACTCTCTTCTGTTTTCCATAAATGCAATTCTCACAGAAATCCAAATCAACATTCTTCAAACCTGGCAGCAAATTTCTTGAGTGAAGAATTTTCATCCCTTTCTCACTCATGTGTCTGAGCCTATGATGCCATAATGCTACATCTGCTCCTTTGGAAGTTAAAGCATTAACAGAGTTAGAAAAACCATTGCATAAATACAATGTACCAACCTTTTCACCTTTTGCTATTACCAGCATTCCTTTGGTGACCTTCCAAGTTTTATCTGTGAAATTTGTCACACAACCTTCACCGCCTAACTGCCCTATTGAAATCAGATTTTTCTTCAGATCTGGAACATGCCTTACCTACTTTAGTAGCCATTGGTTTCCATTCTGTTTTTTTACAATAAATTTACCCATTCCAACAATTTTACAGGGTTTATCATCACCCAAACGAACTTGTCCAAAATCCCCTTGAACATAGTCATGAAAATATTTCTTATCAGGTGTGGCATGGAATGAAGCCCCTGAATCTACAACCCAAGAATCAGTAACATTTTCGAAAGAAAGAATCAAAGCATCTTGTAACACATCACCTGTCACATTTGCTTCATGATTGTTTTCTCGTTGTGTGTCTCCTTCTTTTCCCTTCCCAGATCTACAGTCTTTCTTTAGGTGTCCTTTCTTTCCGCAATTCCAGCACACTATTCCTGATCTGGACTTGGATTACCTTTCCTTGATTTACTGTGATATCCCGAGCTCTTTCCTCTTTCCATTCTTCTTCCCCTAGACTCTGCACTCAAAGCATTACCTGATGTCTCACCGGAGCTTTTCTGTCGCATTTCCTCGCTAAGGATAGCACCAACAACATCATCAAACTTTAAAGTACTAGATCCAGAGACAGAGTTACTAATGGCCATAACTAAACCATTCCAGCTTTCTGGTAATGAGCACAAGAATAACAAAGCTCTAACTTCATCATCAAAGTTTACCCCTACAGAACTTAACTGACTGGTAACTGTATTAAATTCATTTAAATGGTCTGCAACAGATCCACCTTCCGACATCTTCATATTAAATAGTCATTTCATAAGAAATACCTTGTTTGAGGCCGAGGGTTTTTCATATAGTTTCGCCAAGGTCTGCATCAAACCCTTTTTTTTTGTTTCCTTCAAAATATTTAAGGCGACTGACGCCGCAAGACACAACCGTACTGTTCTGAGTGCCTTTCTATCGAGAATGTTCCATTCCACATCTGTCATGGCCACCAGCTTCTTTGTTTTTCCGCTCAATGGTAGGTATAGATCTTTCTGATATAGATAATCTTCCATCTGCATCTTCCACAGCGAGAAGTTTTGGCCATTAAATTTCTCGACCCTAAACTTACCATCGTCCGCCATTGCTCCCACTCAGACCAGGAACCCTTCTTTCCTGCGAGTTTATCGGCCAAATATACCTTGGGCTCTGATACCAGTTGTTAGAAAATTATATATTATGGAGCAATGCGACACATAAAATATGCGGAAAATACAAGCACACAAAACACATAAAACCAGAGAGACACAGATATACATGGTTCACCCAGTTTGGGCTATGTTCACCCCGAACAGCCAGTCCTTCCTTTCTTTTATCCAGCAAAAATGAAGAGACAAAACCTACAGCAGATCCGTTGTAATATCCTCTGTTCTCTCTCACAATCTCCCTCTCTGTTTCTCGCTCCGAGAATACACACATACTATATACAGCCACAATACAATACCCTCATATATACAAGGGGGTTGCCTTCTAGGGCAAAAAACCCTAATCTAAACATAACTTCTACCATCAGATCATTTGCCTAATGAACGACCTAGATTGACTAGAAATTACTATACTTTTACAAGGCAATTTTACATCTGTTTTTAGCTTCGGGGGCGCTACCCTCGAAAACCCCTGCCCCACGGCAGCGATTAATTATGGGCGGCGTTGCTGCCCCTTTTAAGGTACAGGGGTCCAATGCTGTGATACAAAGTAAACAAGATAATCAGGCTCCACGCCCAACATTTTCAAATTGACAAGAATGGTCAAGGGGAATTCTAGAGTTTTGAGTTTCAACAAAAATTTTAGAATAGGTTCCAAATACATATTTCTCCTCTAATGGTCTTTGAATTAGATCTTCCTAGGGTGAATTTTTTGTAGTGATAGGATATGTTTCCAAACTCAACTCTTCCCCCAACCTTCAAGATATATCATTTTGTTCAGTGGAAGAATCAATAGGAAGAACAAGTGTTTTAAATTTTTGTGCAACCTCCTTGTTTGGATTAGGGTCTAAGCTATGGTTTGAGCTAGGGTTTGAACTATGATTTGGGTTAAGGCTTGGAATAGGCTTTGGATTTGGATTAGAGTTAGGTTTAGGGTTTAAGTTAAGGTTAGGGTTTGAATGAGGGCTAAGTTTAGGGTTTGTATTAGGGTTAGGGTATGGATTAGGGTTAGGTATAGGGTTAGGATAAAGACTAGGGTATGGATTAAGGCTAGGTCTAGGGTATGGATTAGGATAAGGACTAGGGTATGGATTAGGGTTAGGGTTAAATAAAGGTTACATAGTTAATTGAGACAATGAAGGATGTTAACTTGATGGAACATGTGATTTTTGTTGATTTTTCATAAAAGACTGCCCTGGGGAAAACCATTCTTGAGGCCATGGGGATATCTAAATAGAAGAAGGGGTCCATGGAGAGGGCCACTGTGTCCATGAATTAGGATATTAGATTGGAGGTGGATTACAATTTTTCCATGGAACTGTAGGATTATAAATCTGTTGAGGAACCTGCATAATAAAATAAGCATTATTCCAAGTATCAAATGGTGTTTGGTTTTGAGTTATACCTGGCATTTGATTCGATTCCTTACTTGATTCCTTGAGTACCTTTCGTAATCGTGGTAGTGATGGGCAATGTTCGATTGCATGACCATCCTCGCAAATTTTGCAAACTTTCAGACCGCTAAGTGGGAACTTTCAAAGGAAGTTCTTTTTTCTACAATTGGCACATAGGATAAGCAGTGGTTCTTCATCCTTCTCTTGTTCTTGCAAATCACCCAATTTCGAAATAAAATATTTAATAATATCAAATTTATGTTCAAGAAAAATATTAAATTCTGCACTTGTGAATTCTTCATTGGATGACGTATACATCTCTATAGTAGCATCACAACTCCTCATTAAATGATTCCTCAAAATACCATTTTTTGGTTCTCAACAATCCAAATGGTATATTCTATCATTGCATGGATTAGTACACAAGGGTTCTTACAACACCCCAAAAATGGTCAAAAATACTTTATCTTTAAAGATATTGAAATTTTAATCTAAATGAATTAAAACTGCTAATTGAAATAAAACTTACCAAACTTACTTACTTGGACAACCAAATTTTGGAGAAACCCCACCATAGCCAGGGTAATGGCTTTCAAGTTGAAAAACTAGAAGACAAGAGGTCTCATCACGAGTCAACTTGTTCATTCTTGTTATCTCTTGTGAATGGCATTGTCGTTCGCTAGTTATCAAGCCAGGATAATGGCCTTCAATTAATTCCCAAATTAAAGTAAATGCTTCAAATGACTCTAAATCTATATCTAATAGGTGGGACACAAGAATTTCATTGGGTTAGGATGCATCCCTGTCGAGGTTATAGACATCTGCTAGTAGCAGGGCCATGCCTTTGGTATTAAAGTTAATTTTACACTATGATTTACTAGATTGGTTTTGTCTTTCCTTGAACTGATCATTATCATATCTCCCTAAGAATGGATTTAAGATCATTACAATAATTTTCTTTGGAGTTCTATCCTTCATAAATAAAAAAAATTTCATAGATGTGAGACCCTTAGTATAGGTGATTCACTTTGATTGAATAAGAGGAACTTCAACTATATGCTTGGGTAACGTAAGACAATCATCCTAGGAAGGTATCATTTTGTCATATTTATTTTTCCCTATTTCTATCCATTTTAATGCCTTCGTTTTTAAAATAATGTCACTCTTATTTTAATGAGGCTATTGAAAGCAAATACCTACTACTTTGGACTACTCTTCAAATGCTTTGTGGAAATTTTTATGGTTGACCATTTTTAGGATGACACTATCTATGCAGTAACAACATTTTTAGTATTCCTTCAGTAGCCCTAACATTAGTTACCCTTTTGGAATAATAAAAGTAAGTCTTGACATCACTTAATCCCTGGTCACTACTTTTTCTTATCTTACCGATGCAAAGGAAGTTGATGTCACATGAAACTTACTGACATGCTCTCACTTAATTATCCCTTTATTTTAAAGCATGACTCTAATATAGAAAACCTAGCCCTTCATTCTTAATTAATATTTGGTATCTGTTAGAGGTTTTGATCTCATGTGGACATGCAAGATGATAGGCATGGGGGAGAGAGAGATGTTAGAAGAGAAATTATCATAATTTTCAAGTTTAATTCACATTTGCACCCTATGCTTACTGATGGTTTTTACTATCATTTTTCACAATTGTTGGGCTTGGAGCATGATCAGGTAATTGTTCTTTATTCAACCTATTTCCTTTATTTCAATAAAGAGTATTATTTTTTATGGTTCTTGTGTTGTCTCAGGAAGCCACGATACACCTTCATCAAAATTTTCGGGATAATGTGGATATTGAGACCTTTTAACATCTTCAGTTTATCCGTCGTATCTTAAGAAAATCATATCAGCAGTCACATTAGCTCCAACCATTCTATCATTTACTTCATCTTGCAGTGTCGAGGACATCAATAGCAAGGGTAAAAATTGAGGTAGAGGTGGCCTAATATTCTTTAATTGATTAGAGATTTAAGAAAGCTTTGATGCTTAACCACTACATATTTTGTATATCTGGTTTTCAATATACTCTCCATTTGCATGCTACTCCAATAAGGTCATAATCATATTGGCTCATGTAAACAAAAGAAGTAACTATAGTTCCTTCCCCTCCTACATTCACGCATATTTTCAATCCAATAGAGGGTGAATTCATTGCTACCTTTTAGGAAGGAACCATCCATAAGCATTAGCCTCGCAAAAACAGAGCATGCAAGCACCCATTTTACCATCATCACCTCATCTCATCCACCATTCCCATTGTCACCTATCATCCTATTCATCATTTTCCTCCTACCATATCTATTGTTTCTCCTCAATTTGTATCGCTCTTAAATCAAATCTATGGCAATCAAATCTTCATGCAGTGTTACTCCATAAGAATTAACCCTACCTAAAGTTATGATGCCATAAAAACCTACATATGAGAAAACTATTTTTTTACATGAGGCAATGCAAAACCTCAGCCATGGGGAGATGTTGGGCCTCAAATATGCCCATGTTTTCATCATGAAATATCGTCGTTGATACCCTAAAACCCTAGGTTTTTAGCCCATTATATACCTTAATTCTATAATTTGCCGTCAAATACACTCTTTGGTTGATTATCACTAGTTTTATTCACTTCTCTATGATTAAAGATGATTATGCTATGATTACTGATGATGGTTTTATTAAGTACATTTATCACAGGGTTCCATCACTAAAATCCTTCACAAGCCAATTGAGTGCAAAAATGCATAATTTAGGGATTTAACACTTCTAGCATGCTTCCAGAGAAACTGAGAGAGGTTATTGTCAAAAATAGTGTTATAATACCTCTCCATAACTTGGATTCCACCCGGCTCAATCATGTCGGTCTCTAGAAGGAAATTAGTCAATTTGTCCAAATTCGTAATAAATTTTAAACTACCAACTTCTGCCTCAATTTTCGTGCAGCTGAATGATAATTAATAAATATGGAACATGGGTTTTGGTACCAGTATAGCATATTTATTACACCTAAAGTAATTTCCAAAAATATTTACAGTTTGGGAGATAGTCAAGGTTCTTTGAGGCCAGTTTATATAAAAATCCGAAAATTCCAGATTTATAAAATCTCCCAAACAACCCTATTTTTATCACCAATAAGCCCTTTTTCCAATATTTTGTCCTCGTTTTGGCTTAAAACATGTTAACCCCTTACCCAGAGCTGTGAAGCATGCATCAACAGGGTTTATACAACCAAGGTGGGAGCATGATTGTGGCACCAAGCTATGTTTGGAGTTATGTACTTAAAATGCAAGTTTGGAATCGTACTTAAGAAACTTGGGAAGACACAGTAGCCTTTCAATGCTTTAGGTGGTCAATGATATTACTCTCCTTCCATCATCGAGCTGGATGATCTCAATGATCGATGATCCCTATGAACAACAGTTTCCAGACCATCCTAAAATCAGTACCATCTTATCTACATAAGCCTAAGGATGGAACGTAGTTGGAAGAAGTTAGCAATGAACTGAATATATAATTGAGATCGGATTTGTGAAATATTAAGATCCTTCAATTTTCCATGTAATGAAATCATTGCTATTTATGTGTAAAAATATCGCCTATAAAGGCCAGGGGAGAGATTGAAAGTGTATTACAGATTTTGAAATTTTAATTTGAATATTTGTTTCAGCGCCATAATGAACAAGTGTTTATTTAAATCTACAAGAGTGTCATAACGATGCAGGTTTAGCTTACTGAGTTAAGATCTCTCTATCACTGTAAGTTTTAACCTTCCCAGTTGTGGCAAGGGTCCACCATAGCCTGGGAAGTTTTATTCATTGTAGGTATAATTTTAATTTAGTTGTGTGATTCTTCAATCAATTATGATTTTATGTTACATTTTAGCTTCAATTACATTCTTACATCACTGAATTTTTTAATATGAGTTTTGATTTTCGATTTCTTATTATGTTTGGGCATAGTTGAGTGTTGCCTTTTCAATTTGGTGTGATCTTCAATTTCGTAAGACTTGCTAATTCCTATTCATTAAATATTTCAATTGATTAGTAGAAGAGAATTGAGATACACATTATCGTGAATCCATATGAAAACCATTGGATGGGCATCTAAATTAATCGAATAACAGAGAGATTCCTCATTTGCAAACACCAAAATGGTGAATTGATTGAGCAAACGTGGAGACAGCGTTTCAAACCCATCTTATAATCTCTCACAAAGTTGAACAATAACGCTTTCAAATTTCTGTGTTTCCATAAGGGATTGAAGATTTTGAATTGAAGGCATAATCCTCGTGGCCGATCTTCTTATATCTAATACGTATCATTTAACAGCTTGATTTAAACACTGGTATTTTCAAATTAATTTGGGGAAATTTGTAATGGGACAATGAGAAACTATAAGTGACACTGAGTTCAATCTCAAAATGCCTTCAAAATACTAAAAAGGGATTTCCATATACATAGGTGTCTTTTAATCATTTAATTATGATATGAACATTTCATGGTTTGGAGAGTATTTACAAAATTATGTGCGACTATGAGTGTGATTCTGAGTGATATTAGGAATGAGATTTTGTCTACAGAGTGTTAAATGCATCCAAGTTAGATTTGATAATTGCGTCCAAGTTTGATTCCAGTCAAAGTGCGTTAGTGTATCCAGCTTTAAAGCTAAGTCGTGGTATTTTTCTTAAAATTTGAATGCTTGTAGCTTGTCTTTCGAAAGTTAGTCTTTAGTATAGTGTGTCTTTCGAAAGTGTTGCAAATTAAAATGCCACTACTCGTTAGATAGGTTTGTTCAATCATACAATTTAATCATGATTGTACAATTTTATATTTCTGTTGATAGGTTAGAAAATCAGATTTTCCAAATTGTTTAATCTTTGCATATCAGTAGATAGGTAGAAAATGAAATTGGCTCAACAGTTCAAACTGAGTCAATGTTGAAGTAAGGATAGAAGTTAGGTTAGAAATTTAAAAGAAAAAAATTATTTAAGGGTCTGCAAGCTCAAATGCACCCTGAAAAAATGTTAGGTCCTTATATTACTAGTATAGTCCCTTATTTTTGTTAGTATAACCCCCTTATTGTTATTGTTGTACCCCTGTAACCCCCATATTGTTGTTATTGTGCCCTTAAATTATTATTGTTAGTTCAGCTAGGATTACATTGTGGCCCCACTAGATTACATTGTGGCCCTATGGACTCCTATATATCGAAAGGAGGTTTTTTCATTTGTATCATCCAAGAATTGTTCAATCATGTAATGTATTGGAGGTTTCCCCCTCGAAGTGGCTTATTTATAAGGCGTTGATATCTCTTTTCTTCTCTTTTTGGAGCTAGTTTCACAACATTTGGTATTAGAGCTTTGGATTCCAAGGTTTCGCTGCACCAAATAGGTCATCGTGGAATTTTCGCTATAACATTTTTTCTACAAAGCTTCAGAAGCTAAAATGTTTAGAACACGGAGGAAAAATCTTGAGGAACATCTTCACAAAATTTTAGAGCTTGGTTGGCAATATTTTCGGAGATATGATCTGTGGAAGTTAGGTCTTTTTCAAGCTCCCGAGTTTCATCTCAAAGAGCTGATCATGGGAAAATCTTCATAACTCTCTCTCTGAGCATCGGATTGGAATTCTGTAAAACTTGGCTAGAAGTACATGGACTGTAGTTTCACGTCTATCAATTTCATAGCCAAAAGAGAAAACAGGGACACGCGACAAGTCATACAACTTCGCTCTACTGAACCAATCCATAATTAGGTCATTTTGGGAGATTGGAAATAACTTTTCCTTGAATAATCCAAATCAGGTCAGATCTGTGGCATCCGAAAGAGGATTCAAAGGGCTACCATAGTACCAAATTTCAGATATTGAAGATCTAAAATCGTAGAGATAATTCAGTTTCAATATCGAGCTCGTCAAAAGCAATAAAAAGGTGTGTATTTTTTTCGAATTACATAAGTCTCATTTGAAAAAAAAATAGTTTGAATTTATTCCAAGGGCATATTGAGGAATAGATATCAGTATTGGGTTCTAAAATGCCCCCTAAAAAGAATTCAACACCAATTAAGCCTTCAGAAGGCTCTACTATGACTCATGAAGACAAAGAAACACAACATGAGATATCAAAATTACAAGAGCAAGTGCACCAAATTTCGCTATCACAAAGAGCAACAAAAAATGAAATGGAAGTTTTGAAGAAAGGCATGGAAACTAAGATGGATGGTTTGAAGAAAGGTGTGGAAGCTAAGATGAATGGTTTGGAAGCTAGGATTGATGGCATGGAAGTGGGCATGGAAGTTAATATGGATGGCATGGAAGCTAAGATGGATGACATGGAAGCTAATATCGATGAAAAAAATGAAAGACAACATCGAAAACATGAATAATGATTTGGAAAAGTTGATACAAGAAATGTTTCCTAATGGCAAAAAGATAGTAGAGGAAACTCATGATGAGAATAAAATACATGTTAGTCATGATTTCATAAACTCTAATGTTGGATTGAAGAACCACCATATTCAAAATATGGATATGAGGAAGTTTGATGGCAAGGATCCCGTAACATGGATACTACAGATGGAGCAATATTTTGATCTCAATAATGTGCAAAACACACAAAAGGTACGCATTGCAACTTTACATTTAGAACAAAATACATTTGTATGGTATCGATGGCTTTGCTCCCATAAAAAATTGTCACTTGGTCAATTTTTACGGAAGAAATGATAGCACATTATGAGGATACAAAGAGCAACACCTTCTTTAGCCAATTGATAAATCTCAAACAAAAGGGTTTAGTGGGGGAGCACATTGAGGACTTCCAAAAAATTGAATATAAGGGTAACTGATATTCCAGAGGAACACAGGATTGATCTCTTCATAGGCACTTTAAAGGATAACATCCAACATGAAGTTCGCGTTTTGGAACCTGATTCATTGGAGAAGGCATTCAGGTTGGCAAGAAAAGTTGAATGCAAAGTTATGGCGACAAGGAAGCCTACCACTCAATTCTATAAAGAAGGAAGTGTTGCTACGCCTAGATTTCCACAACCTACAAGGTTGACACCACAACAATTGTAAGAAAAAAGAGCAAAAGGGCTTTGCTACAGTTGTGATAGCAAATACACTAAAGGTCATAAGTGTGCTGAGAAGAAATTATTTTACATAGATTGTGAAGAGGAAGAAGAAAATGAAGAAGAAGAGGATATACACCAGGAACCAACCCTAGAAGAGGAAGAAATGAGTCCGACCATATCGTGTAATGCATTGGCAGGAATTACCACTCCTCAAACTCTCAAGATAGAAGGACATATTAAGAAGAAAAAGGTAATAGTGTTGATTGATTCAGGTAGTACCCATAATTTTATTCATTGTAAGGTAGCCAAGGAATTGAATTGTTTCCTATACCCAGCACCAGAATGTCAAGTGATGGTTGCAAATGGAGGAACTATAAATTTCTCTGGAAAATGCCATAATATCAAGCTAGCCATGGGGGAATATGTATTGAATATTCCAATGCTTTCCATCTCAATGGGAGGTGCTGATGTTGTACTAGGAGTACAATGGTTATAATCTTTGGGGACGGTAGCTTTTAATTTTCAAGAACTTTTCTTGAAATTTTTTTCGGAAGGAAAGGAAATCGAATTACGGGGTATCACAAGGAAGCCAGGAGAGATAATAAGCTCTAATGTCATAACAAATCTTCTGAAGAAAGAACGACGGGGCATAATTGCACAATTATGCTCACTAGAAGTTCCAACATCAAAATCATCTATTTCTCCAGATCCCCAAAAATTCTTGTACAATCATTCCAAGGTGTTTGATACTCCTAAAGGACTCCCACCTATTCATGATCATGATCATGTTATTCATTTGATTCCAGGAAGTGTTCCTCCAAACATCAAGCCTCACAAACATCCTTATGTCCAAAAGAGCGAAATTGAATGTATGATTACAGAAATGTTAGAGGCGGGTATAATTCAACCTAGTCAAATTTTTTTCTCTGCTCCAATACTATTGGTGCACAAGAAAGATGGATCATGGCACATGTGACCGAATTATAGGGAGCTCAATAAGCTCACTATTAAAGATGAATTTCCCATTCCTGCGATTGATGAATTATTGGATGAATTACATGGAGCAATTTATTTTACCAAGTTGGATCTTCATTCAAGATATCATCAAATTAGAACAAAGATTGAAGATATTCCGAAAACAACATTTCAAACTCATGAGGGTCATTATGAATTTTTGGTCATGCCTTTTGGCCTTACCAATGCACCTTCTACATTTCAAGGATTGATGAATTCCATTTTCAAACCATTCCCTAGAAAATTTGTGCTATTATTTTTTGATGATATACTAATCTACAACAGGTCTTAGAAGGATCATGTTCTACATGTTGATAGGGTGCTCAAACTATTGGAGGAGAAACAATTATATGCAAAAACATCCAAATGTTTCTTTGGAGTACAAGAGGTGGAATATCTGGGTCATATTGTATCTCATGAGGGTGTTAAGGTAGACCCTGACAAAATTAAAGCCACTAAGGAATGGAAAGTCCCCACAACCATAAAGCAGTTGCGCGGATTTCTTAGTTTAATAGGGTATTATTGCAAGCTTGTTAAGAATTATGGGAGAATAGCAACACCTCTAACAACATTATTGAAGAAAGATGCATTTTCATGGACATGTAATGTTCCAAATCTGGAATATCTAGCAAGGCATGACTAGAAAATGCATTTTCTAGTAATGGCTGCTATAGGAATTGAAACCAAGACCTAGATCCCTTAGAAAAATGTGTCTAAGTGCTAAATCCAAGAGGAGGCTCCAAATAAATCCCTCTAAGGTGGTTAAACAAATATCCCACACTTAGATGTCCTCAGAAAGTGCCTGATGAGGGACTACAACAAATCTTAAGAAAGAAATGGAATGACAATGTTATTTTATAGTTGTGAACACATGAAGAGATGTATAGCCAACAAATATATGATATAGCAGAAAATTTATACAATGTGTGGAGGAATCAATCACTCCAAATAGGCAATGGAAGCCTCAATGTGACATATACATGACAAATGGAAAGCACTGCTACATGAAAGAGATCATTGGCTAAAATAACGCAGTTTATAGGAGATACTGCAATATACAAAATGATAATAGAATGATATAACATTATCAGCTCAAAGAAATGAGGGGGAGAAAGCTCTCAACCCCTGAAAACACTAATACAATAATAATACACAATCCTTAGAAGGATTGGCTACAATACATGTACAAATGGAAAATCTACAGAAATGTCAGAGTTGTTGGGCAGCAGTTGCAACTCAATACTAGAAATACATGGAGACGGCTGAAGATGATGCTCAATCTAAAACAAACCTCCTCCAATGGATCTCTCAATGCAAGGCTGATCTCGACACTGAAGATCTTGCCCTCTAAGAAGCTGGTGCAACCTCTCATTGCAAATGTGTACTGGAATAATGTTGTCTAGAGGATGGACTACACTGTCTATGATTAGAGATGTTGGCCTTGATGCCAAAATATGCCAATCAGCTCTGAAATCCCTCTCACTAGTCTCTCGGAGGAATAGGAACTCCCTCCTCTGAAAGATGAGCCAAAGAGAAGTGTTGTGGAACCCTCCATTGCAACACCCAGCAGCACTATGTTATACTTCAGTAGAAATAATGCAGTGACATAATAATGTCTTTGGCCTTGAGCCAAGATGTGGAGAAAATGAAGTGCAATCATTCAAGAGGCCTCTCAAGAAGGAGAGGAAATCCTAAACAGGAATCCCTCATGCTAAGCAGCACTGCAACTCAGCTGAACAGCTGGAGACTGCAATTTGTTTGAATAGACAAATATCAAATAATCCAAGATATATCACTATGGCTGCCCCTTCCTCCTTTTATACAAGTGAATGCCTCTTTTCCATGGACCCCACACATTAGGTTTTCTTCCATAAGGAATATTTCTCCCTCCAAAACTGTGTTCTCTTCCCAAGCAAGCTACACCTCTTAGGCAATATTGTTGACTTGGTCAAACTTGACCTTTCCCTCATGCAAATTGCCCCTTTTCACACTGGAAGGTGCAAAATAAGCTGCTCCAATGATCCTTTTCACATTATGAAGGATATTATTTGTACTCGTGGGCCTTTTACCAATTTCATTCACCTCTTAGATGAAATAAGCAAAAATTAATGTTCCAATTTTCTTCATGACAATTTTGGAACATTACAGGACTCCTGAAGCAACTAAGGCCTTTGAAAATATTAAAGACGCAATGTGCCTAGCACCTGTCTTAGCTACGCAAAACTTCTCAAAAACCTTTATTGCGGAATGTGATGCCTCAGGAAATGGAATTGGTGTTGTTTTAATGCAAGAAGGAAGACCCATTGCTTTTGAAAGTCATTCAATCAAAGGAAAGTATTTACAAAAGGCTATTTATGAGAAGGAAATGTTGGCAATACTACATGCACTAAAGAAATTGATACCTTACCTAATGGGAAGACACTTCAAGGTAAAACTGATCATGATAGTCTTAAACACTTTTTGGAACAAATATTATCATTAGAAGAGCAGCAAAAATGGGTCACAAAGATGTTGGGTTATGACTTTGAAATCGTCTACAAAAAAGGGGAGCTAAATGTTGTTGCAGATGCACTCTCAAGAAAGGATGAAGAGGTGGAAGCATTGCTTTGTGCCATTTCAATTATCCAACTAGATTGGATAACCGAAGCAAGGGATGAATGGAAGAAGGATGAAGAAGTGTGGACTCTCATTCAAAAGTTGCATCAAGATCCTAGTACATCTAATACATTTAGTTTAAAAAATGATTCCTTATGGTACAAGGATTGCTTATATATTTGAAAGAATTCCCAACTAAAACAAAAGATTCTTTTGGAATTGCACACTTCTCCTTTAGGAGGACACTCGGGATTTTTAAAAATTTACCACAGGGTGAAGAAATAATTTTTTTGGGATGGCCTTAAATCTGATATTCAAAATTTTGTGGCGGAATTTTTGGTTTTCCAGCAAAATAAATTGGAGACAATTAAGACCCCGAGTCTTCAACAACCTTTATCCATTCCAAATCAAATTTGGGAGGAGATTTCAATGGATTTTATCACAAGTTTACCTAAGCCCGAAGGAAGGAGTGTCATCATGGTGGTAGTTGATAGACTTACCAAGTATGCACACTTTTGTTCATTATCTCATACATTTAAAGCAAGTATAGTTGCTACTGCATTTATGGAAACAATTCAAAAGCTACATGGAAACTCGAAGATTATTGTAAGTGACAGAGATCCCATTTTTATAGGAAATTTTTGGATGGAATTATTTTCTTGTTTGGGTACTCAACTAGCTCATAGCTCATCTTATCCTCCTCAATCCAATGGTCAAACAGAGATAGTGAATAAATGTTTGGAAGGATATCTTCGTTGTTTTGCATCTGATAAGCAAGCACAATGGGTCAAGTGGTTACCTCTGGCTGAATGGTGGTATAACACTTCCTTCCATACTGCAGCAAAAATGACCCCATTTATGGCACTTTATGGATATCACCCTATGCCTTAATTTTATTCTAAGTCCTAAAAATGTGAATTACACCTTATTCCTAACCCCCTAAAGACTCATACTCTTCCTTTATCCTAAAGTCCTACACTACCCCCCGCCATCCATTTATTCTCCAACCCCACCATCACATCACACATCCCATCTGTGCTAACTATTCCTCACCTCTCTAACATCTCTGCACATCGCTCCACATTCGACGATTCATAATGCTTTTTGGCCCCCTCTTAGCCTTCAAAATTTAACAACAGGGGGGGGTCCGAAATGGGCGGTATCTGATACCACCGAGACTGCAACGTGTAACTCCCAGAGCAATTCGCACCCCCACCCCGTCCAATACCATTCACCGTCATCACCCCATGTGAAAAGTGGTTTCTACTGTTTACTAAACCACCACGATTTCGATCATTCAAAGGCCCATTGTGAATTTCGTTGTGCCACGTTCACAACCACCTGTCCACTCCATCCTATCACATCTCCTCCTGCCAACAACTCGTTGCACCATAAATGGTCAAGTCGTTATCCAACGGACCCGCGCCAAATAAATGGTCCCCCAACCACAATTTAAAGCTTGAATTCATGCCTCGGAGCAAGGTTTACCTTGCTTATGTTGTTTAAAAATTTTAGTTATTGGATTTACAAATAAATTGCAGTCAACCACTGTTGAAGAGAAGCCACTATTCGTCAAAGGAGGATTATCAGCTCTCTACAACTTGGATCATAGTTCTTCTTAAAAATTTCCAATTCTCTTCACGATCCCCTTTCTTTTTTGTTCCTTCCCTATTTTTGATCTGTGACAATTCCCCTTTCTCTGCTCCCTTCTTCTTTCATCCCATTCTTCATTGCATAGTGAGAAATAAGTTACAAAAGAAAAAAATGCCTCCTAAGAAAGACTAGGAGCATTTTAACCCTATGGTCTACCCTCAGGTAGACTTAGATAACATAGCCCTAGAAGATAGAGATTATAAAATCCATGAGACAGAGTCAGAATTCAATTTATTCGATGTCTGCTGCTAGCTCTAGGACAAATTCCTTGAGGAAGATGATGACATAGGCATGTGGGAGACCAAATTGCATTTTATATCTTTCCTAAAACCCATAGCTATCCAAAGTTTATCAGAAAATGTCAGTCGTGTTATGATGTCAACTAGAGAGCCATAGTTAATCCAATAGGATAAGTATTTTTTTCTATTGATGCCCAATCTATCTAGAAGATGATGCAAGCCCCAATTGTTGAGAACACCGTACCTTTTTCATATGAGGCCCTTAGAGAGTTATACTAGAAGCTGGATTTTTCCAGCAAGGCTAAAACCTTAGATTTTTTCATGGCCACTAATGCCCCAATGACTACCAATAATCCACCCTATCCTTCATCTATCTTTCCTGATAGGACCCAACACATTGTTATTGTTTTATCTTATTTATTAGGTTATCACACTGATCAATGGGTAGATGAATCCATTATTATTTTCCTGTCTATAATTTCCTCGAATGCCAAACCCACAGTCATGTTCAATTATGCCCAATTTCTTGTTGATGTTATTCATGACCAGTTCCTAAAGTTTAGAACCGAAGAGGTGTTCAAATACACCTCTGTGTTGGTGTATATGTTTGTCTACTTTCAATACAAAATATTTTAGTTTTACATGATGAAATTAAATGATGAATCCCAGCCACAATCATTTATTTTCTGGACTACTTTGTTGATGAAAGAACAAAATAATTACTCTTATAGGATCTTTGTAGACTTATTTGTACATCCAGCAATCAGTGCACTCAGCAGAGCCACAGAGCCAAGGGTTAGTCAGGAAATCAAGAAGGTTATGCAGTTGACAGATCAGATTAGAACAAAATATTGGTGCTTCTACCAAAACTAATAGAGATCAGGGTTTATGGCTATGAATTGGCCCCATTCAAACTGCCCAAGTACCTCTCTATGATAATCTTTGCACTAGAATATATCATACAAATGATAAATGCAGATGAGGTGAATTTTGTCTCTGCAAAGAAAAAGTCTCAATTCAGGATCAAATCACAGATTGGTGCATTCATTTGCAATAGCAGAGTAGCAGGGGAGGAGGTAGATAGAATATTGAAGGAGATGAAGTTCACTCATAGTTTCACTTGGTCATATGATCCAATGGGAATCATATCTAAGAAGAGGGTGGACAATAAATCCAGACCATACATTCACACACAGATTGGAGATAGAAAAGTACATGAATCAAGAAAAATGGGCAGCAAACGCACTCCAGGAGGCAGAGGAGCAGGTCATTTCCACTTCAGGGATTCAAACACCAACTCCACAAGAAATAAAATTTGCAGGAGAAAAATATGACAAAGGAAAGGAACCACAGAAGGAAATAGGAAGCAAAAGGACAAGGGATAACAAAACTGACATGGATATTGATACATCCACCAAGGAGTTCAAGATGAAATACGGGAAGAGAGCCAGAGTCCACATGAACATTGACTAGAGCATTGAGAAAGCTCAACAAAATTTGATTACAATCAGAGTTTCACCGAGTTCTTCTCCAGCAGGTGGTCAAAATATTTTCTCAACATCTTCTGCCACCGTTCCTTTCCAGCAGCAGAATGTGCAAACTCTTACATCTACTACTACTGCAAGCCAAAAGGAGGATGATATCTATGATACTTTCAAAGAGATCAAAAGAAGGAATGAGATAATTAAAACCAACACTTATAATCAGTTTTGTAAAAAAACCAGTAGTTCCCAAAGCAGGCTTCTATCAGCCTTTAACTCCGAGAAGGGAAGAATGAAGATGGCCTTCTTAGAAGCATAAATTCCTCAACCCAAAACTGCAGCAGATTACAAAAAGAACTTATTTTGATTTTGATGTAAAGCATATTCATCCAATAGACCAAATGGAAATGCATAAGTAGACAGGAGAAATGATCTCCTCCACATTAACTAGTACAACCATGAGTCTCTCAAAGTTTTATGCTACATTATCCAACACACAATCACAACTAAAGATGGAAAATATTTCCTCCATGGCCAAATACACAAGGATTAAATCCCTGGAGGATTTAGTGATGCAAATTGGGTACAACCCATCAAACCTAGCAGTGGAAAAAACACTTTTAAAGAAGAATAATGCAGATATAGTTGCTTTGAGGAGGCAACTCAAGATGCCAGCAACAGAAGATCCTCTAACAAAGGAGATAGAGTAAAATTAGACACAGAAGGCAGAAATGATGCAACCGATCATTGAACAAGCTGATCAGATTAAGAAAATGGAGAATGAGATTGAAAAAATGTAAAAGAGAGTCAAAAAGTAGTGAGATGTAGTGAAGGAAGTAGCAAAAGAAGCAACCAAGGCCATGATTCCATTACAAGCAGTCCCTCTTGTTGTCATTCATTCATAAAATTCTACAGCTACAAGTACACCAGGAGAAGGCACTAAGCAGTTAGCTAAGGCTATGGAAAATATTTCCTTAGAGACAATAGAAATTTAAAAGTTGCAATATCAGGTCAGTGACCTACAAGATCAGATAAAAAGGAAAGATTCAAGCCATGCTACATAGTTACAAATTATTAAGAAGTTGACAGAAATTTTGCGTAGGTCTCTTCAGGAGTATCCAATTGAGAACATGGTAGGAAGAGTCAAAGAAATCATCTGGCTAAATATAGTTGACTCCATGAATGAGATTTGGTCATCTATCCAGATAATCTTTGAGCAGAAATATTTAATTCATCTAGTAAGTGTTGCAATAGAAAAATAAAATCAATAACTTGGTGATAAGCCTACAACTGCTAACAACAATATTAAATTTCTCAATTCCAAAGAGGTTACGAGTTGGAACCCCTAGGAGTATAATACAAGACAACAACTATAATTGAATTTAAGAAAGTGTTGAACAAAAAGAATTTAGTTACACAGGTTGAAGAGAAGTGTAATCAGCTTCAGATTTGTGTGAGAAGATTTTTTAACAGGATGGAACCTTTGAACAAGAAAGGATTGTCTTCATTGTTTGTGATTAATGAAAAACTTATGGAAAATCCAAATTATGTAAAGAAGCTCACTGATATTTCAAAGGATGCATCCAAACATGCGAATATAAAGAACGCAATGACAGGAGGGCTTTCTATGAAGTTCTCAGTAACGACATCTTCATATAGAATGAAATCAAGAACATCTTTCAGGTGAAGCCCAAATTTATGAAGTACATAGAAACTGATGAGATATACAGAAGATTAATCAAGATCAAGATTTTGGGTCTAGAGGATTGGGAGAAATTGTGTGACTTGCAAGAATGTTGATGACTCAACATGATGACAAAACAACCATCTCAGCTAATTATCCAAATTATCAGACCCAGTGTATCAGTACAACACAGCAGCATCAAATTGTCAGCACAACAAACCACTACAACGCTAAATAACGGCTTTATGGAGAATTAAGCCACCTATCAAAAATTGTCACAACATGCCCATGTAGTGGTCACAAATGTCAATAATCAGTTACTATTTTAGTAAATGAGAAGATTGCCTCTTTTGATATGAGAATCAGTAGGAAGTAGTTTAAATATAGCATTTTTATTCAGTATTAAGGGTTCGACCCTAGATTGTAAATGCTTTTCATTGGAGTATTTGTAGTTTTGGTGATGGAGCATTAATAAAATACCATTTTGCAAGATTCATGTGTTGTGTTTTCCCAGTGATGTCTTTTCTTTATTATGTTTAATGTTTCCACTATTTTTCTTTCAATGCATCATTTCTTAATTGTAAAATAGAAATATGAAGGTTAAGATTTTCTTTACAGAACACATTAATTCTGGCTGAGTTTACAATTTAAATGTTTTCTTCTGATGTCTGGTTTAAGAATACTGAATTTCTTTTAAACCACTACTGAAATCACTTTTCTCCATTTCATAATTTTCACTCTGTTATAAAAAACCAGTATATACAGCTAGCTTGCCTTTTCTTATGCTCTGGAAAATTGATGCATACACCCAACCTGTGTTGACTCCATAGCCCAATGGAAATAGTTTAAAGAAAGCCCTTAAATCCAACCGAAAAAAAATCAATCAAAAATAACTCTCACATTCCATTTAACTAGTCTAATATAAAAAAAATTAAAACAAATGTAAATCTTATAAAGAGATCCCTCTATGAGCCTAGGAGGGCTAGATCCTAGGCTCCAAAGTGGTTTTATGTTGTTCTTTATAATGTAGTCTTCCCAATATTATAAATTATAGAGCGATAACATAGTGGCGACCATACTGGGGAAATCAACTTAAAAAACACTTTTCATTTGAATTCAGAAAACCTAGTTAAAAGAACTGTATGATACAATTTTGTTTTAAGATTGGTTTCTTTCAGTTTTCAATTATCAATTTGTCTGTGATTTTGGTTTAAATTATAGCTCCCAAAATAATATCCACTAGATCCCATCTAGATCCAAATCCTCCCCCCATTGTAGACAATCTTAAGAAGATCTTGACGAAAACTCCCAGAACTGCAAGTCAAACCAGTAGTAGAATTATTCACAGATCTAACTCCCTACCTAAAATATTTGTCACTTTGCAAGAAATTAAATTTGATTTTCATTTTGAACAAGGTCTGTTCAGAACCAATTATGAGAATTGGACTGACCATACAGATTTTGATCCATCCATCCTACATCAAGGTCCAGTGAGGGAAGCCTACTCCCACTTCAATCTGATATCCAACTTCTCCATGATTTTGATACTCTCCAAGATCTAGTGACTGATTTTACCTCCACTGTTGATGATGCCTACCTCCAAAAATCTGTAGAGTTAACTGCCTCAACCATAGCAGCCTCTTGAATTACATCTCAAACAGTCCATCTTAGGCCAGTTAGTCCTACTTCATCCACTATCCCTACCACTACTCTTATTCATCCCCACACTCAAAATTTTACACAAACATATTCTCCCATTACCTCTATCCATCCTACTTCATCCATTGTTTACCTCCCTCCACCACCTCCACCAATCATAGAAACCAAATATGCCACACTGGTGCTACCAGCACCTTTACCTCCTATGCCCCAGGGTTACCAATCTAAGATTCCACAATTTGATGGGACTGGTCCCATGACTTCCCAAAAATATATTGATAAAATGAATGATTGTTTTGACCTACAATAAATTGATGAAGACACTGCCAAATTGAGAATTTTTTCTCAGAGTTTAGGGGTTGAAGTCATAAAATGGTGTAAGGGTTTAACTGCTAATAGCATTCATGATCTCCCTACTTTTCACCAAACATTTATTAATAGATGGGAAATCAAGAAAAATCCACTACATATTTTATCAGAATATGAGAGTATTAAGAGGTCTCCAAGAGAGAGTGTACAAGACTACTGCACTAGATTTAATAGCATATAAAACGCACTCCCTACCCATATGAAGCCACCTCAAGGGCTAGTCCTGGTTAAATTCCCAAATGGTTTCGACCCAAACATGGCCTATCAGCTTAGGAAAAGAGATTCATCAACTTTAGTGGAAATGCAAAGAGATGTCGTGAGTGTAGAAGCTAACTTATTAGCAAAAAGGGCTAGGATGAGGACTAAAACTCCAACTAGGAACGGGAAGATTCAAAGGTAAGCTTCCCTTAAAGTGTTTTTCTTGTGGAAGAGTTGGTCATTATGCTGCTAAATTTCCTTATGAAGAAAATCATGATAAAGGGAAACAATTTGAAAAGAGAAAGAGTTATTATGCAAATGAAAATAATGATGAAATTTCAAATGAGGATGAAGAAGATTCTGACCAAGTTCTGCAAGTACTCATGGCAAAGAAGAAAAAGAAGAAGGCTACTCAAAGAAAGAAGATACCTCAGAAAACATGCGCAGTAGAAAATGAAGAAGAGGAAACAGGTATTGATTGTTGTTCTTGTGATTCATCTTCTTGTACATGCAATGGTGAAGATAGTGAAAGTAATAGTATAAGTCTTGAAGAAAATCTCAAGATCAAGGATGAAAGAAATGATTGGAATCAATTTCATGAGAGAATCTATCTACAAAGATATGATCTCTAGAATGAATGAACAGAAAGAAATACTGAATGGACAGGTAGAAAAGTATCAAAATTTGTATGTTCATGCAACCAATCAAAGTGAAAGACTTAAAGCAGAAATCATCTCTCTCAAAGAAGATCTGGAAAAATCAAATAAGAAGAATGAAGAACCCCCATCATTTGAAAAGGAAGGACTTGAAGCAGAAATCATCTCTCTCAAAGAAGATCTGGAAAAATCAAATAAGAAGAATGAAGAGTTGTTACAAACATGTGAAGAACAAGAAAATTGGTTGAAGGAATAAATTTTAAAATTGAATGATCAAGTAGAAGAAGGAAAAAGGGTTGAAGAAAGCATGATGAAGCAATGCTAAAAATTGGAGGTTGAGGTAAACATTCTCAAAGGTAAATTAGAAGAAAAGGATAAACTCTTGAGGTTTCAAGATAGTACTAAGATTCTGGACAATGTTCTTAGTAATCAAAGGTCTCCTGCTATTAAACTTGGTCTTGGTTTTCATGAAACTATTAAAGGAGAATCTAGTTCACAAGGAAGTGCTAAGGATTCAAAGGATGTCAATGCAAAACTAGAAGAGTTGAAAGAAACAAGAAGTCAACCGAAAATCATGAACACTCAAAGGAAATCATTCAATAATGTTGAATGCTTTAAATGTCATAATTATGGGCATGTTGCAGCCAATTGCAAAAGCAGATTGTTTCAGTCACAAACAAACAGATTCTACACAGAAAGGTACTCTGGTTTCTTCAAGGGATATTGTTTTTCATGCAGCAAGTATGGTCATAAAGCAGCTGATTGCAATAGAAGGAAGAATAGAACAACACATTATGATCCTTATGCTTACTTTTATGGTCACATAAGATGCTATACTTGTAACAAGTATGGACATGTAGAAAAAGAATGCAGGATGAATAAATCTGAAAAATTGGAGAACTTCCAACACACAATAAGAAAGTTCAAGCAAAGTTGGAAAAAGAAGGAGGACCGGTCAGAAACGTAGGGAATATTGACCCTACTGCAGTCATCCGGTTCTAAAGCATACTTATCTTAATGACAGCAGAAGTGATGTGAGATACATTATAGGGATTAGTAATGTATCGTCACAGGGGGAGCAATGTATGGCGATTCCCATGATGGTTTTGATAATTCTGGTTATGTTTATTTTTGATAGTGCATCTGATGTGAAGAACACAGGTACAGGTGGTACAAACTAAGGGGTAGATGAAGGAATGTGAAGTTTTCTTTACATACGCGGGTTCTGTGAAACAATGTCGCGTATACATGCGAGTTCCAGTGGAGACAGACGCGTATGCATTTATGACAAGAAAAATAGTATGACAAGCTAAAGATCAGGAGCACAGGTTCAAGGGGAGCATCAGTTTGACTACTAATGATTGTATTATTGGCACTGTATCTTCTTATTTCTCAGTTCTAAATGATGATGACATGATACATGGTTTCTTATGATGGGATTATGGATGAGCCCTGTTTGCTTTTTGCTGAAGAGTACTCTTTGTTTTCACACATGGATGAGATGGAAGTCTTATGATTCAGAGATAAGGACAGATCATGCAGAGATTGTTGCTGATAACTTGCTGTTGAAAGAGTTTTAGGTTGCAAAAGCTAAGGAGGAGCCTTGGTCATATGGAAAGGATGCTTGGATGCACATTTGCAGGGGGAGAATTAGCCTTGTTGAGCATAATGCATTGTTGGCATTATGATGATTCTAAAATATGATCTCTCTCTTGAGGTCTTTCTGGTGCTGGTCATAAAAATTCATATTTGTAATTTGATGAAAAGGTCATGTTGAGACCTATGATGTAAAATTGTAATATTCAGTCATGTAAGGACTTGATCAAATATGTAAACCCACTTGGTTGGGTACTTGAGTCAAATTGTGTAAACCCACTTGGTTGGGTACTTGAGTCAAATTGTGTAAACCCTCTTGGTTGGGTATTTGAGTCTCATATGTAAATCCACTTGGTTGGATCTTTGATGTAAGTATGAGTCCTTGGTGATAGGAAGGTCATAGAGTCATGTACTTCATTGAAAAAATATGTTTGAAAATTCAGCATGAACTCAGGGGGAGCATGGTAACTTCAGTGCACATCAGATCTACAGCGCTCTTCTATCTACATGAGGAGAAAACAACCTTGTGTTGGTTTTGATCCGCCCTTTGCCCTTGATGTCAAAGGGGGAGAGTGACATGGTGTTTGAATAGGGGAGAATATCATTATTCTTAATGTATCTATCTGTTGTGGTGATCAAACACCATCGTGGTTGCCATCAAGTCCAAAGGGGGAGATTGTTGGCAATATGATGCAGAGTGTTGTCCTTGATGGCAACCCACTTGATGAAGATGATGGCAACCTACTTAATGAAGTTGTTCTTGATGCTTGATGATTTTATTAATGATGTAAATCTGATGTTCTACAAGTAGCTCAGAAGTAAAAGAAGAAAGGAATTTCAGGAAGTGCCAAAGAAATGATAAATAAGGTATGTCACTATGCATACGCGGATTTGTTAAGGCGAAGTAGCGTATGTACGTGGAAAAGTACGTGCCAAGTCACGTATGCTCAATTGCGCTATAAAAGAATAAAACCAGGGGTTACTACCATGGTATTGACCCATTGTATTGAGCGCTGGATTGTCTATGTGATCCCGTCCAGGAATACCATCGGAAGTTGTGTGGTTTTGGCTCATGGTATTGTCAAAGGCTAGATCTATTTAAGGAGAAGAAATTCATTGTGCAATGTGTGTGCATGAGTCTGGGTTTGAATGTATACTTCACTCTGAAGTATTTCTGAATGGAAAGGGTAACATTTTGATGATAGATCTGAATCTATGATGCACCTATGAAGAAAATGATGAAGAGGGATCTCTAGATCTGAAATGTATATGTATCTTATGGATCTGTTTATGGAATGATTAGATCTGTGATCTGGCGAATATGTGCTAAAGTAAAGAATGAAGATCTGAGCTGTTTATCTGTTCTGGAGAGCTGCACTGCCCTAAAATGTCTGAAGATCTATATGCAGGTTCGTCAAGGAGAAAGCGCGTATATACGCGGCTTGTATTCAGCGAAAGCGCGTATGGGAATTGAAATCAGCTCTGAAATGTGTGCAGATGTATACGCGGGTTGGTATTTGTGAAAGCGCGTATATACGCAGGATCAGTGAAGAAAAAGCGTGTATGTAATTTAGGGTTTGCTGAAGTATGTGGTATGAAATGTCTGATCTGTTCTACTGTTTTACTGCTATCTGTCAATGATGATCTGGGTTGTTCGAATATTGATTATGCTGTTATAAAGCAAGTTGTTGGTTTGATGAATGTTCCTTGAGCTTAATTGTGTGGGTTGGATCCAGTATGAAAATTGATGAAACGTGGTCCATGGTGGTGCTGAGGGTTGTAGCTTTCAGTCAGGGGGTTGTAGCTCCCTTCCAGGTGAGACTGGTAAACGAGATCAGGGGGTCATAGCTCCCTTCCAGGAGAGGCTGGTAAACGAGAGCAGGGGGTTGTAGCTCCCTTCCAGGAGAGGCTGGTAAACGAGAGAAGGTTGTCGCCTTCGGCAGGTGGGTGCCTGCGTGTTGGTATGAGTCTGCGCCAGTACATGGTTGTATGATGTTTTCTCTATAATAAAATATTGAAGGCTGAGACAACGGCAGCAGTGGTTTTCTCCCGACTTGGGTTTCCACCTAAAATCCTAGTGTTCATGTGTATTTCTTATGTGTGATGGTTTATTCTGTTATTACTACACATTCTTATTGTTTATTGAACATCTAATGAATGAATTATGGAATGATATAAGTGAAGAATTATCTGCATAATAAGATTGTTGGATATACGCATGTTTTATTAAGTATATCCACTTGTATACATGAGTTGGCTTCAAAAAAATCACGTATGTGTTTTGAAGTAAGAAAAAGTAAAAGTTTTGAGTAAGTCCTAAATACTGATTCACCCCCCCCCCCGCTCTCAGTATTTTTCCCAACATAGCTCAAATACCTGCAAAGATTTTAGTGATGGATATAGTTGTAGTTGACATTCCCCCCAAGTATGGAATGATTTTATCTCTCTCATGGGGAGAAAAAATACAAGGGACCCTGCAAATGGACATGACATATGCTACCATACCAGTGTTTGGTCAATCAAGAAGATTGTATAGGGAACATTAATGAAGTACATGGTAAGTAGCCAAGAAAAACCTCACAATTACCCTTTGTACTATGTTCATACTGACCTTAACTCTTTCATTTTTTATAATGGTGGAGACATTGATTCACAAGTTTCTCACATATAAAATGGTTCTAAAGAAAATGATGATAGCCAAATACAAACAGAACAACCAGATCTTGTAAATGAACCTCTTTGGAACATGATCTTTGATGGCTCATGTGGCAATGTTGGCTCAGGGGCATGTATTTGGGTGTATAATGCAGGAAACAATAGTGCACAAGGTCATTCATACAAGTTAAATTTTTAGTGCACAAATAACATTTCAAAATATGAAGCCCCACTCCTAGGATTACAAATGTTGAAAAGATTAGGAGCAAAAAGGATCTCTATACATGGTGATTCAGAATTGGTCATAAAACAAATAAAAGGACAATATGCAGAAAAACATCCTATATTAAGAGCTTATATAAATTTTGTACTTGATTTCTTGCGAACATTTTATGAATGTGATTTAGCAGTAATTCCTAGAAATCAAAATCTCCTAGAAAATGGCCTAGCTTTTTCAGCAAGTACCTATAAACTGCCTCTCCCAAACAAACAATACAAAATAGAAGTCAAACATCACCCTTTTGTGCCAGACAAAATGATTTACTGGCAAGTTTTTGGCAGCGATAAACAAATTGAAAGCTTTCTACAATCTAAGGATGAATTTGAAGACAACAATATAGACCTAGATTGTGAGGAAGATAATATTGCTGATGTAAAAAATAACGTAGAAAAAATTGTTGTTTTTTATGTAAATACAGATGTAAAAATTCCAACTAGCAAAACTGTACATAGGATAGAAAATCAAAAAGACCTAGAAAAAGAAGAACTCGAAATACTCCAACTCAAAGACAATACTCTGCCTAGAGGGGTGGTCCCTTTAGAGGAATTATTTGACTTTAATGATGTGGCCAAGAAACCCAAAATGGAACCAACTGGAACAAATATTGAAGAATGTATAGGTACTGAACAGAACCCCAAAATCATCAAACTGTCAATATCATTGCCTATCATTACAAAACGAAGATATATGGCCATGTTCAAAGAATTCATTGATGTGTTTGCATGGAGTTATGAGGATTTAAATTCTTATGATACAAGCATCATACAACATAAGATTCCAATCAAAGAGGATAAAAAACCTTTCAAACAGAAATTGTGCAGAATAAATCTTGTTTTGATGCCATTGGTTGAGAAATAAATTAAGAAGATGTATGAATCAAAAATCATAGTACCAGTCAGATATTCCAAATGGGTGTCCAATATTGTGCCAACTAGAAAGAAAAAAGGTGAAATCAGACTCTGTATTGACTTTATAAATATTAGAAAAATATCTCTTAAAGATAATTACCCTTTACCAAAAATGGATCATATATTGCAGAGGGTAGTAGGTTCCAATAGGATTTCTTTGTTAGATGGTTTTTATGGTTATAATCAAGTTTTAGTACACCCAGATGATCAAGACAAGACATCTTTTACAACTCCTTGGGGGACTTTCATGTATGTGAAAATGCCCTTTGGATTAATGAATGTTGGAGCTACTTTTCAAAGGGCCATGGACATTGCATTTGTTGATGAAATAGGCCACTTTATTGTAATTTATCTAGATGATATCATTGTTTATTCTAAAATACATGAAGAACATTTAGCACACTTGAGAAGAGTTTTTGAAAAATGCAGAAAATTTGGAATTTCCCTGAATCCTAAGAAGACACTATTTGGACAAGAAGAAGGAAAATTGTTAGGTCACATTATTTCTCAAGATGGAATCAGAATTGACCCTAGTAGAATCGAAGGAATACTAAAAATCAGTCATCCTAGAAATCTTAAAGAACTCTAATCATTCATTGGTAAAATCAACTTTTTGAGGAGATTTATACCAAACCTAGCAAAACTTTTAAGGAACATAACCAATATGCTCAAGAAAGATTCAGAAATAAAATGGACCATAGAAGCAAAACAAACTTTTGATTTGGTCAAGAAAGCATTGACAAAAGATCCAGTCCTGATCAGCCCAGATTTTACTAAATATTTCATGGTTTTTTCTTTTGCTTCTTAACATACTATTGTTGATGTTTTATTGCAGAAAAATAGTGAAGGACATGAGCAGCCAATAGCTTTTTTCAACAAGGCATTAATAGATGCATCACTGAAATATAATATCATGGAAAAACATGCTTTTGCTTTGGTTAAAACATTGAAGGATTTTAGAGTCTACATTATACATTCACATGTCATTGCTTTTGTTCCAAATACAGTTTTCAAAGACATCCAAACACAGAATGGTCCTAATGGAAAAAGAGGCAAATGGATTGTTGTGATATTAGAATATGATTTGGAAATCAAGCGTACCAAGTTGATTAAAGGCCAAGGATTAGCTAAATTGATGGAAAAATCTAACTTTCATGCACTAGATATCAACATGTTACATTCTTTGGATGACCAAGAGGAATTGGCGACTCCACCAATTGATGAAGCATTCCTTAATTCTCCCTGGTATGCTGATATTTTATATGTACCATCAAATTTGAATGCTCCTCCTAGTTTATCTAAAACAACGGCTAGATTTCTAAAACTTAAAGATGTTAAATTCTGCATTTTGGAGAATGTTTTGCATTGGAAATATATTGGAGGTATTTTACTTAAATGTTTGTTGAAGGATGATGCAGATAGAGTTATGCAGGAGTTCCATGGAGGTGATTTTTATGGCCATATCTATTGGAAAACCACTGCAAACAAGATCATTAGAGTTGGTTTTTATTGGCCTACCCTTTTTTCTGATATCCATAAGATGGTCACTTCTTGTCATAAATGTCAGATCTTTGAAGGAAAGAGGAAGCTACTGCCCTTACCCTTGAAACCTATATCCGTAGAGAGCCCTTTCCAGCAATGGGGATTATACTTCATTGGAGAAATTCATCCCCCCTCCTCTGCCCTACATAAATGGATCCCCACTACCATGGATTATTTCACCAAATGGATAGAAGCCACTCCTTATAGAAATGCCATTGACTCTGTCATAATAAAATTCCTAGAAACCAATATCCTTTCTAGATTTGGTTGTCCTCGAAAAATCATTAAAGACAATGCTGCAACCTTTAAGTCCAAAAATATGGTTGATTTCTGTAACATGTATCATATAAATTTGGGGCATTCGACAACCTACTTCCCTCAGGGTAATGGACTAGTTGAATATTCAAATAAAATCCCAGTGAACATCATTAATAAGCTTTTGGTGGATAATAATAAATCATGGCACAATAATTTAATCAATGCTCTTTGGGATGATAGGCTTACTACAAAGAAATCAATTGGCATGTCTCCATGCCAATTGGTTTATGGAATGGATGCAGTTTTTCATTATTCCTTAGGAGTTCCAGTTATGAATATTATCCAACAAATTCAAGCTGAACCAAATGACATATAGAGAAGGATCAATGACATTATTCAATTGTAGCAGTCCAGAGAGGAAGTTTATAACAGAACTCAAGTAATTCAAGAGAATATCAAAAATTTCTTTGACAAGAGAACAAAAGCTAATGATTTCAATTTAGGAGACAAAGTTCTGAAATGGGATTCCAGAAGAGAAGATAAAGGCAAGCATGGAAAGCTTGACAATATTTGGCAAGGACCATATATCATTGATTCTTTCAGGGGAAATAATGCTTATTTTCTTAAAGATTTGGATGGTACAGAAGTATATGGAGGTCCTTTCAATGGTAGGATGTTGAAACATTATTTCTTTTCAAAATTCAAGTTGAATTTTCATCATTGTAAATACCACAGTCTTACAATTTTCAATAATTCATTGGACAAGGTTGAAGCTCGAAGTGAAGGCCCTAATACTAGTTTGATGAGAAAATATAAAAATATAAAAATAAATCAGTTGAAGATATTGCAGAAAATGGAGCATTCAAGGCTACTGGTCTTTGGTTCTTGACACTTCATTTGGAGAAGTTTCATTCCCAGCTGGAGCCAATGTTAGTATCCTATAAATCATAGGATCTCAAGGTGATTGGATATTTCATCTTCTTTGCATTTTCATATTGAAAAGTTTTTCAATATTCAAAATATTTCTAAAAAAAATATGAAAAGAAAGAAAAGAGGGTAGAAAAAACAAAGAAAAAAGAAAAAGAGAAAAAGGAAAAAACAAATTAAAAACCCCAAAAAGAAATGATACTGAAATTGTTGCAAATTAAAATGTCACTACTCATTAGATAGGTTTGTTTAATCATATAGTTTAATCATGATTGTACAATTTTCAATTTCTGTTGATAGGTTAGAAAATCAAATTTTCCAAACTATTTAATCTTGGCATAATAGTAGATAGGTAGAAAATGAAATTGGCTCAAGAGTTTAAACTGAGTCAATGGCTAAAATAAGGATAGAAGTTAGGTTAGAAATTTAAAAGAAAAAAATGGTTTAAGGGTGTGCAAGCCCAAATACACCATGCAAAAAGAAGAAAAAAATTTAGATGAGTACTTTGGGTAGGTAGAGAGGTTAATGAGAGACAATGAAAGGAAAATATGAAATCTATCTTACAAGGTACATCATAAAAATTTCATATTTCCTATAGGACAAGAAGACAATCTAAAAAAAAGAGTGTTTATGCTCTAAATGTTGGAATAGGATTATGGTCTAAATTTTTGGGATTAAATTGTATTCAAAAAATTTATTAAGGCCTACCTTATGCCTTAATTTTATCCTAAGTCCCGAAAATGTGAATTACACCTTATTCCTAACCCCCTAAACACTCTTACTCTTCCTTTATCCTAAATTCCTACACTACCCCCCACCATCCATTTATTCCCCCACCCCACCATCACATCATGCATCCCATTCGTGCTAACTATCCCTCACCTCTCCGACATCTCCGCACATCGCTCTACATCTAATGATCGATAATGATTTTCGGCCCCCCCTCAGCCTCCGAACTTTAACAACCAGGGGGGGGTCCGAACTGGGCGGTATCCAATACCGCCAAGACTGCAACGTGTCACTCCCATAGTAATTCGCAACCCCTCTGATATCCTTCACCACCATCACCCCCCTCCGAAAAGAGATTTCTATTGTTTACTAAACCACCGTGATTTTGACCATTCAAAGGACCATTGCGAATGCCATTGTGCCACATTCACAACCACCTATCCAGTCCATCCTATCACATCTCCTCTCGCCAAGAGCCTGTTGTGCCATAAATGGTCAGGTCGTTATCCAATGGACCCACGCCAAATAAATGGCCCCCAAACCACAGTTTAGATCTTGAATTCATGCCTGGGAGCAAGGTTTACCTTCCTTATGTTGTTTAAAAATTTCAGGTATTGGATTTACATAGAAATCGCAATCAACGACTGTTGAAGAGAAGCCATTGTTAATCAAAGGAGTATTATCATGTCTCTGCAACTTGGATCACAGATCTTCTTAAGACTTTCCAATTATGTTCACGATCCCCTTTCTATTATGTCCCTTCCCTAGTGTTGATCTGTGACAATTCCTCTTTCTCCACTCCCTCCTTCTTTCATCCCATTCTTCATTGCATAGTGAGAAATAAGTTACAGAAGACAAAACATGCCTCCTAAGAAATACTAAGAGCCTTTCAACCCTATGGTCTACCCTCAGGTAGACTTAGATCACATAGCACTGCAGACAAAGATTATAAAACCCATGAGACAGAGTCAGAATTTGATTTATTCAATGTCTACTACTGGCTCGAGGACAAATTCCTTGAGGAATTTGATGACATAGGCCTGTGGGAGACCAAATTTCCTTTTTTTATCTTTCCTAAAACCCATAGCTATCCAACTTTTATCAGAAAATATCAGTAATGTTATGACAACAACCAAAGAGCCATAGTTAATCCAACAGGAGAAGTATTGTTTTCTGTTAATGCCCAATCTATCCAAAAGATGATGCAAGCCCCCATTGTTGAGAACACCATTCCTTTTTCATATGAGGCCCTTAAAGAGTTATACCAGAAGCTGGATTTTTCTAGCAAGGCTAAAACCTTAGAGTTTTACATGGCCACTAATGCCCTAATGCCTACCAAGAATCCACCCTATCCTTCATCTATCTTTCCTAATAGGACCCAACACATTGTTACTGTTTTATCTTATTTATTAGGGTATCACGCTGATCAATGGGTAGATGAATCCATGATTGGTTTCCTGTATATTCTTTCCTCAGATGCCAAACCCACAGTCATGTTAAATTATGCCAAGTTTCTTGCCGTTGCTATTCATGACTAGTTCCTAAAGTTTCAGATAGAAGAGGTATTCAAATACACCTCTGTGTTGGTGTATATGTTTGTATACTTTCAATCCAGTAGAGTTAAATTTGACATGATGAAATTAAATGATGACTCCCAGCCACAATCAGTTATTTTATAGAATATTTGTTGATGAAATAACAAAATAATTACTCCTACAAGAGATTTTTAGACTTATTTGTACATCCATCAATCAATGCACTCAGCAGTACCACAGAGCCAAGGGTTAGTGAGGAAATCAATAAGGTTATGCAGTTAACAGATTAGATTAGAACAACAAATTGGTACCTCTATCAAAACTAATAGAGATCATATTTTATGGTTGTGAATTGGACCCATACAAACTACGCAAGCACCTCTCTATGACAATATTTGCACTATAATATATCAGAAAATGATAAATGCAGACGAGGTGCATTTTGTATCTGCAAAGAAAAAGTCTCAATTCAGGATCAAATCACAGATTGGTCCATTCATTTGCAACATCAGAGAAACAGGGGAGGAGGCAAATATAATATTGAAGGAGATGAAGTTCACTCATAGCTTCAGTTGGTCATATGATACAATGGGAATCATATGTAAGAAGAGGGTGGAGAATAAATCCACACCATACATTCACACACAGAGATTGGATATAGAAAAGTACATGAATCAAGAATATTGGGCAGCAAACACACTCCAGGAGGCAGAACAGCAGGTCATTTCCACTTCAGGGATTAAAACACCAACTCCACAAGAAAGAAAAGTTGTAGGAGAAAAAGATGACAAAGGAAAGGAACCAAAGAAGGAAACAGGAAGAAAAAGGACAAGGGATGACCAAACTGACATGGATTTTGATACATCCACCAAGGAGTTCAAGATGAAATACAGGAAGAGAGACAAATTCCACATGGGCATTGACCATAGTAGTGAGAAATATCAAAAACTATTATTACAATAAGATATTCACCAAGTTCTTCTCCAGTAGGTGGTCAAACTATTTTCTCAACATCTTCTGCCATCATTCCTTTCTAGTAGAAAAATGTGCAGACTCCTACATGTACTACTCCTGCAAGCCAAAACGAGGATGATATCTATTATACTTTCAAAGAGATCAAAAGAAGTAATGAGATACTTAAACCAACACTTATAATCAGTTTTGGAAATAAAAAATTAGTTCCTAGAGCAGGGTTCCATCAGCCTTTGACTCTGATAAGGGAGGAATGAATATGGCCTTCTTAGAAGCACACATTTCTCAACCCAAAACTACAGAATATTACAAAAATAACTTCTTTTGAGTTTGATGTAAAGCATATTTATCCAATAGACCAAATGGAAAAGCATATGAAGACAGGATAAATGATCTCCTCCACATTAACCAGTATAGCCATGAGTCTCTCAAAGTTCCAGGTTACATTATCCAACACACAGTCATAGCTGAAAACGGAAAATATTTCCTCCATGGACAAAGACAAAAGGATTAAATCCCTAGAGGATTTAATGATGCAAATTGGGTACAACCCATCAAACCTAGTAGTGGCAGAAGCACTTGTAAAGAAGAAGAATTTAGATATAGATTCTTTGAGGAGGCAACTCAAGATGCCAACAATAGAAGATCCTCTAACAAAGGAGATAGAGGCAAATGAGACACAGAAGGCATAAATGATGCAACTGATCACTGAAAAAGTTTAGTAGATTAAGAAAATGGAGAATGAGATGGAAAAAATGGTAAAAGTGAGACAAAAAGTAGTGAGAGATGCAGTAAAGTAAGCAACAAAAGAAGTAGCCGAGGCCATGATTCTATTACAAGCAGTCCCTCTTGCTGCCATTCATTCAGAAACTTCTACAGCTATAGGTACACTAGGAGAAGGCACTGAGCAGTTAGCTAAGGCTATGGAAAACATGTCCTTACATACATTAGAAATTAAAAAGTTGCAAGATCAAGTCAGTGACCTATAAGATCAGATTGAAAAGGAAATATTCAATCCATGCTATAGAGTTACAAATCAGTAAGAATTTGATAGAAAGTTTTCATAAGTATATTCAGGAGTCTTCAATAGGGAACATGGTAGGAAGAGTCAAAGAAATCATCTGGCTGAATATAGTTGACCCCATGAACGAGATCTGGCCATCTATCCAGATAATATTTGAGAAGAGAGATTTAATTCATTTGGTAAGTGTTGCAATAGAAAATTTAAATGAAGAACTTGGTGATAAGCTTGCAACTTCTAAGAACATTATTAAATTTCTCAATTCCAAAATTAGTTATGATTTGGAACCCTTAGGAGTAGAAGACAGAACAACAACTATACTTGAAGTTAAGAAGGTGTTGAACGAAAATAATTTAGTTGCACAGGTTGAAGAGAAGTGTAATGAGCTTCAGATTGGTGTGAGAATATTTTTTAACAATACGGAACCTATGAACAAGAAAGGATTTCCTTCATTGTTTGTGATTAATGACAAACTTATGGCAAAGCAAGATTATGTAAAGAAGCTCACTAATATTTCAAAGGATGCATTCAAACATGAAAATATGAATAACACAATGACATGGAGGGCTTTCTATGAAGTTATCAGTAACGACATCTTCATACAACATGAAATCAAGCACATCTTCCAAGTGAAGCCAAAATTTATGAAGTACAGAGAAACTGATGACATATACAGAAGATTAATCAGGATCAAGATTTCCAGTCCAGAGGATTGGGAGAAATTGTGTGACTTGCAGGAAAGATGACAACTCAACATGATAACAGAACAACCATATCAGTTAATTATTCAAATAAGAAGACCCAGTGTATCATTACAACACAGTAGCATCGAATTGCCAAAATAGTAAACCACTACAGCTCTAAATAACAACTTTATGGATAATTAAGCCACCTCTAAAAAATGGTTACAACGTGTCCATGCAGTGGTCACAAATGTCAATAATCAGTTACTATTTTAATAAATGAGCAAGTAGTTTAAATATAGAATTTTTATTCATTATTAAGGGTTGAACCCTAGATTGTAAGCATTTTTCATTGGAGTATTTGTAATTTTGAAGCTGGAACATCATTAAAAGACCATTTTGCAAGATTCATGTGTTGTGTTTTCCCAGTGATGTATTTTATTTATTATGTTTAATGTTTCCACTATTTTTTTTTTCAATGTATCATTTCTTAATTGTAGAACAGAAATTTGAAGGTTAATATTTTCTTTACAGTGCACCTTAATTCTAGTTGAGTTTACAATTTTTATGTTTTCTTCTGATGTCTAGTTTAAGAATACTGAATTGCTTTTAAACCACTATTGAAATCACTTTTCTCTATTTCATAATTTTCACTCTGTTATAAAACACCATTATATACAGCTAGCTTGCCTTGCATATGCTCTGGAAAATTGATGCATACACCCAGCCTATGTTGACTCCATATCCCAATGGAAAAAGTTTAAAGAAAGCCCTTAAATCCAACCAAAAACGATCAATCAAAAACAACTATCACATTCCATTTAACTAGCCTAATATCAAAAAACTTAAAACAAATATAATTCTTATAGAGAGATCCCTCTTTGAGTCTAGGAGGGCTAGATCCTAGGCTATTAAGAAACCAGCTCCAAAAATAGAAGAAAAGAGAGATCAACGCCTTAGAAATCAACCACTTTGAGGGGGAAACCTCCAATACATTACATAAATGAATAATTCTTGGATGCTACAAATGACCAAAACCTCCTTCTATATATAGGAGTCCATGGGGCCACAATATAATCCTAACCGACTTAACCATAATAATGTAAGGGCACAATAATAACAATATCGGGGTTACAGGGGTACAACAATAACAATAAAGGGGCTACACTAATAACAATAAGGGACTAAACTAGTAATATAGGGACCTAACATGCCCCTCTCCTTCAAAAAAGTGTTGTCCTTAATGCTTGAGTAGCTCTAGGTGCTTCTGTATAAAATTCTCATCCTCCCATGTAGAATCTTCAGTGGGTAAGTTCTTCCACTTGATGAGATACTCTGAAATTGATCAATTTCGTAGTTGTCGAGTTCTTGTTTCCGTGACCACTTTAGGTTCCAATATGATTTTTCCTTCCTCATCAAGTTCTGGCAATATTGTTTGAACTGGAATATTTTCACCTATAACCTTCTTTAAGCATGAAACATGGAAAACTGGATGCACTCGCGAAGAACCGGGAAGCTCCAATTTGTATGCCATAGTACCAATCTTTTGCAACACCTTGTAAGAACCATAGTACTTTGGCAATAATTTATTATATTTCTTAGCTTGCTTGAGGGAAATTTTTTTGTATGGTTGTAGCCGTAAAAATATCCAGTCTCCTACATCAAAACTTCTCTCAATGCAATGTTGATCTGCCTGTTGTTTCATTGGATTTTGTGCCAAATTTAGGTTATCCTTTAAGAGTTGGAGAACTTCTTGTTGATGCTCGATGTGATCTTCTATTGCTTGAACCTTAGAATTTTCTCTTAAATATGATGTGATGGACGGTGGATGATATCCATAAAGTGCCATAAATGGTGTCATTTTTGTTGCAGCATGGAAGGAAGTGTTATACCACCATTCAGCGAGAGGTAACCACTTGACCCATTTTGTTTGTTTATCAGATACAAAACAACGAAGATATCCTTCCAAACATTTATTCACTGTCTCTGTTTGAACATCAGATTGAGGATGAGAAGATGAGCTATGAGCTAGTTGAGTACCCAAACAAGAAAATAACTCCATCCAAAAATTTCTAGTAAAAATGGGATCTTTGTCGCTCACAATAATATTTGGGTTTCCATGTAGATTTTGAATTGTGTCCATAAATGTAGTAGCAACTGTACTTGCTTTAAATGGATGAGATAATGCACAAAATTGTGCATACTTGGTAAGTCTATCAACTACCATATCAACTACCACCATGATGACACTCTTTCCTTCGGACTTGGGTAAACTTGTGATAAAATCCGTTGAATTCTCTTCCCAACATTGACTTAGAATGGATAAAGGTTGTAGAAGACCTAGGGTCTTAATTGTCTCAACTTTATTTTGCTGGCAAACCAAAAGTTCCACTACAAACTTTTGAATATCAAATTTAAGGCCATCCTAAAAAACTTATTTCTTCACCCTGTGGTATGTTTTTAAAAATATTGAGTGTCCTCCTAAAGGAGAAGTGTGCAATTCCAAAATAATATTTTATTTTAGTTGGGAAATCTTAGAAAGATATAAGTGATCTTTGTACCATAAGGAATCATTTTTCCAACTAAACGTATCAGATGTAGTAGGATCTTGTTGCAAATTTTGAATGAGTGTCCACACTTCTTCGTCCTTCTTCCATTCATCCCTTGCTTCGGTTATCTAATATGGTTGGATAATAGAAATGGCACAAAGCAATGCTTCCACCTCTTCATTCTTTCTTGAGAGTGCATCTGTAACAACATTTAGCTTCCATTTTTTGTAGATTATTTCAAAATCATAACCCAACATCTTTGTGACCCATTTTTGTTGCTCTTCTGAAGATATTCTTTGTTTCAAAGTGTGTTTAAGACTATCATGATCATTTTTTACCTTGAAGTGTCTTCCCATTAGGTAAGGTCGCAATTTCTTTAATGCATGTAGTATTGCTAACATTTCCTTCTCATAAATAGCTTTCTCTAAATACTTTCCTTTGATTGGATGACTTTCAAAAGCAACGGGTCTTCCTTCTTGCATTAAAACAACACCAATTCCATTTCCTAAGGCATCACATTCCACAATAAAGGTTTCTATGAAGTCTAGCGTAGATAATACCGGTGCTAGGCACATTTCCTCTTTAAGATGTTCAAAGGCCTTAGTTGCTTCAGGATTCCATGGAAATGCATCTTTCTTAAATAATGTTGTTAAAGGTGTTGTTATTCTCCCATAATTCTTAACAAACTTGCGATAATACCCTGTTAACTCGAGAAATCCTCGCATCTGCTTTATGGTTGTGGGGACTTTCCATTCCTTAATGGCTTTAATTTTGTTAGTGTCTACCTTAACACCCTCGTGAGATACAATATGACCCAGATATTCCACATCTTGTACTCCACAGAAACATTTGGATGTTTTTCATATAAATTTTTCTCCTGCAATAGTTTGAGCACCCTGTTAATATTTTGAACCTGATCCTTCCAAGACCCGTTGTAGATTAGTATATCATAAAAAAAAACTAGCACAAATTTTCTAAGGAAGGGTTTGAAAATGGAATTCATCAACCCTTGAAATGTAGAAGGTGCAAAGGCATGACCAAAAAATCATAATGACCCTCATGAGTTTGAAATGTTGTTTTCGGAATATCTTTAGTCTTCATTCTAATTTTATGATATCTTGAACGAAGATCCAACTTGGTAAAATAAATTGCTCCATGTAATTCATCCAATAATTCATCAATCACAGCAATGGGAAATTCATGTTTAATAGTGATCTTATTGAACTCACTGTAATCCGGACAGATGTGCCATGATCCATCCTTCTTGTGCACCAATACTACTGGAGCAGAGAAAGAAATTTGACTAGGTTGAATTATACCAGCCTCTAACATAACTGCAATCATACGTTCAATTTCGCTATTTTGGACATAAGGATATCTATAAGGTCTGATGTTTGGAGGAACAATTCTTGGAATCAAATGAATAGCATGATCATGATCACGAATAGGTGGGAGTACTTTGGGAGTTTCAAACACCTTAGAATGATTGTCAAGACTTTTTGGAGATCGGTAGAAATAGAGGATTTTGATGTTGGAACTTCTACTGAGCATAATTGTGCAATTATGCCTTGTTTTTCTTTCTTCAGAAGCTTGTCATGACATTAGAGCTTATTATCTTTCCTAGTTTCCATACGATACCCTGTAATTCGACTTCCTTTCCTTCTGAAAAAAAAAAATTCAAGAAAAGTTCTTGAAAAGTTCTTGAAAATTAAATGCTACCATCCCCAAACATTGTAACCATTGTACTCCTAGTACAACATCAGTGCCTCCCATTGGAATGGAAAGCATTGGACTATTAAATACATATTCCCCCATGGTTAGCTTGATATTATGGAATTTTCCAGAGCAATTTATAGTTCCTCCATTTTCAACCATCACTTGACATTCTGGCGCTGGGTATAGGAAAAAATTAAATTCCTTGGCTACCTTACAATGAATAAAATTATGGGTACTACCCAAATAAATCAACACTATTAACTTTTTCTTCTTGATATGTCCTTCTATCTTGAGAGTTTGAGGAGTGGTAATTCCTACCAATGCATTACATGATATGGTCGAACTCATTTCTTCCTCTTATAGGGTTGGTTCCTGGTGTATATCCTCTTCTTTGGAAGATTCTTGTTCATTTTCTTCTTCCTCTTCACAATCTATGTAAAATAATTTCTTCTCAGCACACTTATGACCTTTAGTGTATTTGTTATCACAACTTTAGCAAAGCCCTTTTGCTATTTTTTCTTCCAATTTTTGTTGTGTCAACCTTGTAGGTTGTGGAAATCTAATAGTAGCAACACTTCCATCTTTATAGAAGTGAGTGGTAGGCTTCCTTGTAGCCATAATTTTACATTCAATTTGTCTTGCCAACCTGAATGCCTTCTCCAATGAATCAGGTTCCAAAACACGAACTTCATGTTGGATGTTATCCTTTAAAGTACCTATGAATAGATCAATCATGTGTTTCTCTGGAATATCAGTTACCCTTATATTCAATTTTTGGAAGTCCTCAATGTGCTGCCCCACTAAACCCTTTTGTTTGAGATTTATCAATTGGCTAAAGAGGTGTTGCTCTTTGTATCCTCATAATGTGCTATCATTTCCTCCGTAAAAATTGACCAGGCGTAGTTGTTTTTTATGAGGCTAAAGCCATCGATACCATACAAATGTATTTTGTTCTAAATGTAAAGTTGAAGTACATACCTTTTGTATGTTTGCACGATGTGGAATCAAAATATTTCTCCATCTGTAGTATCCATGTTACCCGATCACTGTAAACTTCCTCCATATCCATCTTTGGAATATGGTGGTTCTTCCATCCAACATTAGAGTTTATGAAATCATGATTAACATTTATTTTGTTCTCATCATGAGTTTCCTCTACTATCTTTTCGCCATTAGGAAACATTTCTTGTATCAACTTTTCCAAACCTTCCATGTCTGCTTTTAGATTATTCTTCATGTTTTCCATGTTGTCTTTAATTTTTTCATCGATATTAGCTTCCATGTCATCCATATTAGCTTCCATGGAATCCATCTTAGCTTCCATGCCAGCTTCCATTCCATCCATCTTATTTTTTGTTTCTCTTTCCGAGAGCGAAATTTGGTGCACTTTATCTTGTAATTTTGATATGTCATGTCACATTTCTTCATATTCATGAGTCATAGTAGAGACTTATGAAGGCTTAATGGGTGTTGAATTCTTTTTATGTGGCATTTTAGAACCCAATACTGATATCTCTGCTACAATATGCCCTTGTAATCAATTCAAACTGATTTTTCACACAAGACTTATGCAATTCGAAAAAAAATACACACCTTTTTCTTACTTTTGAGGAGCTCTATATTGAAACTGAATTATCTCTGTGATTTACGATTTTAAACATCTAAAATTTGGCCCTGTAGTAGTCACTTGAAGCTTCTTTCAAATTCCACAGGTCTGACCTGATTTGGATTCTTCAAAGAAAATTTATACCTAATCTCCCACAATTATATAATTATGGACTGGTTCAGTAGAGTGAACTTGTACAATCTACCATGTGTCACTGTTTCTTCCTTCAGCTCTGAAATTGATACAAAGGAAACTTCAATCTGTGTACTTGCGACCACTTTTTACATAATTCCAATTTGATGCTCAAAGAGATATTTATGGCGATTTTCCCACGGTCACCTCGTTGAGATGAAATTCAGGAGTCTAAAACAACTCTAACTTCCACAGATGATATCTCCGAAATATTGCGAATCAAGCTCTAAAATTTCTCCACGACATTCCTCAGGATTTAGGCTTCGTTCTATAAAAATTTTAGATTCTAAACCCTTGTAGAAAATAATTTATAGTGAAAATTCCATGATGGCCTGTTTAGGTTAAATTCAGGAGCCTGCAAAAAGCCCTAACTTCCAACGATCATATCTTTGAAAATATTGCAAACCAAAATCTGAAATTTTTCCACGACATTCCTAGGGATTTCTTCTTCTCTTTCTAAAAAATTCATCCTCTTAACCTTCGTATAAAAAACTTTATAGCAAAAATTCCATGATGACTTGTTTGGAGCAACGAAACCCTAGAATCCAAAGCTCTGATACAAAATGTTAAGAAACTAAGAAACCAGCTCCAAAAATAGAAGAAAAGAGAGATCAACGCCTTAGAAATTAGCCACTTCGAGGGGGAAACCTCCAATACATTACATAAATGAACAATTCTTGGATGCTACAAATGACCAAAACCTCCTTCTATATATAGGAGTCCATGGGGCCACAATATAATCCCAGCCAACTTAACAATAATAATGCAAGGGAACAATAATAACAATATTGGGGTACAACAATAACAATAAGGGGGCTACACTAATAACAATAAGGGACTAAAATAGTAATATAGGGACCTAACATAGGCTCCAAGGTGGTTTGATGTTGTTCTTTATAATTTAGTCTTGCCAATATTATAAATTATTGAGCGATAATAGATATCATAGGGAAATTAGTCAACAGTAGCATAGATTCAATTCTGCGAGCAGTGTGTTTTAATTTCAATTTCTATTTTAAGTACAAAAGTTGATTCCATAGCAGTAATTTGATTTTGTACAGAGATTGTTCATACCCTGGGTTTAAGTTTGTTGTTTAAATAAAGCATGAATTTAATTTATGAGGCATTACTTAGATTTCATTTGGTTTTGTTTTCATGATGAATTTCATGTTTCATCTAGATTAGGAGCCTTTAAATTGAAAGATTTTAAGATAGTTGCAATGAGATTATTTTAAATTCCTTAGATGAGTTTTCTTTTCAGCAAATGAGTGGTAGATTAGAGTTTCCTCCTAGCAAATGAATGGTGTGTTCTTTTTCAGTGATTTTATGCTCTATATTATAGCTTATGTAGCACTCTAGGTCTATGTAGTAGAGGTTGTTTATATTACTCATCCATATCTTGATCGTGTTGAGGAGGATTTTCCCCAACATATGTGTTGACATATACAAAACAATAGAAAATAATAATAAGATAATTGAAAAAAAAGGTTACCATAAGTTCCATTTTCATTAAATAAGATAAAAGAATTGTAACTAAATTTATCAAACATTACAATAATATTACCTCAACTATTTGTTGGCTTAGTCGAATTAAATAGTATTTTCGTACATATTATCCAATCAATCCCTACATATGTCTATTATACAATATCAAGCACAATATTTCCCTCTCCAACCAAAAAATCATAAATCTCCCTACTGATCAATGTACATGGCCACTCAATTATCCCCTCCTGGGTAAAAAATACTTGCATATGCACATACACACTTTAGTCATGGGACTAGAAAGGAAACAAAGTATTTCTAGTAGAGTGGAATGAAACCTATCAAAACAAAAAGTAAATAGCTTTGATGTAAACGGGAAGAATTTCCTCCCATAAAGAACAAGGAACAACAGTCCAAAGCAAAACAAAATTGTCGTGATAATATATTATACCACCTAATTAGTAGGGGGATTAGAACTAATATATCTACATATTAAATCAAAGGGAAAATAATGATTTTTCCATTAGAGATAAAGTTTGTAAGTGCCATGAAAATAAGGGACAGAAACTTCACATCTTGTATAGAAAATGAATCTATCTAGAACTAGTCATGAGAAACCTAGAAATCCATATTGGGAACAATGTGTAGACTAACATATCTTGGAACATATGCCCATTCACTCTCTCTTTCACTATCAGGTGGTAGATCAAGGAAGTGGGGAAAAAAATCTCCCCACCTAATTATCCAAGTGATAAAATAAATATCCTATTCCATGGTCTGATAACACATATTGGGACTAGCCCTACATCCCTATCTATCATTATCTAAACAATGAATCAATTGATGTAAAATATAAAGTATCCCCTTAGGGATGTAGCCTCCTTATAAAATGAGGAGGACAACCTTCCTTGCAAGAAAATATGTATAAGATGTAATAGGGAGAGGGAAACTCTCTCTCTCCCTCTCTTTAGACTGTCACTCATCTACAAAGGTGTATGTGTTAACCTATTGTTGTGATTGTTGTTGTTGTTCCCATTTTCATTATTGTTATCTTTAATTCACCTACAATTATTTTTAGGAACATATATATATATATATATATATATATATATATATATATATATATATATATATATATATATATATATGAATTGTTCTTCATGTTATTTGGTGCATCAAGGCTCTTTTAAAACAAAATTCACTACAATGCAAAATTTAAAAAAAAAATAGCTAGACTTGAACTATCAGTTTGTGGTTCCTTAAAGAGACCATGCACCTTGTCTATGTAGCATCCATCAGAAAACAATAATTTTTATTGTAGTGGTGCTCAATGTATTTTGGCACACTAGTGGTAATGTTACATAAGTATTTTTTTTGTTTGAACCAATGTGTTATATTCTTATATTTTTAGTGCTTTGTGTAGCGTATTGAGGTGTGCTTTTCAATTATAAACCTAATCAAATCAGTTCTTTATGTTTGGTAACATAGTGTCCTTAAGACATACCTATATACACATTGGATAAGTGCATTGTATATATTTAAAGAAAGCACCATCATTTCTTCCATTATGAGTTGAAATGGTGAAGCCTGTCATGCAAATATTTTTTAAAAATAGAAAAAAAAAAACAAAAAAAAAACAATTTATAGCCCAGTTTTGCATTTTAATTTGATGAGTCCTTAAGGTGAAGCTTAGTTGGAAATGAATGCAATATGAAGTATTTTGTAAACTAAGAGATCCAAATTTCAAAATACTTGGAATTAAATCAATATACAAAGAGGAGGACAAGTCATAGACCCCATAAATATAGTAGTAGCGGCCAAAATTGAACCTATATCACACAAGTAAGAGCCCGACCCAATTATTGATTCTTCTAATTACAAAAAAACACTGAAATAAAAAAACTAATTTAATGAAATTGAAAATAAAAAAAAATAACAAAAAAAAATTCCATGTGAAGAGACATGATTGCCAAGTACAAAAAAACATGAGAAAGTACACATTTTCCCATAAATTAAAAATGATTTATTAAGATGAAGTTATTTAACTCAAGGAGGAACATTGTAGAGAACTACAAATAGGGTAGCTGTCTAAAAGGAGTAAGCATTGATGCTTGTGAGAGATATCAAAAGAACAAAAAGAGGGATTGTGTTATTAAAATTAATTTAATAAATTATTTTCTATATTAACTTATCTCACTGCACCCACAACCCAATGCACTGGGGCATTATTTTAAATTAATGCATCGATGCACTTCTAAAATTTACCCTAGCACAATGCACACATAGACACACGTGGGAGTTAAATAAAAATAGCATGCATTGTTATGCTATTTTCTTTATAAAGGTAAAATTTGTATATTTTGCAAGCAAAAATATTAATCATGGAGTGCTCTTGTTCCTAAACACACTAGTGTGTGTGGCTTTTTCTAATGGATTGATCGAAATATTTTCTATATTGTAAAAACATGAGACTATATTATTATTGTGTGCAACATTAGTGTATGGAATATAGTAATATTTAATATTGAATAGCATTGATAAAGTTTTATGGTTTTCAAAAGTAATTACGCCGGAGGCATTCTTTTTGTTGGTTTTGGGTGGGCAAACACTGTTCACTCCAGCTAATGAGAAGTTTTCTCTATCGCCCTTCCAACCAACCAATTAAATTTTTCCATTGAGTTATTCCTCCAACCAATCAAAATTGCTCATATGTCCAACCTTCTCACACCTCTCATATTCGGACTATTAGTCACATCACGCAACTTGACTTTTTAATGCTTCCGTGCGCCTCCGACTTTCCCTTTGCACAGTGATGCAAATGCTAGTTTATTTTATTCGATAGTTAAAAAAAATATCTATCATGATCCATTGCATTCTCTTCAAGCTTACGAGTGTTTTTAATTTAATTTAGAGCACATTATATATGTGTGTTTTTGCGGTGCGTTAATGTTTTGTACACACTTGATTGAGATATGAGTGAAGCACTTTGTTAAATTTTTATGGTTTTTAAAATTATTTATTTTTAATTGTATAGTCAAAAAAAGTTATATCTTTATTGGGCGCATTCTTTTCAAGCACACCTATGCTCTTAATTTATTTGGAAACATCATTATGCATCTATATATATTTTTAAGATAAAACCAATAGTTTAGTATTTTTTAAAAATAACAACCATTACTGCACCTTATTATTTAAGCATCAGTGGATCCTTCTTTTCTTAAAGGGAATTGGGGCATGCTTATGATTAGGAAGAATAATAAAATATGTCTATAAATAATTTTATTTTTTCATTTTTTTGAAACTGTTGGGATTTTAAAAATAATGAGAAGGGGGTGTGAATTAATATTGTGCACAATGGATCATCTTAAACATTTTTTACCATTTTTTCCCAAACCATTAACTGAATAAAAAATTAACCAATATCATATATACAAATAGAAACTAATAAATGTAATGTAAATTACATAAGAAACAATTAATAAACACATGAACCATGAGAGAAAACACCATCAAACACATAAGGACATTGGATGTTGGGTGGAAACCCTTCCAGGAGAAAAACCACCATACAAATTGTCATATTATTATTATTAAAAATTATTCTTTATATCATTCACTGGCCACCACTAGTCTACAAGGCTTGTGATGTAAGTGAGGAACCACCTTCTTCATGCCACTACTTGAAGGAAGCCGCCACTTCCACAAATATAATTTGTCTTATTATTATTATTATTAAAAATTACTCTTTACATAATTCACTGGCCACCATTAGTGTACAAGGCTTGTGATGTAAGCAAGCAACAAGCCACTTCATGCTAGTACCTGAAGGAAGCCACCACTTCCACAACTATGTGTGCCCCAACCTACTAGAGGCCCATACCTCTAATAGTTTCCCAGGCTACCACGTGAAGGAAGCCACCACTTTCAACTAAATTCCCCAACCTTTAAACCCTTTTCGACCACCTTTTATACATTTTCAAACTAGACCCACCTCTACTTAGCTCAACAAATTGTGGATCTTGTTTCATCTATTTTCATACTAGACTTCTTTGCTCAATTTGAATACAAAATATCTCTACAATACCAACTACATAAAACCCTAACTCAACAACCACTTTCCTCAATGCATCAACAACACACTACCAAACCTTAATGGAAGTATACTCACATACATATTTGCAATATGAAAACTCTCAAAAAACATTCTTAACTAAAGCAATAATATACCTGATCAACTAAACTAGAAAAGATAACAACACCATATCCTCTCACTCAGCCATACACATCAAAACACATATACCCATATCTAAGAGCAACATACACGTGGCATGAATGGATCTCTACAACATATAGATTCATCCACATAAAATGTTTTACGACCAACTAGCAATATTCTAATTGGAACATGAAATCAAGGTAGCAACTACACCCACTAAAATCACACTTCCTCAATCTACAACACGCAACCAGTACTATGATCTAGCGCATGGGACACATTGAGCTCCATATGAAAAAAGTGGCGAGAGCAAGCCAAGTGGCAATCTCATATCATGACAAGTGGCAGCTCAAAGTCAACATAGGTGGTCAAAGGTCGATCAGATGGGCAGGGTTGGAGCCGAACCCGAGACATCTGCCAACACATTGAAAAATATTTACCACTACACCACCACTTTAGCTTTGTATTACATTGGGCGCATTTTGTATTTATTGTTTTAAAATGTGGCAAGTGGGGGTAGGGTTGGCGGAGCCTGCCACATCTGGTAGCCACGCCAACCTAAAGCTATGGTTATCGACACTAACAACAATTCTTATATAACAGAGGTCTTATTAAATACCATGGCACGAAGTATTGATGTGGCAACGGAGGTGGCATCCAAACGACGAAGAGCATAACTATTATGTGGCAACAGAGTTATGGCACGCAATATGCCATGGATTTCAACGTGATATCACAATCGATTATGGTTAAGATATATATATATTAAACATATATAATATATGCTTTGTATTAATGCAATGCGCCAAAGTTAAACTTTGTTATAACGTTTTTAAACAATGCCATATGAAATGCGTTATGTATTACAACTAAATTCCATATATGCCAATCAAGTCTGGGAGGTATGCGGGTTTGACCCCGGGACCTACCCATGACCTTATAAAAATAAATTCCATTGCGCCATCAACAAAGAAGTTTTATGGTGAGTCTACAAACTATGTAATATTTGTGCCTGCAAATGCCTTTTTGTGCATAACTTGGCCATCCTTGGGCCTTTTTGAGAATGAAGAGTTTCATTAGAGAGCATAGGTCAAGGGATTCATTTTGACAGTAGCCATTGGCGCCTAAGTGCATAGTCTAGAATGGCAAGAATGTATGTAAAGAGCCTCTTTGATAATTCCTAATACAATGGCTACGTAGTTCAGGAGGGACGAACTTCGACATCAATGTTTGTTGTGTTTGCTTCTTATCATTTTTTTGTTCATATTTACTTTTCAGTTTCTCAAGTCTACGTTTAAGGAACTTTAATAATTCAATTTACCTCATTCATTCACATAAAATCAACCTTAGTTAATGTTTGGTGAAATTGCACAAATATTCAATCATGTGTTTTCAGATCATATTTTGGTATCAGAGCACGTTGATCATGTATAAGTAGGACATTTTCCAATGTGAATGTTGAATAGATCCTGGTTTAAACATGGAGAAGGGAAACTTGAAGAGATAAATACAAATATTTGAAAGAGGAAGGTCAATCAAAAGATGGCATGTGAAAATGAAGGAGAAGCTCCTGAGACAAAGAGTGGAGCAATTTCAGCAAATGTTCCTTAATATGCAATGGATGATTACAGAACTTTATGAAGACATTCAACAAATATTCTTTAATATGCAATGGATGATTATAGAACTTTATGAAGACAAGAAGACTGGAGATGCAGCTTCATCATCTAAAGGTGCGAAGAAGAAAAAGGGCAAGGATAAATTTGATGGTAAGGGATCTCCTTCTTCTCCTTCTTCTCCATCTTCGTCTTCATCTTCTTTATTCTCTTACAAGTCTAGTTCAGATTCAGATTCAGACTCAAAGAAGAAAAATAAATCTCCTTTATTGAAGCTTGATGTTAAGTTTGAATTTCCTATATATGATGGTGAAATGAATCCTGAAAATTTAGATGAGTGGATAAAGTAACTTGAAGTGTATTGTAGAATTCAAAACATTGTTGATGATTCTACAAAAAATCAGTTAGCTACACTTAGAATGGGGGGAACATCTTTCATTTGGTGGGAAAGTAAAACTCAATCATATTTGAAGCATAAAGGAAAATTTATCTCTTCATGGTCTAAGTTTGTTAAAGCTCTTAGAAATAACTTCTATCCTTTAGGATATACATAGCTGGTTGTAATGGATTGGCAGCGTTTAAGGCAAGGTAAAGGACAGAGTGTGCAAGAGTTTACACAGGAATTCACAAAAAATGCATTAGCACTTAATATTCCATTCGACACACGGGAAACTTTGTTAAAGTATAGTGGAATTTTACATTCTTATTTGCAACATATATTGCTTATGTTTAATCCAACTGACTTTGTTGAAGTTTGTTTGCAAGCCATTCATGTTGAATCAGGTGGTAGACTATTTCAGTCAAAATTTTCAAAGAAACCTTTCAAGCATTTAGAAAACAAGGATTCCAAAGAAGGAAAAGGGGATCACAAGAAAACTTAATATTTGATCAATTAGTAAGGAAATTGGTATCGGAAACTAAGAATCATCCAAAACCTTACCCTTTAGGATGGTTAAAGGAGAACACTCAGATGCATGTTACAAAAAAATCATGATTAAGGTTTGCAATCACACCTAATTTTGTTGATGAAGTTGATTTAGATGTGATTCCTTTGGATATGTGTGGAGTTTTTTTGGGTAGTCCTTATCTTTATGATCGAGATGCCATATTTTATATAAAGGAGCATAAGTATCATCACTTTAAATATGAAATTGAATATGTTGTCAGGGCACATAAACTTAAGACAAATTGGATTTAATCAATCTTAGTAAGTTCAAGTAAAAAGTATGTTCTCATGTTTGTTAAAGAACAACCTAAAGATAAGTATGATGCTTTTCAAGGATGTGATTCTCATTCTAGGACAAATTGGTTGAAATAGTAGATTCCTAAACAAAATTATTTAAAGAAACAAAAAGTCTACCTTCAAAATGAAAAATACAACATGAGATTCAATTACAATCCAATGCTCCTCTTCTGAACATTGGCATGTATCGTATGTTGGCCATAGAAAATGAAGATATTAAGAAACAAATTCAGGATTTGGTTGATAAAGGCTTTATTCGACCTAGTTCTTCTCCATGTGGATCACCGATCATATTAGTACTTAAGAAAGACGTAACTTGGAGAATGTGTGTTGATTTTAAAACCTTAAATAAAATCACCATTAAGAACAGCTATCCTCTTCCTAGAATATATTATTTTTTTGATCAGTTAAATAATGTTGTTTACTTTACAAAACTGGATCTAAGAAGTGGTTATCATCATATTTTTATTGCAAAGAATGATATATGGAAAACTGAATTTAGGACTAGACAAGGGCTTTATTAATGGTTGGTTATGTCGTTTGGTTTATGCAGTGCTCCAACAAATTTTATGAGAGTGATGAATTATTTGTTTTGTCCTTTTATTGATAATTTTGTCATATTCTATCTGGATTATATTCTTATTTTCAATTCAAGTTTGGAAGAACATGTAAAGCATGTTAAACAAGTTTTTGATGTGTTGCAAAGAGAGAAACTTTATCTCAACTTTCTAAGTGTGAATTTGGAAAAAATTCCTTAGTTTATCTTGGTTACATAGTTGGAGGTGGTCACCTAAAATTAGATCCAACTAAAATTGATGTGATAGTTAAGTGGCCAAGACCACAAAATGTGACAGAAGTTAGAAGTTTCTTGGGTGCAGTTCAGAATTGGAGGAATTTTATTTCTCATTTATATTTTATTTCATAACCATTTCATGCTTTATCAAGTTCTAAAGTTTATTTCCTGTGGGGAAGAAAACGACAAAAATCATTTGACACTTTAAATCAGAAAATTTTTTCAACTCCAATCTTAGCTTTACCAAACCTTCAAAAACCATTTGAAAAAGAAACTGATGCTAGTGGGAAAAAGGAAATAGAAAGGAAATCCTATTTGTTTTCATTCAGAAACTTTTCTAAGGTGGTTTCTAACCATCCAACATGTGATAAAGAATTATATGCATTAGTGGAAAGTGTTAAAAAATGGAAACATTATTTAATGGGGAAATAAACAGTGATTCATACACATCATCAACCACTTCAGTACCTCCAATATCAAACTAAGTTGCAGTACTCTCGACATTACAGAAGGATGGATTTTTTGTAGCAATTCCACTTGGTAATAAAAAATAAGAAAGGTACCACCAATAAAGTGGTTGATATGTTATCAAGACCATCTTTGAATGCTTCAGTTATTCTGCAAAATAGTTATTTAGCACATAAAATTTACATTGAACAATATGCTAAAGATTTTGATTTCAAATATGTTTATGAATCACTAACTTATGGTACTCACATGGAAGAAGTGAATTATCATGTTCATGATAGGTTATTATAACATCTTGGCAATTTTTACGGAGAAAGAGTGCATGTGATTAGGGAAGCACATTCTTCTCATGATTCAGGGAATTTTGGTGTAGGTAAGACAGTGGCATAGTTACAAAGGTATTGATATTGACCTCGAATGAATGAAACAGTTACTAAATACTTCAAAGTTTGTGTCATGTGTTCGAAAAGTAAACCAAACAATAGAAAGTTAGATTTGTATAATCCACTTCCAGTTATTTCTTGGCCATGGGATAGTGTATCTATGGATTTTTTACGAGGACTTCCAATGTCTAGAAAAGGGCATGACTATTTGTATGTTGCGGTTGATAGATTTATAAAAATGTGTATTCTTGTTCCATGTAGAAAGAAATTAAATGATGAACAACTAGCATAGTTGTTCTTTCAAAATGTATGGGTTCATTTTGGTTTGCTTACTTCCATCATTTCATATCGGGACTCTCGTTTCATGGGGAGTTTTGGTCCACTTTGTCGGGGCTCATGGACACTAAGTTGAAAAAGAGCACAACTTTTCATCCGCAAACCAACAGGAAAACAGAGGTTGTAAACAAAAAAATGGTACATATTCTCAGAGGCTATTGTAGAAAACATCCCAATTTGTGGAATGAATCCTTACACTATGTCCAGCATGCTTATAATTGAGCCTTGCATTCTTCTATAGGTAGATCTCCTTTTGAGACATGTTTTGGGTACCTGCCAAAATCACCAATGGAATTCATGTTTAGTGAAGAAGCTCAGTAGGATGGACATGGAGATGTCGACAAAGAAATCAATTTCATTCAAAGAATCTAGAAGATTCATGAAGAAATACAGGATTAATTGGAGAAGAGTCAATCGAAGTACAATATGTTCCATGATCCGTATTTATGCAAGAACATAATAAAATATAGAAATAGCCATAAAAACAGAGATGCAACAGAAATAATGCTTCATTTCATTAATATCAAATAACATAAATATTCTTACAGACATAATGGAAATTAAATAGCTAGGGTGCTGGTAGCTTATCTCTGGGAAGAGATGTGGCGGCTACATGCCTTTGAACTGTGTTACAATGAGGCTCGAGGGCCTATTTATTATTGAGAAACAATGGAAAACTCTAAACGTCCAAAAACCTAACCCTAGGAGATGAAGCGCCAACTATGGACCCCGTTTGGGTAAATTGATGTTTCAACTTCTCGGGGTCGTAACTTTGGCATACCATCTCCGTTTGACACATATGATACATCGTTAGAAATATCTATTCGAGAACTACAACAACTAATCATGAATATCGATTCCAGGGTAGAATCATATTCACCAGAAGCGTGATGCCCAGAAAAATTTGTTTAGGGCCTCAAAACGACTCCGGAAGTTCAGGACCCGAAAAACTGCTAAAAATAGTAAGTTGTGCTGAAATTGAAAAATTGAAAGGATTGATGGTGGCATTCCAAATGGAATAGGTGTTTGGCCACCGATATTCAGCTGGATCATTCCATGATAAGCATAAATTGGATCATCACATTTAGTTTGGTGATCAATTATGGCTACACATCAACAAAGAAAGGATGAAAGGTGAAGGTAAAAATTTGAAACCTATCAGGTATAGTCATTTTAGAATCGCTGAAAATATTGGGAACAATGCATTTTGGTTGAATTTACCTCCATATATGCACATATATTCGGTTGTAAATGTCGAAAATTTGAAGTTGTATGAACCTCCTATGATCATGGATCTAGAGGAAAATGTTCAAATTCCAATTGTAGATGAATTTTCACCTGAATCTATGATTGAATTATGGGAAGATATCATCTTATACAGGAAGGTGTGTAATTCCAGGTGGGGAGAAGTTAAGTATCTTCAAGTGGGACTCAAAGGCATGAATCCAAGAAAAGCAAGGTGGGTGGAGATTGGAAGGGTGAGGGAGATGTACCCTAACCTCATGTCTGCTTAAAACCAAACTTTTGGTGGTCCAAAAGCTTCCATTAGAGAGGAATGATCCAAGAGGATCCTCAAAATGCTCATAATTTTACAGTCTCAGATGCTCACAAAAGCAGTGTCAAGTTGAAGAGATTTTCGCACTGATTCTGGAACTATATTGGGTTTAAAAAATAGCCTCTGTATGAGTGAGAAAACATCCACTAAAGTTTTCCTCTAATAGGTAAAAAAATGGCCAGAGCAGTCCAAGTGGAAATCTCACATCATGATAAGTGTCAGGTCAAATTCAACGCAGGTGTTCAAAGGTCAATGTAGGTATAGGTCAAAAGTCGTTCGGATGGGCAGGGTCAGGGTCAAACCCGCGACCTATTCCAACACATTGAAAAATATTTACCACTGCACCACCACTTTAGCTTTGTATTACATTGGGTGCATTTTGTATTTATTGGCAAGTGGGGTTAGGGTTGGCGGAGCCTGCCACATCCAACAGCCCTGCCAACCCAAAGCTATGGTTATCAGCGCTAATAAAATTTCTTATATAGTGGAGGTCTCATTAAATACCATAGCACAGAGTATTGATGTGGCAACGGAGGTGGCATCCAAACAGCATACAGCATAATGGTTATGTGGTAAAAGAGTTATGGAATGTCATATGCCACAACTTTCAACGTGATATCATCACCGATTACAATTAATATATATATATATATATGATAGCGCAAACCCAAAACATTTATACGATATCCTATGTACTAATGTGATGCACCAATGTTAAACTTTGTTATAACTTTTTCAAACTATGCCATATGAAATGTACCATGTATTACAACTAAATGGCATATATGCAAATCAATTTTGGGATGTCCACGGGTTTAACCCTGGGACCTAGCTGTGACCTTATAAAAGTAAATTCCATTGAGCCATCAGCAGAGGAGTTGTACAGTGAGTCTGCAAACTATGTAATATTTGTGCCTGCAAATACCCTTTTGGGCATAAATTGGCCATTATTGGGCCTTTTCTAGAATAGAGAGTTGCATTGGAGAGCAGATGTCGAGGCCTTCATTTTGAAAATAGCCATTGGTGTCTACGTACAGAGTCCATAATCGCGAGAATGTATGTAAAGAGACTTTTTTAGAATTCCTAATACAATGGCTACATAGTCTAGGAGGGACGAACTCCATCATCAATGTTTGTTGTGTTTACTTATAATCGTGTTTTTTTTCATGTTTATTTTTCAGTTTCTTAAGTTTATGTTTAAGGAACTTTAATAATTCAATTTCCCTCATTCCTTCACATAAAAGGAACCTTATTTAATGTTCAGTGAAATTACGCAAATAGTCAATCCTGTATTTTTAGTTCATTACATATCTTTTGAAATTTCACAATCAACAACCAGTGTGCAAATACCACAATTCGTACAATTCATCCAACCATAATTTGATCTAAAAATTATATGCACATCTCCTTTAACATGCTCGATAAATAGTCATGCGCACACTCATCCACTAATTTCCTTAATTGCACTAACTTTTTCACTATTTCCTATGCTCAATCAACCCATGTTACTCTATCCATATCTAGGTAGACACATATTTTTTACATAGGAGCATATTTCTACGACCTACAAGTGGATTCGGGTTCCAATTACTCATTATCTAACTCATGATGTAATCAGTTAACTCCAATAGGACTTCACCTTAATTATGGCACACATTACAACATCTAAAACATTTATTTTGGTATATCTAAGACTCAGCCATTCATTTACCCAATAATCAAGTTAGGCTGGATCAATGGAATAATGGAATTCCACCATTTCTAATCACTTTGGACCAGATGAAAACAACACACCAAATTTAATCCTTGGTGACTAAATCAAATAATCAATTATAACCAGATCAAATATTATGGTTGAATCTAACGTATTCACAACTCCTATACCAATACAACTAGATAGGGACGTTATAATTTGATTTAACCACTTCAATCTCTTCCAAATCCTTGGGAAATTTCATTGGTATAGTATGTGGTATTGGTTTTTCCTCCATTGAGAATCTAAGTTGTGCATGCTCTTTTTCCATTGTCAATCTGGGTAGTCAATTTACTGATGAGTTATTCTTAATAATAAATAGGGGTCGTCGACTCCAGCTTTCCCAGATTATTTCTCTGGCTCTTTATTTCTCCTTCCAAGCTAAGGAAATTCGAGTCTACTATTATCTACGTGAAAATGACACGCGTTTCTTCATTAAGTCTTTATAAATGTCATTATGCTTGCCTTATTACTTGACACTACGTATTTCACAAACTACAAGTTAGGGTGATTCACAACACGTACCTCGCATTCGACATGGGCATCGAGTTTGGACTCACCTACTTGCATACCCTTCATATCCTTATTTATCGAAAATAGTGGTTGGTTAATGATTTCAGTTAATTTCTTCAGTGAATGACTTCGTGCAGGCAGTGAATGCATAGCTTAAGTGAATTACTAGCTTTGGTTCATTGCTTCAGTGAATTACTTGAGTCAATGGCTTCCCCATACATGAATTATACCGAGCTAAGGGAAGTTAGGGGCAAGTCGGTTAATTCTGGGGGGGGGGATTATTAGTTCAATTCTCACACTCCAACCCCCATGAACTTCGGTCATATTATGCTCGCGCCCACCTCTATGAATTTATCGCACTTTTAGGGGGCCTCTCATTCACATGATTTGGATGGTATGGGTGCCTTTCCTTTTTTGGTTATGACACTTTTACTTTTTCAAACACATTCTTTCCCCGCTCACTGCTTAAACCTTCTTTGGAATGGATTATTTCACGAGATCACATTCAAGCAACAAGGTCAACTAAACTTCAGGGACAAACATTGGCACCATATTAAACCCATAGGGATTGGCTCGTAGCGAAACATTTGAAAAGGAATTAATATTGGCCCTCAACCTAATGGTTTAAATCGATCAAATTCCTAACTTGGCTAGAAAATTGGTTTGATTAGCTCTAAAATTGGAATGGGTGCTACTAACTCTAACACTCAAAAGTACGCAAGCACATAATATCTTCAACTACAGGATTTCCTATGAATGGCTCTTAATATAGATGTTTGGATCTACAACGGAATAATCTCACTTCACTACGATCAAATTATTCACCTGTGTTCTAGCTTGACTGGCCGTCACTCTCAATCTGATTCAATAGGTTACCGCAGGGACCTACTACCTTTAGCATTCTTGTTTCCTTCACTTATACCTTTGCTTTCATCCTTCTCGAATTTAGGAGATCAAAGTAATGAGAGTATCTACAGATATGGCTAGCATGCTAACTGAGTGAATCCCACCAAAGCAATAAGTACCTCCTCTTCTCTTAGCGATACTTATGTTGAAAGATATGGTACTATTTGGTTAGGCGCAGTTGGATGAGGGAGTAAATGAGCTTGGGATTCCCCATCATTTCCAAATACTTAATAGGTATAATATTCACATAAGATCCCAGATATAGCATTAAATCCTTTATATTATAGCTATTCACTCATGCATCCAACCTAAATTCCCTCCCGGTTCTAACCTTTTGCCTTTTCACCCTATGGGAGTGCTTCTCGGGTAAGTTAGCAGCAATAGGAGCATAGTCTTCATCTGCATTGTCCACTAGGTGTTTAATAGAGGTCCAAAACTTCCTCGTTAGCTGATCATCCTCTCAGATCTTAGAAAATAGCCTAAACCAGTCCCACACTGGTCTGACCATATTACCGTTGTCACCTACCAGGGAGGGTCTTTCATAACTCTGTCTAGTTTCTATTATCTTTGGTACATGAGATGGAGCCCTCTACACAACTTCGAGAGTATCTGGAGCATATCCATTCTTAACCCTTCTAAATAGCATGAGAAAGAAATATTTATTGCTGTAAAATAGAAAAAATAGGTGCATCTGGGCCAAGTTTATTCATACTTCCTGGTGATATCTTCTTGTTCTCTCCCTTGGTCCATCCTCCTCCTCTGGTTGCCACATTTATAGTGTGTCCTGATTCTCCACCACTCGCTCTAGGTTTTTCATTTATGATTAGATTGGAATACCAAAGGCAATAAGCTACTTAATAAAATAAACCCACTTTCTCATTCTACTGTAATTATTTATCTCCATATATTTATTATATGTTATATCTGTTCTTTTAATACCAAAGTCACTTCAATTTATCAGCGTTGAGCCCCAAAAGATACATTACTAAAGTAATAAATAGATTTTGATTGGCCCCCTTCCAAACTCTAGCGGGATATGCCTCTATATATGATGCTTCAATGGCTGAAACTACTGCTTTAAGCTCTGCTACTGACAATATTCAAAAGTTCAGCCCAATTGGGTTCATAATCATAGAAAAGGGTAATATAGTCGCATTATATAGTCTAACTACAAGCTTTGGTTCATTGGAATAGTAGGTGTAAACAAGCGGATCAGCAAATTGAGATCTCAATAGGAGCAGCACTAGAAGCATAGGAAGCGGAAGTTGGCCTAGTAGCGGGAAGGACAGTAAGTAGATCCAACAGTAGCACCACCAGCATATCCAGTAGTTGATCGAGATCAGGATTAGGAACGTGAATATTCATATTATATAGTTTGATCTGTATCAGGATTTAGCGGATCCACCATAAGCAATTCCAGATCCAAATTATGATGTTGATCTAGTTGACCACGTGAAAACTTCAGCAGTTGGCTTCTATGATTGTTCTTCTATCGTTATTAGAGAGGGACTAGAACAAATACCTCCCTAACTGGATTAGATTTTATATTGACCTAACTAGTAAGATAGACTAGAAATTATTATATAGAAGGATTATAAGGGGAGGTAAAGATTCTTAGACAACCCCTAAAGGGAACCATACATCCCCTGGATGGTCCAATCCTACCAGAAAGATAAGAGACTAGAAGAGAAAGGCTTAACTCCCATACAGTCGACCCAAAGGGAAACTACCCATAGAATAATGAAGTAAGAAAGAATCCCATACCCATACATTCAAACTCACATATGTAATATTAATCCATACATATAAAGGTAAGTAGGGGAAGTAAGACTTATTTCTCACACATAATCATTAAGTCAGAATGGATGTATGGAAATTAAGGCTTCTAACACAACCCGAAGGGATCCATGAATAAAGAATATTATTCCATACTTCCCTAGACAAACTGAATTCTATTTATGGACAATGTATCCCTACTTCCTTGCTTCCATTAATAAGGTTAAGAGAATGGACACTCAAGCCCCTAAGGGCACCTACTAACATCCTTAAGTGACAGATAAGAGACATGAAAAGATAGGTAATTAGACTCCAACTGAAGGGAGGCACCATATAAGCTACCATCTGATAAGAAAGAAGGTAAGGTAGTTAGAGAAATAATTAGAAGGTAATAGAAGGTTTCACTATCTATCATATCCCCATCCTCCCCTAGGTAGATTTTGTCTTTTGAACAGGAAAGGAGGGAGCATTTGCTGCCACATATGCTTCTATTCTAACCTCTTCGACAAGATCTGGAGCTTCAATGAGCTATGTCAGAACACATCCAACTGCTTTCATCGAATCAACTCAGTAAAGGCCAACACCTAGATCGATATGTGTTTCAACTGGATCCGTTCAATCCAAGGAAGTAGTACTTAGAGCTAGTTCATACGAGCTTTCACTACTCTGGCTTAAGGCTGCTAAGGCAAACAAGAAGGAACGTAGATGTGCAAGGGGTTTCACTTTTCCATTGTACTAATTTGTAATCTGAATATGCAATTTGAAGCATTGGGCTTTCTCTTTTGAAAATATATGTTAGGATCTATATTCTACACGTAGTCTCATGTGATGTTTAATCCATCTCTAAGAAATAAATACATCCTCTAAGTGAAATGAAATCAATAATTTTCTTTGTTCTTTACGACAAATTGATAGGGAGGACGAGTGGAAATCCCAATCCCGTTCATCTATATGGTAACTTAGATAAGGGAAAAAAAATTAGATCTATGAATATAAATCTCTATAAATAAATATACCAAAATCACATATCTATGTTTCACTTTGCCATTGTAATTAGTAATCTATGCACAATCTCAATCTGAAAATGAAGCTGAAGCAGAGGTGAATTCAGTGAATCAAAGAGTGGAAGTGATATCTACATGTACTCGTTTTAGCTCTACTCTAATCAATATCCCATGCAGCTAACAGGATAACAGAACTAGTGATCATAACCGATGTCATAACCTCATTTTTATGGGTTTGATGAATCCCACCAACTCCTCATTGGGGCATATAAATGGGTTTTCTATTTACTGAACTTATACCCTTTCTGATAGGTTACCTATGATTGATTTCTAGGTAGTGATTCAATAGATCTAGGTAGGTTTAGATGACAGGAATTGACACAGGAGTCAACCCAGCAGGTGTTGAGCACTCAATGACAACATTTTTTGATTCAATAAATGTCGGGAATTGATCCATTGTGATTGTGATTAGCATTGGAAAGGAAGTTGTAAAGGCTCAGAGCACGATACAAACTACCTGATGACAAGCTGCACCCAACAATATGCAGCCTATTCAGATATCCATCTACGAAAAAACGAGAGTGACATCTCAACGCAATGGCCTATATGAGAGAATCTGCTACATATATGGAATTCAAGCTTTATCAAGTGGATAGGTTTGATGCCTAGTACCTTATACTCAAGTAGAGACACTAAGATACCATTACATAGTTATAATCAAGTTGATTACTCTATTTAGGTGGGTCACTAAAGGAACAATCCCATCGTAATGCCAAAAAGTCATCCAAAAGGAAGTACTCCAAGAATCAATATTCCAAGAGAGGGAAAGCCTTGGATTCTACAAAAGAAATCCTTATATTTATTCCCCTCAAAGTATTCCATTCCATATACCCTTTTGGTAGTGTTCTCTCTTATGATGACATAAACTCGAAGGAAAGCTTACCATACGTAATATCCTCACAGAGTTGGTTTGATCGTCTAAACCTACTCTTCCTGGCATGAGATGCCATATCCCTAAGAGAAAGTATCCCTATATCTTTCCTAAGGTCTCTACCCTTTCTAGCTCAGTTCTTCACTCTTTCTTAGCCTGGAAACCCAAACTGCGGAATTCAGTCACACATCTCCGTTAGGTTTGAATATTTTACTAATATGTGGGATCTATGCCTTTTTTATGCAGAAAGTGCATCCTATCCCTTATCGATGTCCTCTTTCCCTTCCCAGTTTTCAAGTTTCGAGTAGGCTTATAACCTAGCATTATAGATGTAATAAGAGCATTGACCTAGAGAAAAGCACAAAACTAAGCTAATCCATGTCTCCACCAGATGGGACTAAATACCCCAATCTTTCACTAAGGTAGTCACCTCAAACTGAACCTATTATCCTTTACTCTATATCGACTCCCACTAATTGTGTCCACTACTCCTTCTGGAAACTAAATCTTACTTCCTAGGGAGAATCACTAATATTTAAGGATGTTTACTATATGTTATGCTAAGATATTTTCTTGAAACAGTTGAGTGAATAAACTATTATCCCGACTTTACTCTCTTCGCCAAGACAATTCCAAAAATAATGAAGGTTACACATTTCAACTTACTTATTTATTTTATATCCATCCCCCAACCATCCATTAACCAAATAATTTCCACTTATTAATTAATGAAATCGTTCGATTGTTAATGAAATCCATGCTTGATGAGACAATTCCATACACAATTTGGGTTACACAATTCAATTTATAACTATACATAACCAATTAATAAAAGTTAGCTAAATAAGTATTGTGTTATACAATCCGGTTGTAAATGTACTTGGTTGGTGATCTAAGTCGCCCTTGAGAAAACAAATTTCCTTGGTGACACAATCCAATCTGGGCTGGTAAGCTCCTTACAAGAAATAGGGGGAGGTTATAGTTGTATGCTTTATTAATATCTTTTCATGTAACCATGAGTCGAAAACTACCCTTCAATTATTTACTTCCTGAATCCACAGATCCTTTTTCGCCTTCATGGCTTGGATGTATAACTCCCGGTAAGTCTTTTGGAAGATTTGAGGGAATTTAATATATGCATATTGGTTGGCATAATTACTTATATAATAGGAACTAGTATTTCATCCAATAAAATATCTTTAATTATAGCGCTTTTCTCTACTTCAGTGACGGATGAATTCCCTTGTTGAAAGCTTGAAGGGAGAGATTAAGGGCGGTATAGAACCAGTTTCCGCACAACTTACAGCGCTCTGAGGAGATCTTGTCCATAAATTTTTTAATCTTTCCTTCACTTCACATAAGCTCTATGCAGAGCAAATTCCATCCTCGCCGCTTCACAATATTGAGGGCCCCCCAGTATAGTTGGAGAAACAGTTCCGAACCTTAACTTGAATCTCCTCGAACTTCAAGGTGCTTTTGTTTATACCAATTAGGTACATAATTGTACTAATTATCCACATGTGCCAAATACCCAAGGAGGGTATCCATTCCTTACTGGGTGGGGTTACCAGAAAATCTCTGTACATAAACCATCAATGGGCTTCCTCTTCGGTTTTATTTAGCTAGGGAATGAACAAGGATAGATACTCTTTTCCTACCTTATACCTTAGAGTTTCTACCTGCATAGGTTTTATCCTCAATGCCATAACAAGGATATCCATTTTCTACTGAAAGGGCGCATACCATTCACTTCTACCAGCGAGTCGTCTCTAGAGGTATTCTCCTCCATAGGAAAGCTTTGCTACCCATTGCTATTGAAAGGATATATTTTCTACTGAAAGGCTAGATTTCTTTTTTATATTTTCTTTTATATTATTATTTTCCCTCCTAATATCCATAAGAGAGCACTAGCAGGAAATAGATTATATGTAGACTAAAATGATAAGAAATTAGAGAAGCAGCCTAACCGCTCTTAGGTTCGCTCCCACTTTTAGGTTCTGCCCACCAGAGGAGAGGAAAGGACTTTAGGTTCGTACTCTTATAGGTTGCCATAATGGAGGTAGGACCCTTAAACTTTCATTTTAGAATAAAAAATAGGATCATATATGTTGGAGTTATTTTCCATCAGAGGACTTTAGCTTTAGAGGTTGCACCCACCCATAGATCAAAGCACTTTAGGTTCGACTTCTTAATTCATTTTATCCACTCCACCTAGATCTACCCTTCATAAGTAAATTACTTACTATTTAGTATTAAACTATGGGTTGACTCTTAGGGGGGAACCTTTAGATCCAAGGAAGGTCATAACGCTCCTACATTTATTTACCCAGCACATGATATAGCTTGCCTTAGTGGTACCTTGCCTAGTTGTCTTATTCTTACCCTTATCTCAAGGAAGCACATAGATTGATTAGATGAATAAAGAAGAAATATCGGTGGAAGAGCCTTAGCGTGATAGAAGAGAACATAAGGAATCGATAAGGATGGATAAGGATGCCCTATTTAGAAGCTAAAGGAATAAAAATAGCTAGTTATCCTATCCTTTATATGAGATTTTCTACCTTTTAGGGAAAAGTACACTATGGGAAAGCTGACCGAAAAATCAACTATTCTACGGTTACACTTACTGCGAAATCAAATGATTTTATGGCTGACCAGCCTGTACTCGACGTAGCTTCCATCAGAGTGTTTCCACCCCTTCTAAACAAGAATAAAACAAGGTCTAAATTTTAACCATTTTGGATAGCCAGCAATCAGGAGCTCCACTAGACGAGGGCATTTACTATACTAAATAGTGCGAGAAATATTGGTGACTCAAGAAATCCTCCTCATGCCCATTCATATGCGATTGAATGAGAGCAATAAGCATTTTTCATTTCTTATTCACTGGACTCACTTGACCTTTGCACTAAAGGAGCTATACTCTATTCTCATGACTAGAAGGAAAGATATTTATTTACGGTATATGGCCACCGGCCCTCCTACCATGCCCTCCTTGGGTATTTATTCACTATAAAAAGGAGCGTAAGGAAGGTATACTACTATAGATGGCCTAATACTTATGACTTGAACCGTTGGTGTCTCATCACCCTAGAAAGGGTGCGTGTTAAAACCCATTTTAAGGCATTTGATGGAAACTTTCACCCCTTAATATGGGGATATGTAAAGGTCATCTTTCGTTCCTATAATAAAGAAATTTTTTCCAATTACCACACTAAGGCTCACGTTACAATTACCTCTATCTATAGTGCTCCTATTTGGTCACATATGAATGGTGGTCAATTCTCCTTGAATGTAAATGAATATATTTTCATAAATAACTATTTTATTCATGCTCATGTCAAACGTTCATGACCTTTAGTTTTAAGGACCTCAGGATCTCTACCCGAGTGATTCCCCATGTCTTTAACGTATTTTACCATACGTCTTGAAGGTTAGGAAGGAAAGCCTTTATGTTTGGTTAGGCTGGAAGGTTAGTAAGGTTCCTTAACTATTCCAAAATGTCTTTGACTGACCCGACCAACAGTAAAGATTTTTGCGGATCTGGCTGGAAAAAGTTTCTATGGACTTTGCGAAATGAAAGAGGGGATATAATATGGTTATATTAAATAACCCTATCATTGACCTTTGAAAACCAGGTAAATTGATTGCTCAAACCTCTTGCGGAGCCTGTCACAACTACTATACCGGCGGGATGTACTGAAAAAAACAAATACTCAATGCACTGTTCGAGTCTCCCTACGCAAGTGGGAGGTGGTTGGGGTGTGGAAGTCCTTTGATCCCCTTTTTTTCTTCCACCAAAGAATATAATAGATCTTTCTAAGACATACATTTATGAACAAACCCAAATATATATATTCCCACCCCCATGACATACAATCAAGGTTGGAACCGTTCCTGCAGTCAAAGGATGAACCACCTAGTATACAATAAGAGGAGGGCTCATGCATCCTTAATCGAAGCTCAGATATTGAAATTTCATTATTGTGCACTCGGTATTAATAGTCAATCATTATCAGAATCTTCCACTGAACATATTTCTAGATACACCAACCCTGAAGGAAGGCAAGTATTCCAAAACATACACCAAGTGCATCTCACGCAGAATATGGTGTCACGGCTCTTTTTGCATGGTCTTTCCAACCATCATGGTGAGGCCATTACCTCTCACAATTTGAACTGCGGTAAAATCATACAAGAATTATGGGAAACCACCTCAGCTGCAAGGTTGGCCAAGTGGCCCTTACAACCTAAATCATTCATCTTGGCATTTAGGAGAAATTACTTAAGGATTTAGTGCACCACATTAACATGGTATGATGTAACAAATATTCATGTGGAGGCACCAACTCATAGTATGGTGGGCCACACCAAAACCTACACTATCCATTTCTCTTTCCCCTACCGATCACCCCAGCTCTGCAAGCTCCCACACATCCAACCCAAGCAAAGAAAACTTAGCCTAATCCTCCTCCCCTAGAGGTAGTAGTAGGTTCTATGTAATCAATAAACCTTTTTTTACATCAATTATATTTATGTTGCATCCATGCTAAATAAAATCAAAGAGAATCACAACATCATGCAATACATAACAACCACAAGAATGGATTTGCAACGAAGTGTTGCCTATTTTGGGAAAAGGTAAGGATGAAGAAACCAGTGATGCACATAGTATAGCAAATACATCCACACATATGTTCTCCCATTGGTCGTGATGAATCCCTTAGTCGGACTCCAATGCAGTGCATCACAAGAAATGGATACTCACATCATGGCATTACAATCACTTATAAGAGCCCATAAGTCCTTGGGCATGGAAATTGGTGACCGGTTATTTGCAGCATAAAAGAAAGTAGGAAAAATGCAAAAAGGGATTGTTCATCACACAGGACCAACTTGTATATGCTCTAGAGGAAAGAAACCACTTGGTACACAGATTCTTCTATACGATCAATCGCACGCACCACTCGCGCCTCCCAGAATATGAACAACTAGGATAAGGCAACCTCACATGTATCAAGACCCATACCATGTGTTGTCGAAGACCGTATCATAGTGAAAGGACCTGGGGAAGCAGCCTTAATCATAGATTCAGTCGAGTGCCTTCTTGTTCTATTTCAGTCAGTTTTGTAGCCAGGCCATATTGGGTGTAGTTGCACCATAATCTTGCTATGGTATAGTCTACACTGCCCAGTGTTTCCAGTCCACCTGTGGCCCAGGAAGGACCAGGAACAACAGCTAAAGTAAAGAAATGTCAGGGTTGTCACACCTTTTGATTCTCGGCCATGGTTTGGTGGTTGGTTCCGGGGCCCTATCCCCTTCTCTTTGTGTTATAATTCATTTCTTATTCTGATTCGGCCATTGAACCAAACCCAATATGGCATGGCTACTTCACCTGCTCCTCCAATATCCAATAATCATCAACTCCATTCATTTACTTCCCTTCTATTATCAGGCCTTTTCTTGCACTCAGCGGGAAAGCCATACTTCCATATATGGTTTCATTTAAAGAGACGGGCCATAACTATCATCAATGTTAGTATGAATCTTTTGTCGAAGTGTACGAAAAAATACCACTTTAGCTACGCATAAATTATAGCCCTAACATCAAATATGGCTGCCAATATCCTTAGATCTGCAGATAGTTGATTAAGACATATGCTGTAAAAATCTAGATCTATGCATAAAAAGACATTAAGCAGTAAAAAAAAGGTTTTTCTCCATGCATCCAATAGACAAGACAAGAATAATATGTTTTAAAGAATCTTATATTAAGGGCACCTGGGAGGAAAACAAGAAAGTTGTTTCCAATTCTCCTCAATGGGATGGGTTCTTGAAAGTCCTTAGCGCTTCAGATCTAGAATTTCTCTCTCTTGTTGGTGTAGAAAACCCAAACAAACATAGAACTCAAAGGGAGCTCACAAAGCAAATAATGGAGAATGTGACAATGATAATGGCTCAAAGTCAGACCAAGAGTATAGATCCAGAGTGATCTAATAGGCAACAAAAGGTGACAAATGAATGGGAAAACCCTTCCATTTATAACAAAATATTAGGTCATTCTAGATCTTGGTGCATGATTAAAATAATATTAACCAAATCTAGATCCACCTTTTATGGAATATTTTATTATATTTGTTGGAGGGAAAAGGTATTTGACTTGGGTCAAATCCCTTTATTTGTAAATAGTAAATAAATAAATGATTTATTTATTATTTTAAGGAAGTGGTTGAATGATAATTAAATAAATAATGATTTATTTAATTATTTATAAATGATTTAGTCATATTTAACAAGGAATATTATTTAAATAAGGATTTATCTAATTAATTTTCTTGTTTTGGGTTAAATAGGACCAGGAATAATAATTAAATTATTGTTTAATTAATTATTCCATGAGGAAAATCAAACAAATATAGATTTTTTTAATATTTCCCTTTGGGGTTTCCTGTTTAGACTATAAATGACCTAATAAATGTGTTTTATTAAGTTATTTTACATAGTGAAAGAAATTTTACTTAGGGTAAAATTGGTCTTACATGGTGTACTTGGGTCCATCTAATGATAATAGGTTAGATGACCAAAAAATGGTATAACAATCAATTCTTCCCATTCCACAACGACCCCTTTGGGGCGCCTTTGATCCATGCCCGGACCCATCATCTCAATTTGCAAGAAAATGTCGTGGCAGAAGCAGGGTCAGTCAAATCGCGGGTACTTGTTGGCTAGATATTTGGTAGAAGGAAGAAGATCATGAATTCTCGGGGGAGGAATGGAGTCAGAATGACTATAGTTTCAGGTTATTCTCAAAACTTGTAGGAATGAAGAATAATGGAATACCGAATCATACCGATCAAATCGCTTCTACTATTTGGGTTTTGAATCGTACGGTAAAGACGGAGATGTTGTATCGATCGGCAAGACCCGGAAGAGAGACAATGGGAACAATGATTACAATGAGGTAGGATTGGATTTGTACTAAAATATGGAGGAAGGAAGGGAGGGCAAGGAACCACCTCCACACTACAGGCTATAACTTCAACTTGAAAGGTATCACTAACTAGAGCTCCTTAGAAATATAAAGGGATTGCTTGCTCACTAGAGTTTAGATTCTAGGTCTTGCTCTCGAACAATGCCTCTTAGTGTAAGTATTGTTGAAGAAATATAGCTTGGACTCTTGGTATTTTTGTTAAATGTATAGCTCCTGATGTTGGTATTGTTTTAGAAGTACAACTCCTATAAATCTTGGTTATGACTAATATTTTCTCATCTTGGTGTTGTTTTTTAAATAATAGGGACTATTGTTTAAGAGGAACCCACCGAGGAACCAACACTGAAATATAGTCCCATTTAATATCTACCCACCCATACAATTTCATGATGATGGTACAAGATGAGGGAGCTCAGAATTCATGGGATAAAAGAGACCCTTTATTAGAGCAGCCTGCATCACAACTTTTCCTCTCCTATGTATTAGGGGAGGAAGCAGGACCAAAGTGGGTCAAAAAAGGGTGGTCCCCATGAGTTACATTTTGAGGATCTCATTTTGTATGTCTTGTACCAGTTTTTAAACCCTATCATTCCCTAGATAGTTAATCTCCCCTGTCAAATTAGCTATCCAGGATGATGACCATTATTGGGAAAGGGTGACACATAGGAATTGACCTCATAGCACAAAAAGAGATCAAAGTGGAATTGTGCTCCATTTTCGTGTTACCGATTAGACCACAAAATATATGTATGATCAGTAGTGGGAACGAGTTCATGGGAACAATATCCACTTAGTCTATTAGCCAGTACTAGTATGGGATTTAGTTGGGAATGAATTGGTTATTAAAGGGAACAAGGTGGGGTTATGAAATTGGTTTGGGAACTCAACACAAGGGGGATTTTTCTTTATGGATTGGGAACTACCATAGTGACTACTTTTTCTTTATATATTACATTTTCATATAGAGAGAGGCTCACTAGGCCGAGTCAGGGAGAAATGATAGTTTGTTTCCCTACCCCTTGATCCTCCCAGTGGTCGGCCTATCGAAAATCATTGAATTTCCCACCTTTTAGAGATTCTTTAGAGATTGATAGATTGAACCTCAATATAGGTAGGCTTAGTGTTCTCTCTTTAAGGGTGTTAGCATATCATAGGTATTTCATGCCTCGTCTTCGCTTCTAAGGGCTATGACTGGCGGGGAACCCTACTCTCTACTTACACCCTCATGATGTTTATTAAGTGACAAGTTACGTTTTCCAAGTTCAGTTAACCCTCATTGTTTATCTAGTTATGTTAAGAAACAAGAGGAGATATGATTTCTTATTGCAAGTATAGGATAGCAAGTCTACGGAAAGAAGTTCATATTTCAAGTTCAATGGACACAAGGAAAGTTGGAAGTGGGAAAAAGTCAGTCATGTTGGTCAAGCAAAGCAAGTTCTGTCTTTTCATTGAGTTATGTTAATTGTTCCTCCCTCGGGTCGGTGGGGAGTTTCACATCTGTGTTTCCAAAATAAAATAGGACCATTATTTGAACTATGATTCTGAGCTAAGACATGATTGTTTACGCTAAGTGAACCATCATTCTTCGTTAACAACTCAACTATGATTCTGAGCTAATACATTATGATGAGCTAAGAGAAGTTGAAGGCGCTAAGATATTGAATACTAAATCGTATTATGACATCACCATACTTTCACACTCTGAAATGATTGTGGAATTTGTAGCATGTCGGCCCGGAAACCTCATTTTGTACGTGTTCCTATGATAGAGGCTTAGCTAATGATGATGATATTTGGAGTCGGTGCATCATGGTTGGAACCAGGTTGTTCATATCGTATCTTGTCTCATGTCGTGTGGAGTTAGCTTATATATGAAGCTCACTTGACTAAGATATTGTTTAATTGATTGAACATTACCTCCCGTCCCCAACCTTAGGAAGAAATACAAGTGGTTTAGCGCAGTGTTTTCCTACCCTATAATGAGGTACACTCTAATTCATTATTATTGGTTCCTAATCGAACATAGGTAAATGAAGGGTTGGATCCTGACTGATGAACACTTATTAACGAAGGGTAAGTTGGCTCCTTACTGAACAACCACAACCTGACTTGGTTCTATCTCCTTGCTTGTTATCCAACTACCCCTGACTTGGTGGTTCTATCTCTTTGTATCCAACTATCATAAATTATTTTTTGCAAGATTTCTCAAATGGTTATTGGTATTTATTAATTATTCTTGGTCTTGGTTGAGTCGTTCTTAGATTCAAATAAATTAATCATAAGGTAAAATATCCTGAACTTTCCAATTGGTCTTATATTTATAAATAAATGGGAACATTTTGGAGTTAGCCAAATCTTGCCACATTTAGCCACATCGACACCCAATTCTCGAACATGCACAAAGGAACCTTTTTCGGCATCCGGTTTCCCTAAGATCTATGAGTGAAATTTGTATAATACACCTTTACCAAGAAAAGGTACGTGAGCCATTCCAATGATTATTGTTCTGTTGGTGTCTCCACTTGACCCCGGAATTGTTCCCACGACGACCCCAGAAGGGAATAGGTACCATAATCAGGGTAAAGGTAGGGAATGTTTCATAAAGCACAGGAGGTTTTCATAAATTAATTAAAATGAAAACTTTTTTGGTGCACTTCTCACCACTTTTGCATCGAATTGTCAGTCTGATCTATCAGGAAAATTTCTATGATACAACGTCCCGAAAGTAAGGTGCTAATCTGATCCTAATGCTGAGCATGGTAATTTAGGTCCCCAAGGGACTAGAAGTTGTTCCCATCAGTTAGGTGGTCCCCAAGATAACATTAAGTGTAGTTTATTCTTTATTACCCACCACATGGATATTAACTGAAAAAAATTGGATAGTAATAAAATCACTTTGGTGCTCCTTTGTATCTCCTAGACATGAGGTAAATTACTAAAACACCTTTTTTGATCATGAGCTATCATAGGTGTGTATCTAGTTCCCCATGTAGGAAGGTTAGTAAACAATAGCCTTGAGTCGGGATTGAGGGAATTTACTTATTTGATAACACAACGCTAAGGGTTAGAATTCACAACCAAGACCAATCTAAGATAAGGAGCTATAATAAATCATTTCTATATATAAAATACTTTCTATGTCTCTGGTATTAATAAAAAGACTAAATATATGGTATGTATGGGGAGTAATTAATAGGTGTCATAGATGGTATAAGGAGTTGTTGTAAGTTTATTTATATATTTTTAGAGTCAAAGTCTAAATTTTTTCCTAGTTACAAGCCGAACTAAATTTCTATCTGTAATTCCTTGCTAACGTTGATTGATATCTTATTAACTTCAAAGCTACTTCCTACTAGTTCCTAAAGAGTCTATTACCCACTTTATGGAAGTTAATAAATAGTTTATCACTAAGAAAATGGTTACTGGTATTTATTTCACCATTATAAACTTACTTCCTAGTCTTACTCTTCTGACTAAACTCTACCTTCTAGTTCCACCAACTATTTCTACTTAACAACACCTAAAGAGTTCTTAACCAATCCCAACATAAAGAAGCATAAGGAGCTTAACTATACTTATTAAAGACAACTCATAAAATAAGTCTTAATATTTATAATTCCTAAAATACAAATAACTTAATCTTAATATAGTTCATATAAATACCAAAAGCTATAAAGAACCTAAAGCCTAAAGATATCCTAATCCTTCCTATTCCTAAACCTACAATTTAGACTCTAACACTACTTATATACTTAAAGAGAAATCATAATCTTAATTCCTAAATCTACAAAGACCTAGAGCACCTTTCATCCCTCCTCAAGAGAAAGATCTATCCTGGAGATGGGTAGTTGATGGGGTAGTGGTCAATTCAAGAGTCCCTTAGGACTAGGTTATATCTTCTATCTATAAATCCTAAACTTCATAGCCTAATCACAAAAAATAATAAATTAATAACACCTCTCCTACGTCTATAATGGTTTATGGTCTAAAGTAAAACCTACATCTCTTATAATATAAAAGAAATACTCCCTAGGAGAAAGTCAAACAAGAATCAAAAGATACATAGTCTAGGTTGTGGGCGTTCTCTGTGGTTTGGCTCGAGGGAGGGTTCTGGGTTGGAAGGGTACTTGGGGGTTCCATGATGAAATATGGACTAAAAGGGAAAGTCATAAAGGGTCTGGGGTCTAAACAAGGAGCCTGGTCTGGTGTCATTATATTTCCATCACCATCAACTCTCTATCTCGTAGCTCATTCGGTATGCTAAAGAGACCAAATATCTTATATAATATATAAAAAGAAAGTCATTTTTCGGAAAATAGAAAAAGAAGTAATATTTGATCCTTTCTTATAAGAAGAAGAGGTCGTATGAATATCAAGAAGAGTCAATTAGTTGAATAGGTCTCAATAGGAATAACATGAAAGAAATATATAGGAGCTTAACAAATATAAGTTTTACACTGCTTCATACCAAATCACTCTTCGCTTCGAGCCATGTTTGACCCTCGACCCCAAATCTATGCCTCTTACATCCCACTTATTTCAGAGTGACACAGGGAACCCTATCATCGCTACACCCACCAAATCTCCCTTTCCATAGATACAGAACAACGCAGGCCAAAAGAGAGGTGTTGAGGAATTAGACATCAATACCCATATGCAAAAACTCGCAAATCCACATGATGGGAACAACCTCGATCGAACCCAGAGGGGAACCACCTAAACCAAAGGGGCTATCCTTCCTACCTCTTTGTAGTGAAAATATATACAGTTACGATATGGTCTACCTCCTTAGGAAGGGATTAGGAAATATTATTTTCTTTTTATATGTATTATTTATTTCTTTTAGGAAGTTGACTTGGATGCAAAAGCAGGCTCAACCACTATTTACCCACCCACCCCAATCCCCTAGGGGAGAGGAATCAATTTTATGACGTATCTAATATGAACACTTATTGTGTGAGATTTTTTTTTTCCTCCCATCTTTCAAGACCCGACCAATCAAGCAAGGAAAAGTGCTATTAATACACTTCAACTTCATTACTTATTGTTTGGAGGGAAGGACCCTTTTTTCCTACTAGATGCCTTTCAAACAGATATCATGTGGGTGGGTAGGATCATCATAACTTCCTGGATAAGTCTCTCTATACAACAAACACTTCAACAGAGATCATTGGAACTGCTTTAATAAAGCACTACCGCTTTAATAGAGGGGGGTAGGTAGGCAGACCTTTCATATTACCTTTCTCAGCCTGCAGTATTACGTGAAGTGGCTGGCACAGGAACAAACAGTCATTGGATTGTGCTGCTTAGGAACTTCCATGTTGGATGGAAAGAGTACAGGTGGGGAGAGTAGGTAAACTAAAGGTAAAGCAAGTAAGGTCATTTATTTCCTGCAATGGGAGTCTTCATGCATTCCTATCTATTAGGAAGCCCATCCCGATAAGCCTATTCATGAAGCGAGTGGTTAGTTAGGGCATAATTCCACTAAGTGTGATTGATAAGGCAGTAAGTCAAGTCTGGTAAATGGAATAGGTGGATATCATTCTTGTAAGTAAAGGGTTCATAGGCATAGTAAGAGAACAACTGCTACCACTAAGATGATTTTTTGTATAAGCCTGTGAAAATTGTATGCCCACCCCTAATATAATCCATCCATCTAATTGGTGTTGTAGAAAGTCTGTGATGTGGAAAGGAGGTACCCAGCATTCCCCGTATTCCCAGTATGCCCCATTAAAGCCACATACCCACATGACGCGACATACGCTTCGACCTTTTCAACTTGAATTGGAACCTGCCATGGATGCTTTTTGTTCATCCACACATGGAGCTTTATAAAAACAATTTAGGTCCTAAATTGAGGACCCATATTTAGGCCTAGCCCTAGATGTGTAACATTAGAAAGGAAAACATTAGGTCTGGAACTTGAGTTCTAGCCTTTAGGTATTCACTTTTTCCCTTGAAAGAGCCCTGGAACATAAGTAGGTTTAGCTATGGCTTACCACCTTATACCCTTTGACCTTTTACTTTTGTTCAGTACGGAACCATATTTCCTACTAACATAATATTACATTGAAATACAACCAATAGAAATATAAATAACGCTATAGTAGATAGTGGGAATTTCCAATAGTACTAACAATGCCAACTATGCCAACTATCCATAGGATAGGCTCAAGGAAGGAAAGCCCTAAATAAACCAAGAGATATTAACCAATAAAAAGAGAAAGCAAAGGACCATATGGCGCAAAAGGAGCACATAGTATTATATGATAGTGTGCGTGGATATTTTTATTCCACTGCTTACCCCTATACCCAACTACCCCAGTACCACTTGACATATGACACTTATAACCTTGATGAGCTTTAGCAATGAATAGTTACCCTTGTTATTACCCCATGTAAACAAGACAGAGAAGCATCTACCCCTGCCCCTCCTCAGCACGCAACATGCATAAAATTTCTACTTATAACCCCCTCAGGGAAGGGATGTGGGCAAGGAACAAATAAAGATAAAAAATCATATGCTCATGGATAACGCATGTTATACCACACCTAGACCTTGATGCAGAATTTATACACTTGTGACTTAGCTACAGTTTGGAGTATGACCCAATTGACTTGATACTTCTTTCACCAAACATTAGTATTTCACATTCTTATTTATTGAAATCTTATTTTCAGGGACTGAAAGGACTCGGGGTAAAAGAAAGTGATTCTTTCTCAATATTGGCATTTCAGAAACTTTCTATACTAGCGCGAGATTCATTCAATTGATCCTTTATCCCCTTTACCCTTATCATTCGATTTTACCTTTCACCTTTGACTTTACGACTTGAGATTACACACTAGGTTCATGGGAGGCCAAGAAGTAGGGTTAATGCTCGAGATAAGAAAAAATAAATATGTACTTACAAATAATATAAATCACACTTCGCATAATGAATGTTCCCACCTATATCGCTTCATGGGCCTTATTCCTTTGGTTCTTCTTAGAGCTACCATAGCTACACCTTAGGAGCAGGCTACATGTCAGCTTTATACAGATTTCACAATACCTTCTCATTCATTGATTTCGTCTTGTGAAATCTATCTTTCTTTTATATCCAAGTAAGATGGTTGGTTAGGGTTCCCAGCTAGGTCTTCTCCTTGGAAAAGTGAAACATATGGATGCCACTAGTATTCTATGTTAAAATGTCAAGCATAGAGGCAATGAAAAGAAATAGGCACTAGTTCAAGGTAGATATGTTGGGTTGAGGTTCAGAGAGAAACAATATGAAAGGGTATATTTCATAACAGTATAAAAAAAACTCTTTTTAGTGCCCGGATGTGTGGTGTGTGACCTCTTCCCTAAAAAAAGTGAATATTATTCCTCAAAACTAGTGAATGAGGACGTTTAGGAGAAATGAAGTTGAATTAGTAACTAATATGTCGCTTTGAACTTCTCAAAGAGTAGATTTTTTTAGTAGAATAGTGAATGAGGAAATTTTCAATTAGTTATTGCTTAAGGTTTGAACTGGCTTTAATCTCTCTTTTTCAAAGAATGGAAACAACTACTTAATTAAGGGGTGCTTCTATTACACTTTCACTCTAAGTCTGTATGTATATAGATAACTGACTTTCACACTAAGGCTTGAACAACTCAATGGAACTTACTGCTTAAGGCACTCTATCTTTATTCTTCTCTTTCTTTTGAAAAAGAATGGGCACAACCTTCATATTATTCGCTGGAGCTCAAGGATAAAGTCAAGGGGGACTAGAGTTTCAAATTCAAAATGGGAATATGATCCAATCCCCTAAAAAATAGGTTTCATTGCTCCACAACAACCTCAAATTATATGAATTTTATCTGGTCCAACCAAATAACATGGATTCAACTAGTTTTTTGGTGCCATAGATATGCGAGATCGTATGTGGGATTATTCCCAACTAGACTCTAGTAGAATAATTTGAACTTAGGAAGAGGATTTTTTGAATGGACAAGTTCAATGTATAGATTGCGAGTTTGTTCAAGCCTCAATCAAATTCATCCTGCCACTAGTGAAACTTTCGGAAATAGTTTATTGTAGTAATAAAAAAATCCATTTATGTGCTCATATTTGTTGTTTGGAATTCCTCAAACCAATCCAAATGAGGTTGTGACTAAGGAGAAACATGTGAAATAGAAAGGTTTTGAAATATGGTTCCAACTAAACCGTATTGTCTGGGCTCTAGAATATAAGTTCAAAATACTGGGCAGATATTCATTTGTATATCGATGTGCAGACACTTCATGGTTTGTAAAGGACTCCTGGCGGAATAAAAAGAATCCAAAGTAACAAAGCATGATTTATATTGAATATTTTACATATAATGGTATCTATTGGAATATTATTAAGGGATTAAAGGTAAAAGGGTCTGTGGGGACTTGGTGATTCTGTTGATGAAGGCTAAATGATACGGGCTAAGCTAAGCACACTAGGGACATATCTATTCTTTCGTCTATCGATAAGTCCTTTATATTTCCATAGCAAGATGAGAAAGAGACCTTCAGCAAGGAGCAAGTAGGATCAATCATCAGTAGGCAGTGTGCCTCAAAGTGTTGACCCCATATTATATCGTAACCATATCATGTAGGGGTATGGCCTCTCATTCAGTTATGTATTGAAAGGGGCCTTATCCTTTGTCAGGCATGGGAACCCGGGGGGGTCCTCCTTATCTTCTTGTCGGTTATGGATTGATTGAAAGGGTACTTCCTATCTGTCATCTGCAGGTAAGGACTTTTCGTTGGGTAAGGTGGATCGAAAGGTTCCTTAACTTCTCTTGGGTCTGTTGGACTTGTTTAGGCTAATGCTTCTTGCAAAAGGTGAAATGTTGAAGTTTTCCCGAATTAGGCTTCTATTGGGCTAAAGGCTTGAGGTTCCAAGGTTACAAACTTATGTATACTAGTTCTTGGTTACATGCTGATTCCTTCTGGTGGACTTGTTGGAATCAACTTCTAGTTCCTGGCTCTCACCCCTCCCATAAAACTTACTCTTATATAGTGACTCAGCCAACACCCTCCAACTCCTCCCTAAGGCTTGGTCTAGTTCCATAGGTGTTGGTGGGATGGCTCGTGTATTTCTTGGTGGTGTATCGTGAGGTGGGTCTAGGAGATAGAGAAGATATTAGTTCTTAGTCTCGGTTTCAATCAATCAATCGTTGTTCCTTTAGCTTAACCCCAGCCCAATTCTAAATTTGTCAATTTTTCTTTCCCTTCGACCTCCCTGCATCTAGCCGCTCTCTTCGGCCATTCCGTTCTCTATTCGTTTCAACCCTTGTAACAATGATGCATTGGCTTACGCTGCAAGAACTTCTGGATTACTCCTATGCACTTTCTTGCTTCTCTCCTTCCTTGCAACTCTATAGTATTCCCACTTCATGGATAGAAGCACTTGTAAGCAAAGAAAAATATAGCATACAAGATTCACACTTGGGTGCTCACATACACCTACCCATTGGGTGGTGCCTTGTTGGTCCACCCCTATGTTGTATTCATACGTGACTCATCGGATGATGATACGATACCTCTCAAGAACTACTCTAATGTGATGGATCGCCCTTTGGATTATCCCTTAGCTTAGCCTAGATGTGGGACCTCTTTGGGATGTCTAACACTTAAGTGGGTTCCTTAGGTGCCTTCTCTCCTCGGTTCTATAGACCTGGGTCATAAGTTTGATTCACTTTGACACTCAGAACAACCATTTGGGGCATTTTGGGTTTCTTTTGGAGTGAAAACTCCCCAATTGGGTCCATGGTCACTTAGGAGTTTTGGGTCCATATCAACCCAAATCCATTTTAGTATTGTTCTTTATGGAGCCAATTTGAGTAAAACCTCATTAAACCTATCTAATCTCTTGGTGAGAAGCGTGTCGCGGGTTTTGGGGTGTCGCATCTGTGAATCCGTGACATGTGTAACAAAATGCATTTTAGTTTCTAAAAACAATAGTAACGTCTCACAAAACCTGTAGCACTGAGTAGTATGACGCTTTCGTACGAATCAAACTCTCTAATGGATAACCTAACATACAACTAAACCTTTATGCCATTCCCTTTCCTATTTATATCATTTCATTCCTCTTTGTCAATTGTATTGAACCCTTTGATTCTTCTATGTTTGAAAACCCTAATTTTCAGGAGCCGAAAGGTTGCTCAACCATAAATGGCAGTTAGGCCATGGGAATAAGGATAATTATTTCACTCTTCTCTTGCTATATTTTTTATATGTCTCTCGACTGAGAGAACCGCCATATGAAGATAATTATGGCATAGGAATGTTTATAATGCAAGAGAGTAGAATAGTTGGAATATGTATGTACTAGTGAACATATTAAGAAATCATATGCAATAGAGTGCATGTAAATTATGCTTAAGATCTTATGTTATATTTCATAGTGTTATGTTGTATATGATATTTTTTAGATGCTATGAGCTTGGCATGATACTAATGTGAATTTTATGGTTGTGTAACTAGGATATGGTTGAAGACATGATTGGATATGTTTATGATGCAGCTGCTTGTGAAAAGAAACCTTATGATGAAATATAGGACAAGATTCTTGTCAAAGAGGTTGGTGATGGAACCATGTGAGTTTCCAACTCAAAATACTCAAAATCTTCGATCCAAATCTGCCATTACTGGTTCATACCTTCTACAACCCTCCTTCCAATACATGTACACCTCCAGAACACATCAGCACAAACATCAAGAACATGCACAATCCATTGACATGTTGACATCAATTATCAAGACCATTTGACTACAAAATTGACATCAATCCCAATACCATGTTATCGACAATATCCCCCTTTGGAATTGATGCCAAAACCACATCCACTTCACTAATATGATCTTCTTTAACTGGTCTTCATTCTCCTTTGACTGGATGTCTCATTCTCCACTAGTGGTTGGTCTCACTCTCCCCCTTTGACTGCATTGGCAAAGGGTGACTAGATCTCTCCTGGAATACCATGCTAACATCATACTATGTTGTTACAAAAAAAATTTCTGATGAAACATAATCAGCTACAGTACTCCTACAACATAGACATTATAACCAATGAAACCTTTTCTTTCTCACTCTCTCTAATAATTTCTTGTATAATTTGGAAATGATGCACATGCTCCCCATGAATATGTACTCAAGCTAAAATAAATTATCCATTTTTTTTCCAAGGAATTTTTTTGTTGTCTTTTCCTTCTTGCCAAATGCAAGGTCCCACACAACTAGACCAAAGACTCACAAAAACCCATGACCAATGATAAAAAATGAGATAGTACATTGCTTACGATAGTAATACATCGCTTAATCATGAAATTGTAACAACCCTAGGTTAAAAGTTCATGTAATAAAGTTAATAAAGGAAAAATAAGACCAAGTTTATGACACATATTCCAAGCTGAATGTTGGGAAAAATATCCTAGTGGGTGTTCATTTGGTTTATTATGGCTAATGGGAAATTGGCAAAGGCAATAGCAAAGGATTTGAAAAGGAAAAGAGGCATTTAATTGGCATTTTATTTATGAAAATAATGGAAAATAGGAGAAAAGGAAGTTGAAAGGTCATAAGTTTCATGTGAGGAGTAAATAGAAGGAAAAATAGAGGAAATTTAAGGAAGTAGAGGCCTTGTTGATAAAAAGACTTATGAGGTTCAGTTCACGGATTTTTTCAGTTGAATCTTTTGTCAGTTTAGTTTTGAAGCTCTCTCTATATTCTCTCTATTCTCTCATACTCTTGCACACTTAGAGCATTCTTGGATCACTCTAGCATTGGAGAAATAAAGGCAAAGGAAGGGAAAGAAAGCAAAGTGAAGCTAAGATCAAGCAAGGAATATTTGGATCAAGCGGCTATAGTGGGATTACTTTGTAGGTATCAAGTTGCATGTATGATTTCCTTGCTAGTATTAGCATGCATGGTACATATATGTGTGTATTTGGTTCTCTTGTTGTTATTGGAATGGGTTTTCCCAGGTGTGACAGTGGTTTTAGATTTTCCTTATCATTTCCATATAGCCATGGTGTGAAGTGATTCTCTCATTTAGTTGAGTTTGACCGTCGGATGGTTTTGGAACCAAGTGAGGTGGTCTCAGGAAAATTCCCAAGGACCTAGGAATCCCTTTACTGGTAATGGCGGGATACACAGTAAAGCTTAAGGGTGGATATGGGAAAATTCCTCAAGGTAATGGTGAAGAAATATGGAGGCATCCTTTCTTGTTTAGGCCTAGTGATCCCTTGACCGATAATGGTGGGATTGTGGTAAAGCTTCGTAGTGTATGTTTCTTGTTTGGGCCTAGGAATCCCTTGACTGGTAATGGCAGGATACATGGTAAAGCTTTGTTTTATAGATGATATTTTTGGGCCTATAATCCCTTGCCGATAATGGCAATATATGTGGTAAAGCCTAATGAATCCCTAGTTAGTTTTGTTGTGAGTCCCACATTCATGCTTGGAATATGGCACGGGGGTGATTGGATGAAAGAAATATTTTTTTTCAGCCCAATATATGGTCGAGTGGTACGTGGAAGTCCCTGACTTGGTTGGATTTTTCATATGCTAACAAGAGCTCTTTTCCCTCTTGTATTTCATGATTATTTATACTTGTTATTATGTGGCCTTGACAGATGTTCTATCTGATTGTTATTATTCTGGTTATATGTTGGTTATAAGCATGGTTTTATGATAGACGTTAGTTATGTATCTCATCATGTTTGAATTTTAAATAAAGGATTAATGCATGCATGACCTAATAGATAATAATGCAGTGATTGTGAGAGGGAAGCATACCTTCTTGACGATTCTTAGATAAGTATGATATCCCTATGACTAGATATGTAATTATTAACTATAGATTACATGTTCATGATGTATTTGACGACATGTTTGTCATTATTAAGATGGGTTAGGTTAATAGTTGATAAATTTTTAAATTAAAATATTTCTCTTTGTGTCATTCATTGTTCTGGAAAGTTTCATTAAGTTCTGGGTAGTGGTCTAGAGGCCATCCCTGAAAAATTTCCTCATATCTTGTGGTCATAGGAATAGAACTAGTGAAAAAAACTACAATCACTCCCTTGTAGGCTTATGCATGTAACTGGAGGGCTATAGTCGAATGTATTCAGTGTTGTGCGAGCGTCTGGGAGTCCAGGACATTGAAAAAGAGGCTTAACTCATGGTTTGTGCACCTGTAAAGGTGGTTTAGCCCTTGGGGCTCCTATGACATCAGAGGGAAGTTAGTAAGGTTTTGATTTTGTAGAATCCACTTCATTAAGGTGACCTATAAGTTTGAGTCATATCATAGTAACTCTTCGTCACATATTTAACCCAGTGGACTGGTAAGCTCGGGGACGTGTGGGAAGAGGGTGTTACAGAATGGTATTATAGCAGGGTTCAACCCTTAGACTGGACGGGTAAAATGTCGTTTTCATGCATGTGCCAATTATGTATGCATGGTGGTGATCATTGTTACAGTTGTGTTGATATGAATAATTTTATGATGATGTTGTTGGGATGTTATTGTCATGAATGCATGTCATTTGTATATGCATTCATTATGCATGTCACTGCCTTTATGTTTTTTATGCAAGAATTTTTATGGTTATGGTTGTCGTAAATGAGGTCATGGTATGCATTTGGTAATTTTATGCATGATGTCACTATATTTTTATGATTATGATTATACATGTATCATGCTAATATGGTTGATCTTGCAGATGAGATATCCTCCCCTAGACTATATTGAGGTATGTTGGTTATTTACAGGAAGTAGAAGATCAAAGATGACTAGAAAAATGGTGGTCTATAGTTCACGATACTCTCATTAAAAATCAAATGAGCAGCATGGTGATGAATACTCCCCTCACATAGTAGACATTGAGAGAATTTTGAAGGAAGAAATAAGAAGTTTCAAAGAAGATAATGAAAAAACCATTCAGTCACAAGAGAGACTTTCGAGGGAACAAGAGAAACAATCAGAGGTCAATGCAGTTATCCTTCAGAGTTTGTCACAATTGCAGAGATAGGGACTGCTTAGGATTAGTCATGGACAAGAGGACAATATTAATGGATCCTATGGTATAAAATCTCATTATGGGAACAGCCGTCCATGGATGATACTGTCAGGGATGGAAGTTTCTTGGATACACTTGATAGGAAAGGAAATGGAAATGGCATTTAATCTAGCTCTAGTTCATACATGCATCATGGTCATCATCATTATCATCCTTATGGGAGGAGTGGCAAGGAATATTTTCCGAATGAGTTAAATAAAGCCAAGCCACCTACATTTTATGGAGATTTTAAGAAGTTAAAGGGTGCAGAGGCATGGTTGCTTGGAATTAAGAAATTATCTGAGCTGCATAATTACACCGAGAACATGAAGGCTAGTATAGTTATTTCCAGTCTCAAAGGGAAAGAAGACATCTAGTGGGAATATTTGAAGCAGGTCATAGACATTATGACAGAGGAGTTGAGTTGGCATGAATTCAAGATAATTTTCAGGAAGAAGTACTTTTCAGAGTGGTACTATGATAGTAAAGATAAGGATTTTTATGGCATGAATATGAGATTGATGAAAAGTTAGCAGTACATGACAAAGTTCTTGTATTTATTGAGGCATGTACCATATCTTAAGGATGAGAATAGCAAAGTTCAGAGATTTTTCAGTGGATTTCCATTAGCATTTAAAGTTCGGATTGAGTATGATGATCCTTGATCACTTGAAGAAGTAATTGGAAATTTGAATCACTTTTATGAGCAATCGAAGCATAAGAAAAAGTATTAGCAATATTGGAAAGAGAAAGAAAACACTAAATGTAAATGGATACTGAAGTGAACAAGACCTTAGGTTTGCAGGTTTGGTTGTTTGCAATTGTTTACAAGTTTCCAAGTTTGCAGGTTTGTAGGTTTGCAGGTTTGCAGGTTTGTAGGTTTATTTTTTTACAGGTTTTCAAGTTTGCAAGTTCGGTTGTTTACAGGCTATAGGTTAGTGTAGTTGGATGCATGTACTAAGAAGACAGTTCATCATTAGGTAAGAGCTTGTGCATTTGAGTTGAATGGTATGCCTACATGAGTGCATCTAAATGTACTTTTGTTGGGATCATACAATATGATTATAAGTATGGATTTTTTGTATCTTCATAGGACTAAGGTCATTTTTTATGAAAATTCCATTGGGTGCTTGGATGAAAATGAAGAATAGAGAATCTAGCAAGGTAAGAATAAGGAAACATCAGTCAGAATGATTATATATATGCACGAAAAGTGCACTCGTAGGAAACAATGTGTGTTATTTGTAGTTCATATTTCCAATAATAAAGGTAAGGATGTTGAGGAGGTGGAAATATTGAACAGTTACCCAGTTCTACAGTAGTTTTAGGATGTATTCCCATCAGATATTTCAGAGTGTCCGACTCACAGTGAAGTGGAATTTTATATTGAGTTGGTACCATGAGTAGTACTAGCATCAACGACACCTTACAGGATGAGAACTCCAAATTTAGTGGAATTGAAGTTGCAGTTGAAGGAAATTATTGATAAGGGATACATAGGGCCAAGTGTGTCACCTTGGGGTGCACCAGTGTTGTTTTTGAAGAAGAAGGATGGTAATCTTATATTTTTTATTGATTACAGGAATTTGAACAAGGTAATGATCATGAACATGTATCTGTTTTCGAGGATCAATGACTTGTTTGATCAGTTAAAGGGAGAAGCGACATTATTTAATATTGACTTTCTATCATGATACCATTAGGTACACATTAAAGAAGAGAATATATACAAGAATTCTTTCTAGACCAGGTGTTATAGCCTAAATCTACCTCAGGCTGAAAGAAGGCAGAGTTCAGGGTAACATCAAACCACGCTCAGTCTGGTAGCTAGCCCTACCAGAATAGGAGAGGGCTCTCTCCGGGTCAATCTCAACAAAAATAATCGAAGGGGCTTGAGATGACTTGAAATAAAGGCTAATTTTAGGCTAGGTATATAAGTAAAGGAGTTTGATTTTTATTTTGGGGGTTTTGTTGGAAACAAAGGGAAAGGCAGTTTTGGGTTCGGGGATGAGGCCTAGTTTTTGCAGAGTTCTGAATGGGGCAAGGAAGGCAATTTTTTTGATGCTTTGTATTGAATGAATGGATAGCTTAGACCAGTGAGGAGATAAAGAGGGAAATAGGCTTTTTATAATCCTCTTCAAACATATGAAAACATGAAAAATTAAACAAAACTGAAGGCAGAGCTAAGCAATCTAATGAATTCCACCTTTATCACTCATTTGTTTAATTTAAGAACAAAATAGGAAGGGAAATGGTACACATCAAACATCAGTAAACTTACAATCACTGAGAGAAACACACCATTAAAACATAGAGCCACATGGATCCCAAAGAGTGCTGCAAACCCTGGTCTATTCCTTTTCCAAAATTGCAGAGATGAAATGTACAATGAAGTGCCAAGCAATCCCAAGTGTCCAACCCTAAAAATTACTGAAGAACTACATGATATAGATAGGCCTAACTCATCCCCATGCCTCTAGGGGTCGAGCTCATCATTCTAGGAGTTGTTTCAACCATATCTAAACTAGGAACTAGAAAATAGGCAATGAAACAACTTGCCTTTATATGATAGGAAATTGATTCATTCACTTACATTTCACTTTTTGGTGAATGAATCCACTAAGATGAGTAAAAATGTACCAAAATTAAATGAAAGTCATGAAATTACATCAAGTTACATCAAGAGTTACATGTAAAATTCAAACTAGCCAAAACTAGGCTAAATTCTGAGCTGCTGAGTGAAAAATAGGCCAAATTTCCCTATGCGCCGCGCCTGAAATCTCTATGTGTAGCACAAGTTTGAAGCTGATTTTGAGGGCCTTCCCGAAGTCCAAATTTAGTTTAGGATAGCTCGTTAGAAATCCATGCCTGTATAATTTCCAACCCAAGTAGAATTTCTGGATATAGTTTCCATTTTCCCCTCCAAAAATCCAATCTCCCAACACTGCTTCCTGTGTGTGCAAAAAGTGGCAGAAAGGTCATTTTTGAGGTGTTTTTGACCCTTTAGGCAACCCAGAATTTGATGAAATCCTTAGGTAATCCATAGGCATGCATAAATTTTGATGAAAAATCCAGAAATGAAAATTTTTTCTCCAGAAGAGCTGCCAATTATAAGCGCGCGCCAAGTGGCGCTACGCGTCAGGCAGGAAAAACTGTGTTTAGGCCCAAAAATTCAAAATTGACAAAATTTTTCCCAAATTTCTTGAAATTTGGGCTGAATTCCTACCATCAAGCACTATGTTGGGCCAAAGAAGCTTCAGCCAAAATTTGGAGTCTATCATGCCTTTTACGACGCTTTAGTGCCCTCCTTAGCCTTGCCTTCAGGATTTTGATCCTCGCTTTGCAAACGTGATTTCATGGCCAATAGTGGTTCTTCATGTGCCTGAGCATGTTATTTTCCTTGTTCACCTTCTCCAACAGCTTCTCAAAATGAATATTGACCCTCTCAAGCCAAGTCTCTCTATCAGCCTCATTCTCACGCTCAATGGGTGTCATCTCGTCTTGGCTTCTTCGAGCAGCTTGTCGGTTTTCACGGATGTTTTGCAACTCCATGATTTTTTTCTGGTCTTATAATTGTTTGTTTCACTGCTCTAGGTAGTTTATGATCCATTTGGCTCTCTAAAAATTGTCGGTCAAGGTGTCAATCTCCACCTTCTGCTCCCGAATGATCTCTCTCAACTTTGAGCTTGGAGAGCTCAAATCCTCATCAATCAATATGAAATCAGTATCCTGGCCTCCTGAAGGGCCCTCATCCTGCATGGGCCTCTTACCTCTGTCCTGTACCTGTACTGCTGATGACAGCAACGAGACCCCTTCCACCCCAGGTGGAGATAGTACTCGTCGGGCTACTGCAAATAATACTCGGGTGCCTCTCTGATAAGTAACAAACACTGGTACACTAATAGGCTCTGTCTCGTGACATTCAGGCTAATGTGAAGGTTCACCCAGCTCATGAACAACCTCTAGAGGAACCTAAGGTGCTGTGAAGAAATCACGGGAAATGAAATCCTCCCATGAAATTCCCTGCAATCCAAGCTGATGTACAACCATGATCTTGATGAGTGCATAGTGATAAATACTGTTGTACTGTTGCTTGGGAGTTTTCTTCTACACAAGCATGGTCATCCTCTCGATATTCCGGCACATGAAATAAGGTATGTTCATCATCCTCACTCTTGTGAAATGCATCAATAACCTGATGTGGTAGGCATAGAGGCGTGAAAACCGGCCCTCACAACTGAAGTATCTGATAATGAGTTTCATCAGAGGCACATAGGATTCCTTTAGGAACCGGAATGGGAACACCCTGCTGAGTTGTCTCACATAGCTAGGTATGATCTATGGTTCATAATGCACTCTTTCCACCTGCTATCTTTTGTTCCACTGTTCACCCACATTCGGTATTCTTGTTGCTTGAGAGATGGCTTCCAGTGTCAAAGTGAAATTTACACCAGCAAGAGTTACCTGACCATCATGTAAATGCAATACAAAAAAACGAGCCAACTCCTGATGATGATGAATCCTAGCAATCATCTCACAATACTGATAGCATGACTGCTCTTGCAAACATGCCATTGTAAGTGGGCAAGCCTGCAATTGGGTCAATGAGGTGGGCTCTTCTTGTTTAAATTTGAATAACTGTTAAATTATTCACCGAGATTATCCTGATCACACACTATTTGAGCTTCATTCATAATACATAACCTCTTCTACTATTGATCATCAATTTGTGGAAATTAAACAATCGCATGCGCACATTAAAACCATAAACAATCACACATATAAACACAGTATTTATGGGAAAGCTTAAAGCTGAAAACCCCCAACTATCTGTATATTATAATGATAGAGATCATGTAACAATCATCGTACAAACTCCTCACAAGCTCTCAGTACAATCTCCAATTGTTACACACTACACAAGCTCAGATCATACAAAACACATGCTCCAATCTGCTCCACCTGTTAGCCAGCCTCTACTGCGCAATCCAATATGGATAATTGCCAGATCAAGGTTCAAATCCCACTGGTATGTACTGCGCAATCCTCATTGGCTTCTCAATCAATGTGTGTGCAATTCTCATGCACCAGTATAGTCACAACTGATAGTCACACTTGCTCTTTCACCTACCTCTTCACTGGTCTCCACTGAAACTGTCCATGCACTGAAGTTAACTGATGTATTCTTTAGTTGATTTATGAGTTAATAATTAATTCACACCACTCTCACTAATTGTATCAATCAGTTAGACTAGATACAACTAGCTCAACTAAGTTAAACTGAACACAACTCCATTAACTGTCTCATCAACTCCACCAAACTCTGTCACATGAGTTCTAACTGAAGTCAACCATGCAATAGCTCCAATAAACCCTAGGAATAGCGTAATTCCTTCTATCAGCTGCATGTGCCACATCCAGGCATCAAACTGAAGTGCTCCAAGAGGATAAGATAATGTTTAGAGTCCAAATATTATTAAGAGCTAATAATATTCGACATATCTCTTTTTAGACTGGCAATCTAAAAATAGATTCCGCCCAATATGTCTAAAAATAGAAGTCCATCTATTTTTTTCCGACTTGACCAACCATCCACAAATAGCACCCTGCAACTTATAGAAAATGATCCATATGTCTAAAAATAGACATAGTCTAAAAATAGACTTTGCGCCAAAAATAGCCTGCGGGCCCACTTAGTGAAGGCGACTTCTTTCCACTAAGCTCATCATCTTGTTGCAATCTCAACACTCCCTCTCAACAAGATAAGGATTATCTGCCACCCCTATCCTGCCTTTGTGGTATTCGAATTTGTTCTTGGTGAGCGCCTTCGTCAAGATATCAGCATCCTGATCCTCCGTGGGAATGTATGAAAGTAACATGATCTTCCGCTGCACACAATCTCTGATATGATGATACTGATCCGTGAAGCCATGTCGCCTCAACTCATCCTCCTGTCTGTACCATGATCCATATCCCGATGTGCCTCTGAGATATGTGCCTTTGAGATATCTCAATACTTGCTTGCCTGCCTTCCAGAAGAGCTTGGTTGGCTTAACCATAGCTTGTGAAAGCTGGTTCACGGCAGAGCATATGTCCGGTCGTGTATTGACCAGATACATAAGCGACCCCACCAACTATCGATAAACAGTGGCATCCACTACCTCCGCCAAAGTAGCATCCTCCTTCCTCCATCCACCAGGAAGAGGAGTATCAACAGGCTTGCATCCATGCATGTTTAAATTCTCCAGTATCTCCCGGGCATACTTGCCTTGAGAAAAAAACAGTCCATCACTGCGCTGCCAAATTTCCAATCCCAGGAAATAGTGAAGGAGGCCCAAGTCCTTCATCTCAAACTCTTTTGCAAGATCATCCTTGCATGAGAGTATCAACAGCTCATCACCTGTCAAAATCAAATCATCTACATAAAGTACAATGATCAGCAACTTACCCTCCACCACAATCTGGTATAGGTTCGGATCCGCCTCACTCTTGGAGAATCCAAGTCTGGTGAAATAACTATCTATCCGTGTGTACCAAGCATGAGGTGCTTGTTTCAACCCATACAGTGCTCTCTTGAGCCTGCACACATGCGACTCGCTGCTGAAGATCTCGAAACCTTTGGGATGCTCTATGTACACCTCCTCCTCAATGACTCTGTTAAGGAACACAGTCTTCACATCCATCTGATGAATGTGCCACCCCATCTGCGCTGAGAGAGAAAGAATCGTCCATATGGAAGAATACCTTGCGACAGGTGCAAAGGTCTCCTCATAATCGATCCCCTCAATCTGTGAAAAGCCTCGGGCAAAAAATCTTGCCTTGTACTTCTCCACACTCCCGTCAGCTACCTGCTTCACTTTGTAGATCCATCTCGAACCCACCACTGATTTCCCTTCCAGCCTTGGGACAATCTCCCATGCACTGTTTCTGACAATCGAATCATACTCTTCCACCATGGCATCTACCCATGCGAGATCCTCCACAGCTTCCTCGAAAGAGGATGTCTCTCTCATGATACATTTTCTCATAAGGACCATGTATCTAGTATACCGGTCAGGTGACTGTCTCTGTCTGTGCTGTGATGTAGGTGCTCCTACAACCTTCTCTGCATCTTGAGCCATTCGCTCAGCTTCTGTAGTGCGCTTCCACCCTCTGATGGTTGGTGCTGCATGAGTGGTCTCTTCCACTCCATGAACCTCATCTTGTGGCTGATCCACATCCTGAGGCTCATCCTTAGGAACTAATAGCTCCTCATCTGCATGCAAGTGTAGCTCCCTCTCAAGCGAAAACTTCATGGCTTTCTCCTCCTGAAATTTGATATCCCGTCGCACAACAGTCTTGCGACTGTCTGTCAAATACACATGATATTTGTGGGGCGTATCAGTGTACCCCACAAATATCCCAACCTCTATGGTCAGCTCCAGCTTCTTCCTGGCATCCTTCGTCGCATGAATGTAAACAGGTGAACCAAAAATCCTCAAATAGGAAATATCAAGCCTCTTACCAGAAAACGCCTCCTCGGGTGTACTCATGCCAAGTATCCTGTGAGGACAACGGTTCTACACATATACTGCAGTATTTCATGCCTCCGCCCACAAGTGAATGGGTAGGCCCTGATCATGCAACATCGCCCATGCAACACCCACAATCGTTCTGTTCTTCCACTCAGCAACCCCGTTCTACTGTGGGTTGTAAGAGGTGCTATGAGCTCTCTCCCGAATTCATACCAGCAGCTGCAAAGTCCTTGGAATTCGCCGGAGAATGAATTCACCACCATTTTCGCTCCTAGAGCCTTCACACCTTCCCCCGATTCTTTCTCAACCAGTGCCTTGAACTCACAAAACTTTGAGTATGTCTCGCTCTTCTTCTGCATGAAGAAGATCCAGCACTTACGAGAAAAATCATCAACAAATATCACATAATACCTGTGCTTTTCTGTCGAAGCTACTGAGAAAGGTCCACACACGTCTATGTGAATTCTCTCAAGGATCATCGTGGTGCGACTATCCTTCTCGTGAAAGGTGGCTTTCACAAATTTTCCCAAGGTACACCCCTTGCACTGATCTGACTGTGCAAGAGTGCCTTTAGGAAGCCCAGTAGAAATCTACTGCAGTATCTTCAAAGCTCCATGGTGAAGGTGGCCCAATCTCCGGTGCCACAACTAGCCATCATCCCGGCTCACCACTCCTTCTGCCTTGCCTGCCATTGCTGCGCAGCCATCTACCTGCAATTGATAAAGGTTCTTAACTCGAACCCCTATCCTCCGGGTCTCACCAGTTGCCTTACTGTGCAGGAAAGCCTTTCCCTCGCTAAATACAACATCATATCCCTTGTCTTCTAACATCGCCACAGAGATCAGATTCTTCTTCAATCCTGGAACATGCATCACTTCCTTCAATACGAAGGTTTTACCAGACTCCCTCTCAAAGGAAATGGTATCGATATCGGTCGCACTGTATCTACCATCATCGCCCATCTCGATGTGCACTCCAAGATCTTTCTCATCCAGATCAGTAAACAAATCTCGATCTCCTGTCATGTGAAAAGGCGCACCACTGTCCAGAAACCACACTGATCTTGCCATACTTGAAACCAAGCATTCGATCAGTGAAAAATCCAGCTCAAACTGCGAGGCTAAGGCCTCTCCAGCTGCAGATCCAGCAACCTGCTTATTTTTCTTCTTCTGCGGACAATTTGTGGCATAATGTCCGTGTTGGTGTCAGTGAAAGCACTTCACCTTGGACATGTCCTGATTCTTGCCTTTCACACCAGAATGAGAAGATTTCTTTCTCTTCCCCTTCTTTGCTTTGGCAGCCAAAGTGAAATTCTATTCATCAGATTTCCTTGATGAAGATTCATCCCTGGTACTCCGCCTTATCTCCTCTTGCACAAGATTCGACCAAAGTTGCTCCCATCCTGGAAATTTCTTCTGACCATTGACAAAGTTCTGATAGGAATGCCAACTCTTCGGAAGACCAAGGAGAGCCAAGCTCACCAAGTCCTCATCATCTACAGTCACCCCCACACTTCCCAGCTCGTCCCTGCATTGGATGAACTTCGTGAGGTACTTGGGCATACTGTCGCCTTTCTCTATCTTTATGTTTCTGAGTTTATCCTTGAACGCAAACTTCCTCTGGTTGCTCTTGCTTTGGAATAAATCTGTCAAAGCTTTCCACATCAAGAATTGAGAAGCCTTACCATGCAGGTTGGACACTATGTGATCCTTCACGCCCTCCAACAGAATCCTTCGACACTTTTTTGTCTTCTTTTTCCAAGCCTCAATTACGGCAGCATCGCTAGAACTAGGCTTTGGGACTTCAGCATCTATGAACTCCTTCAACCCATTGTCATCTAGCACCGCCTCCATCCTGTCCTTCCATGCAATATAATTCGAGCTTCCCTCAAGGGCATACTCCAATCGCAATCCGTTGAAAGACATCTCAACTTCGACACCAAGAAAACACTGCTGCAAATTCAGATTCCACCAGCACAAAACTCAACCGCTTCAATGTTTTGCAATTGCTCCAATGATCAATACTGCTCTGATACCATGTATAAATTTGAATAATTGTTAAATTATTCACCGATATTATCCTAATCACACACTATTTGAGCTTCATGCATAATACATAACCTCTTCTATTATTGATCATCAATTTGCGGAAATTAAACAATCGCATGCGCACATTAAAACCATAAACAATCACACATATAAACACAGTATTTATGGGAAATCTTAAAGCTAAAAACCCCCAACTATCTATATATTATAATGATAGATATCATGTAACAATCATTGTACAAACTCTTCACAAGCTCTCAGTACAATCTCCAATTGTTACACACTACACAAGCTCAGATCATACAAAACACATGCTCCAATCTGCTCCACCTGTTAGCCAGCCTCTACTGCGCAATCCAATATGGATAATTTCCAGATCCAGGTTCAAATCCCACTGGTATGTACTGCGCAATCCTCATTGGCTTCTCTATCAATGTGTGTGCAAATCTCATGCACTAGTATAGTCACAACTGATAGTCACACTTGCTCTTTCACCTACCTCTCCACTGGTCTCCACTGAAACTGTCCATGCACTGAAGTTAACTGATGTATTCTTTAGTTGATTTATGAGTTAATAATTAGTGAATTAATTAATAATTAATTCACACCACTCTCACTAATTGTATCAATCGGTTAGACTAGATACAACTAGCTCAACTAAGTTAAACTGAACACAACTCCATTAACTGTCTCATCAACTCCACCAAACTCTGTCACATGAGTTCTAACTGAAGTCAACCATGCAATAGCTCCACTAAACCCTAGGAATAGCGTAATTCCTTTTTTCAGCTGCATGTGCCACATTTGTGACTCGAACTGAAGTGCTCCAAGAGGATAAGATAATGTTTAGAGTCCAAATATTATTAAGAGCTAATAATATTCAACATATCTATTTTTAGACTGGCAATCTAAAATAGATTCTGCCCAGTATGTCTAAAAATAGAAGTCCATATATTTTTCCCGACTTGACCAACCATCCACAAATAGCATCCTGCAACTCATAGAACATGATCCATATGTCTAAAAATATACATAGTCTAAAAATAGACTTTGCGCCAAAAATACCTTGTGGGCCCACTTAGTGAAGGCGACTCTTTTCCACTAAGCTCATCATCTTGTTGCAATCTCAACACTTCTCTCACATGTTTTCCACCTTTACGAGGCCTTATCGATGCATGAAGCTCAGTGGTAGAATCACTATCTCTGTCATAGGATGTATCAGTGTTTGTCTCCATGATGTTTCAAGGTCTATGTTTGGCTTATATGAGAGGAAAATGGGAATTTGGTGCTTTGTTGTTTTAATGCTAGATATATGGTAGTGTGAGAGGGAATGTGGGGAAATAGGGCGGTGGGAATAATGGGGTTTAATCAAATGATAATTTTCCCTTTGAAAATTTGACAAACTTACGGACAAGGGACAACCACTGAATTTTTGGGATTTTTGGGGTTTAGGAATTTTTATAAGTGAAATGGGAAAGGGAGAATAATAGGAAATGAAAGGATTTAGGGATAGGGTTAATGGGAATGAGTGACTTGGGATATAATGGAATAGGGGAGGATTGTAATGATATAATAAACAGTGATGGGAAAGGAGCAACAGGCGGGGAATGGAGTTGGAGTACTTGGCACCAAAATCAAATGTTAAAACTTCAATTTCAAAAACCTTAGGAGAAAATTTTAACAAGGTGGTAGGGTTTATGGTTTTGAAATTCAAACTCTCATATTCCATTTTCAAAAAAACCCAAACATTCGCTAATAGCAATTTCAAAGTCTCACAAACTTACTTGAAACATAGGAGGCAGATTCGTTTTGAAATTTGAGAGAGATGGCAACAAATTAAGTGTTCCGGTCCTGTGCGCCGCGCACACAACCCAGTGCATTTCTCTCTCTGTGTGCACCACGACCGTTCAGAAATGCACGCTGAAAAATGGCCCTATGCGCCGTGCCTGGTTTATGCGTCGCGACCTCCACCCAATGCGTCGCGCAGGTAAACTCACCAACAGTTCATCCTTCAAACACTGATTTCGCCCTCCACAATTTGTCTTGGCTCTTTGATGACTCTTGGTATGCAAATGAATTATGAAAACACAAAAATATCTTTTATACCATAGACTTTGATTTTTGATTTTAAGAAAACCCACTTTCTAAAGTCTGAAAACTTTGGCATTTTTTGAATAGACTCTGTTTTTGTTTCCTTTGATTATTGAACTGATGATGAATCTCTTGTCTGTTCTTTGCAGGGATATTTTTCATGGGATTTTGGCAAAGGCGACCAGGGTTGCGCCTGAAGAACTTCACAACTGAAAAACTTTGAAAATTACATTGCATTTATTACAAAGGATGAAATTGACGATTTTTCTTCAAAACAAAGTTTTGAAGAAAAATCATTATCAAGCATTATGACGATGAAATTTTTGTGATGAAAACTTATTTCGAACCTCCCTCATGTGCCTGCTGAAATTATTATTCATTTTGAAGACTAAATTAACGAAACCCTAGACTTAATGAGACTGAAATGCTAAAATGACTCTTTGTTGACCAAGGGACCAAACATGACTGTAAATGATTTTAAAATGATCTCGATGAACAGACACGGACCAGTAGGTACATGACATGAGGGATATGAGTGAAAAGACCCTTCCGTCAGATGATCCATGCTCCTAGTCGAATGCAGCTGACTAAACTGAATGAGACACCTAAAATGAAATGAAACAAGAGAAATTTGATCTCTGATGGAGGGATGAAGATACCGACTCTAACACTAGGTATGGGAATTATGAGTTTGGTGTGGTTCCTTTTGGTTTGACTAATGCTCTAGATACTTTTATGTGTTTGATGAATAGTGTGTTGCATCCTTATCTGGACAATTTTTTTATTGTATTCATTGATGATATATTGATATATTCTAAGAATGAGGAAGAGAATGTCGAGCACTTAGTATCAATATTGAGGTTTCTAAGAGAGCATCAGTTGTATTCCAATATTAATGCATATTCTTTCAGAAAAAGGTAGATTACTTGGGATGTGTTGTTTCCAAGGAAAGCATAGCAACAGATCACAAAAGATCAAAGATATCAGGGAATGGGAATCTATTAGGAATGTGGATAAGGTTATATCACTCATGAGGTTAGCATGTTACTACAGGAGGTTCATTATAATCTTCTCATGTATTTCCTATCCTATTACATCATCACAAAGGAAAGGAAATAAATTTTAATAGGCAGGGGAATGTACAACCAATCTTGAGCAGTTGAAGTAGTTTCTTACAAATGCTCTAGTTCTAAAGATTTCATATTTGGATAAAGAGATCGTAGTGTGTACAAATTCTTGCAATAAATGACTTGGTGGAGTCCTGATGCAAGAGGGACAGATGGTATTCTACGAATCAAGGAAATTGAATGAGCGTGAGCATAACTATGTGACACATGATCTTGAGTTGGAAACAATCATTCATTCTTTGAAGATGTGAATGCACTATATTCTTGGCAGGAAGTTCATCTTGATGAGTGATCAAAGCGGATTGAGATACTTATTTGACCAACCAAATATGAATTTCAAGAAATGTAGATGGTTGGCAACGATCAGTGAGTTTGACTTCACAATCAGGTACATTAAGGGTAAGGAGAATAGCATTGCAGATGCTCCTAGAAGAAGAGTACAGGTAAATTATATATCATCTATGAGTACTTATGGGACAGAAATACATGATCGTATCTTATAGGTAGGACAACTAGTAGAGGGAGATTGGGCATAGGTTACAGCAGCAAGGTATAGGTGAACAAGATGTGGATTATCATCTCATGATAGATGGTTTGGTAAGATTTATGGACATTAGCTATGTTGGAAAATAATGAGCTTAAGAAGCTTATCTTGAGGGAATTTCATATTAAGCCATATTCAGGTCACCTGGGATATCAAAATTCATTGATAACAGTGAAGAAGTTACAATACTAGTCGAAACTAAAGAAGGAAGTGGCAAAGTTTGTGGCTAGATGTTTGGATTTTGAACAGGTAAAAATAGAGTACAAGCATCCAGGTGGTCTACTACAGTCGATTTCGATTCTAGAGTGGAAATGGGAGGTCATTTCCGTGGATTTCTTTACAGGTTTGTCGAGTACATCTAAACAACATGACTCTATTATGATTATGGTTGATAGGTTCACAAAGGTAGCTCACTTCATAGCAGTTAAGTCTACTTATTACTCTAGTGAGGTAGAATAGGTCTTCATTAGAGATATAGTACGGTTGCATGGTTTTCCAAAAAAAATTGTGTCAAACAAAGATGCTAAGTTCACTTCCAGGTTTTAGAAGGATTTATTTGCAAGTTTGGGTGCATAGTTGAACTTCGGTACATCTTATCATCCGCAGACATATGTACAAATAGAGAGGGTCAATAGGATTATGGAGGACATTTTGAAAATGTATGTTATGCATAAGTACCGAAAGTGGGAAGAGTGCCTTCCACTGGAAGAGTTTTCTTATAGCAATGGGTATCAGGATTCACTGAGGATGAGTCTATTTGAGGCACTTTATGGGAGAAGTTGTAATACTCCCATTAGCTGAAGTGATCCAATGAACAAGGTACTTATAGGACCAGACATGTTGGTATACATGGAACATGAAATGCAAGCTATCAAGAAGAATCTAAAGGCAACATAGGATAGGAAAAAAAGTTATGCATATCAACACAAGGAATTTAAGGAGTTTCAGGTTGGGGAGCATGTGTATTTCTCCATGAAGCCCAAGAAGATATCCTTGAGGATTGGGTCATGTGTGAAGTTGGCACCTCGGTATTGCAGGCCTTTCGAGATCATTGAGAGGATTGGACTAGTGGCTTGCATACTTGCACTACCTATGACAATGAAATTCCATGATGTTTCCCATGTTTCATTGCTTAAAATATATGTAAAGGATATTGATCATGTGATTTATTGGTATATATTTCAAGTGGATCCATAAGGATAATTCCATCCAGAACCTCAATAAATTTTTTAGCAGAAACAACTCATGCTCTGGTATTGATAAATCAAGCAAGTTAAAGTGTAGTGGAAGCACTTTGTGCCCAATGTAGCTACATGGGAGATGGATGATCATATGCGGTTTATGTATCCTTCGTTTTTTTTCAGTTTAAGAAAATTATTTTTGGTATATTTACATATTTATGTATGCTTATTGGTGAGCCCTGGTATTGCACTAAGAGTGTTGCAACACCCAGGGGTTGCCCTACTTTACTTTATCAACCCGGGGTTTGTACAAACTTGGAGGTGACAATGTTATAGACACAACAGATGATTTTTTCTCATGTCATCCTCTTTCGCTTTACAAAAGGGTGATATTTCTTAAAATATGATAAGAAATGGAAAGTAAATTGTTGGAAGGAAATGATAGAAAGGAAATGATGGAAATGAAATTAATTTAATTTGCATAAATGAAATGGCAGAAGGGAAAATAATTTAAACTGCACTTAACTTGGCCAATTGGCTAAAAACACCCTACTCTATCTATCATGCTCCTATCTATGCATCTATTCATGACCTAATTCTAATTTGAAGAGGCGTTGCTTGCAGTTTGGAGAAGGAAGGGGTAAAGGTGCTAATGGAAGGCTTAACACATGAAAAAAGGCTTAGAGGAGTGAAAAATGTGTTTGGACTTTATTAAAGTGCATACTATTGCAAATTAAAAGTGCGATGACAGAATTGCGAAGGAGCGACAAAAGTGTGATATCGCAATATCGCAATATTGCAAGGTTAGCGAAGAAGCAGCACTGCAGTCGGGAGGAAAGTGCGAAGTTTGAAATGAGATACGAGAAGAATTTTCAATTGTGATGGGTGACGGTAGTGTGAGATGCGATATGCAATATCGCAATCGCAAGACCGCAAGGCTGGAGACATAGCGGAAGTGTTTTTTGGTAGCGGGAGTGAAATGCGAAACGTGATGGGAAAGAAACTGCGAAATGAGATGGGAAAGAAACTACGAAATGCGAAATGTGACGAGAAAGTGGAGCGAAATGCGAAATGCAATATGTTATATGACGTGGTGATAGGAAAGGTGGAAGAGTGCTTTAATCATATCGCAATCAGCAGAAAGGAGTGGTAATTATTAATGCAGACCAACAAGAATTGTGAATTGCGATAAAGAGATTGCCTTTTCACTAAAAGAAAAAGGTGGAGTAAGGTTCTTTCGAAGGTTTTTAATCATAAAATTAAGATCAGAAAGAGAAAGGAGGTGAAATATGTCGCAATCAGCATTGGGAGTGGGGAAACGTTAATGGAGAGTAGATGGAGATTGTGAAATGTGATTGTGAAAAGGAATTGTGGTAAGTCTTAAAGGGAAAAGGGTAAGGTTGATTTCTAAAGGATTTTCGATTGTTTTCATTAATAATCGGCAAAGGTAAGGTAAAAATGAAAATCATGAAAGAGCTGTAGAATAATAAAGAAATGGGAGAAGATATCCCACGAGATGTGAAGTGCGATAAGTGGGAGTTTCGAGGAGAAAGGCAGAGGTGAAAATTTTAATGGTTTTTGTGAATAAAAAGGGTGTGGAAAATGTTAAGGAGAGAAGAAGGAGGAAAATGGAGGCACAAAAACAGTGCTCAAGCATGAAAATAGAGCTGTAAAATGACGCAGGACAACTTGATGAACTTCTTTGGGACCGTTGATACTTATTCCTACAATCAAACCTGTTGATTCATGGACAAAAACAGACAAAACATGTGATAAAAACAGTGAACAAAAGGTAGTTTTTTGGCCTGTGGGGAGGTCAACCCTGATCGAACTCTATTGACATAGATGAGAGGGGAAGACTTGGCCACAAATTTTGGATTTTTCCTCTACTCTATTACTCTCGTAAGCAAATGAATAACTACAACAAAAAACTGAAAGCAAAAACTAAACAGTAATGAAACTATCAGAAGTAGAACTAACTAAATGACAGAAACAAAACTAGCTAAATGAGAGAAAGGAAATAATGAAAAAAACAGAGAAGCTGAGGCACATGGGTTGGGCCCTAACCCATGAGCCCAGCTCTCTAGAACTAAATCATCAAAATGGAGGATGTCTTCTCATTTCAAGAAGAGAATAGCCTCATTACATTTCTGAAATTCTTAATCATTGAGTACAATAATAAAAAACTTAATAGCTTGCAGCAAAGGTTCTGAATGGAATCGAATCGATGCTAATGAGCTCTTGATCGGCTTTATTTATCCTCAAGGGCAGCTACCAACATCTCCCTAAAAAATAGTGATTGAGTCCACTTTGACTCCAAGTAAGCCATAGATTGAGTGCACTTTGTCTTCAGTTTTCTTGGCTCTACCTTTGATAGTTAAGGAGGGTGGACAAACCCCTTGAATCTCTCCAATATTTCTCCATAATTTCCTAACATTTTTCTCATTTATTCTTCAATATTGATCTTCCAGTGGCAAGGAGAGATTCCGTAAATTATCTTATTCTCCAAATCTGCATAATTTGCCCAGTATTCTCACAATATTCTACAAAAATATCCAATATTAGGCACAAATATGAAATTACCTTTAAACCTTCCTAAGAACATAGTAGAGCATAAAAAAACATTATTAAGTGTAGAAGGAGAGATTTAATATTTCTTTTATGTGCGTAAGGAAGGTTAGATGGACCTAGTAAAGTTTAGATGGGCATTATTTCATGTCTAATTTAGAGGCCCATCATCACCCCCCTACTGAAACTGTTTCCCATCCTCTGAGAAACCTATCCATCCTCCCTGCCTTCAGGCTCTTCCTGCATGTTGTATTATTTGGTTTTCTATTTATTGGTCGATGTGCTGCTCCTCATGCTAATATTCTTGCTATTCTTCTTTCATTTCTTCTTGTGGGTGATGCATGGAGGTCCAAGAGGTGGTGGGTCCACCTTTTATTTATTTATTTTATATTTTTTTCTCTCTTTTTTTATTGCATGCAAAATAAACTCATAGTTCTTTTTCTGTTAACTGAGTTCACCCTCGGTTACCCCTTGGCACTCCTTGTCTTCCATTACAATGAACTGCTTACTACCCACTTTCTCAAGTCCTTTTTACTTTTGTATTGTTCCTCTTCTTGGTGGAAAAAGTGAGGCCAATCACTAGATAAGGTTAAGGTTTCTCTGCTACTGATTTTGGCTATATAAAAAAAAAAACTTTCCTTCTCACACTTTTTAATGTTTTCTTAAGCTAAAATACATTCGAAGAAAGGGTTAGATGATTGCATACCTAAGCCTTACCATTGATTTGTTTTTGCCAGTGATATTGAAGCTTCTACTGAAGCTGCATGTGGTGATCTTCTGGAGGTCCTTTTGGAGCATCTGAGCACATGAGGAGGGATTCCAAGTTTGACTACCTTTGACTAAAGTGTTGACTAGATTTTTTTTTGTGACAACTTGTTGTTTTCTGCATGCAAAGGTTGGAGAGAACATGTATTCATTAGAGAGAGATACATGGATACATGCATTTTTTTATTTATTTTTTATTTTTTAAGGCCTACTAGCTACCTTAATGAGGTTTTCAATTGGTAGGTTTTCCTAGGCACCTCAAAGGAGGTTTTCACCTAGGATATTTTTTTTTTCTTTTTTTTTTCAACCCAATGACCGCCTAATGGAGGTTTTTAATCAGTGAGCCAATCTCAAACGCCTAAAAAGAGGTTTTCACATGAGATTTTATTCTTTCCCTTTTTTTCTTTTTTCTTTTCTTTTTTCACTTTCCTACTCTACTTGAAAAAACAAAACCTTTTTCAAGTATAGGAATAATTCCAATGGAACCATGTACACATCAAGATGACAGATAAAATCATGTGCACACTTGGAATATGAGATATGAATTGCTTTGACTAGGATTGTATCAAGTACTATTCGAGAAGAGTGTGTTGCTGCAACTTAATGATTGTTTGGAACCATATGTCAATATAGTTGTGATGCCCTTGATCCACTTGCTGAGTTGGATCACCTTGGATGTCCTCTTCTATTATGACATTCAAATCTTCCTCTTTTTGTTAACTGTTCTCTTGAACACATGGAGGAAATGCTAGTAAATATGAGGAAACTTTCTCAACATCTGATTCGGATGTCGGCTCTTCATCAAGTGCAACCCTTGATCTTTTGATCTCCTCATTTGGATCTTCTTCTTCTTGATGTTGTCCTTCAATGACATTAATAAAATCTCTTCTTTGCAATACCTTTCTTGAACTAATATGAATACCATCTAAATCAAGAGGAGATGTTTGGAAGTGTTGTACCTCTGCATTGTAAGTGATTTGAGGTACTTCATTGTATGGGTTTGGAAATGGTGGTACAAATAGTTGAGCAGGGGAAGATATATGATATGGATGTGGTTCAGGCTATGGTTGTGGTGGAGGTGGATGGTAGGGATAGCATGGAGTTGGGTATGGATGATATGGAGGATATGGAGGAAAATATTGAGGATATTGTGGATTTTCCCAATAAGGCCCTTGCTAAACATGTTTCCAATATTGGTTTTTGGGTTGAGATGGACAAGGTTTCCAAGGAGGGAGTGTGTCCCAATTAGTTTTATATGGATGTGAATACGCTTCAAATTGTGAAGTGGGTCCATGCATCATATCAAGTTGACTATGTTTCCAAGGTCTCCTTGGAGCTACATAACATAGCTTCATTAGTGATTTCCTTGCTCCATTTTCTTCTTAGTAAACTTATTTAAGCCTAGGGAATGATGAACAAAATTTAGTAGCATAAGATTCAGCATGGATAACAAAAATATCAACATCTTCTTTTTGCTCATTTTGCATTCTTAACATTTCTACTTGTTCACTTATATAGCTAAGAATTTATGTTTTAAAGCTATCAAGAAAATTTCCAAGTTCATCTTGCCTTACCAATGTTAATGCTGATTTAATTACTCTTTCCTTTCCTCTTGATATGCACTTTCATTTCTTCAAATGAGAATTGGTATACATATCTTCTACTCATGAGATTAAGGATATCAATATACTCATCCCTAATTTTTCTAAGTAAGAGGGTTCTTAGTGTATCAAATCCTAAATGATGCAATTTTGACCTCTTAACATTATACATGAATCTCTCTATTAGGTCCTCAAGGCTCTCATCTTCTTCTTGGTTCATTCTAAAAATTTCTTCTCTAAGATCACAATCTTTATATTTTTCTAGAAATATCTTTTGCATATCATTCCATGATCTTATTAAATTAGTACATAGACTCATGAACCATTTAAGAGCTCTATCCTTTGTTGTAGGAAAAAATCTCAGTTTTTGAGTGTGTGATAAGTAGCCATAAGATCTACAAAGTATCTCAAAATCAAAGAGAAATGTTTCTGGATCCTCTGCCCTCATACCATGGAAGTTGGGAAGGAAATATGGAGGGATGCTCTTCATATGTACACTGATGTCCATATATTTAAGGGAAACCCAATAATATATTCTTCATTGTCATCATATCCATCCATCTCTTCTACCTTCAAAAGTGAATGGTGGTGTGGTTCTTACTGCATCATGTGGTCAAGTGGGGGGGGGGAGGGGGGTTGGTGTTGGAGAAGTAATTTTTTTTAAATTATGAGTATCCATACTTCTATGAGGCATGAAAATCATATTTTTTTTGTATTTTTCAATATTTCAAAAAAAACATGAAAAAGGAAAGCAGAAAAGAATGCTTAAACAGAATCAAAGCATCTACTAGACACCTCCCCGGAAACGGTGCCAAAAAGTGGTAAGCCATGGTATTTCACCAAGAGTGCTGCAATGTTGGACATTGGGTTCAACGCTCCCAATGTGTTTCATGACATGGACTAACCACCTCTCATAGAACCTAACTCTTGTGATTGTATCAGAGACTAATGTCTGTGGGTTTTGGTCTAACGACAATCGTGATTCCAACAATTGGTATCAGAGCGACAAGTCTAGACTTCGAAACTCACTCGGCTCGCATTGGGGGAGATTGTTGGAAATTGGTTTCAACACTCCTCGTGTGTTTCGTGACATGGACTAACCGCCTCTCATGGATCCTAACTCTGGTGATTGTAGCGAATACTAATGCCTGCGAGTTTTGGTCTAACAGCAATCGTGATTCCAACATGCAACTCCTAGTGGCTGCCCTACTTTACTTTATCAACCCGGTGTTCGTACAAACATGGAGGTGATAGTGCTATATTCACAACATATGCATTTTTCTCAAGTCATCCTCTTTTGATTTATGAAAGGGTGTTATTTCTTAAACTATGATAAGAACTAGAAAGTAAATTGCTGGAAGAAAATGACAGAAAGGAAAATAAGTTAAATTGCAAAAAGGAAATGATGGAAATGAAACTAATTTAACTTGTAGAAAGGAAATGACAGAAATGAAACTAATTTAATTTTTGGAAAGGAAATGGCAGAAGGGAAACTAATTTAAATTGCACTTAACTTGGCCAATCGGCTAAACACACCCTGCTCTATCTATCATGCTCCTATATATGCAGTTATTCATGACCTAATTCTAATTTGAAGAGGTGTTTCTTGCAGTTTGGAGAAGAAAGGGGTAAAGGTGCTAATGGAAGGCTTAACACATGAAACAAGGCTTAGAGGAGTGAAAAAGGTGTTTGGAATTTATTAAAGTGCATAATATTGCAAATGAAAAGTGCGATAGAGGAATTGTGATGGAGGGACGGAAGTGCGATATGCGATATTCAATATCGGAATATCGCAATATCAAAAGGTTGGCGGAGAAGTGGCAGTGCAGTCGAGAGGAAAGTGCGAAGTGTGAAATGTCAAATGGGAAGGATCTGTGATTGCGATGGGTGGCATAAGTGCGAGATACGATATGAGATATCACAATCGTAAGACTGCAAGGTTGGAGAGGTAGCAGAAGTGTTGTTCAGTAGCGGGAGCGAAATGCAAAATATGATGGGAAAAAAATTGTGAAATGCGAAATACGACAAGCTAGTGGAACGAAATGAGAAATGTGATACGTCAGATGACGTGGTGGTAGGACAAGTGCCAAAGTGATTTAATCATATCGCAATCGGCGGAAAGGAGCGATAAGTATTAACATAGGCCAACATGAGTTGCGAATTACAATAAAGAGATGGGATTTTCACTAAAAGAAAAAGGAGTAAGGTTCTTTCAAAGTTTTTTAATCATAAAAATGAAGAGCATAAAGAGAGAGTAGGTGAAATATATCAAAATCAGTGTTGGGAGTGGGGAAACGTTAATGGAGAGCGGATGGAGAATGCGAAATTCAATTGCGAAAAGGAATTGCGGTAAGTCTTAAATGGAAAAGGGTAAGGACGATTTCTAAAGGATTTTCGATTGTTTTTGTTAATAATCAGCAAATTTAAGGTAAAAATTAAAATCATGAAAGAGATGCAAAATGGAAAAGAAAGGGGAGAAGAGATCATGCGAGATGCGAAGTGCGATAAGTTGAAGTTTCAAGGAGAAATGTGGAGGTCAAAATTTTAATGGTTTTTGTGAATAAAAAGGGTGTGACAACTGTTAAGGAGAGAAGGAGGGAAATTGAGGCACAACAGAAGTTCTCAGGTGTGAAAATAGAGCTGGAAAATGAGGCAGGATGGCTTGATGAACTTCTTTGGGACAATTGGTACTTATTCCTGCAATCAAACCTGTTGATTCATGCACGAAAACAGACAAAATGCGTGATAAAAACAGTGAACAGAAAGCAATTTTTTGGCCTATGGGGAGGTCAAACCTGCTCAAACTCTATTGATAGAGATGAGAGGGGAAGGCTTGACCACAACTTTTGGATTTTTCCTCTACTCTATTACTCTTGTAAGAAAATGAAGAATTACAACAACAAACTGAAAGCAAAAACTAAACATCAATGAAACTATCAGAAGCAGAAATAACTAAATGATAGAAACAAAACTAGCTAAATGATAGAAAGGAAAGAATGAAAACAACAGAGAAGCTAAGGCACATGGGTTGGGCCCCAACCCACGGGCCCAACTCTCTGGAACTAAATCAGTAAAATGGAGGTTGTCCGCTCATTTCAGGAAGAGAATAGCCTCGCTACATTTCTAAAAGTTCTAATCACTGAGTACAATAATAAAAATATTAATAGCTTGTAGCAAAGGTTCTGAATGGAATAGAATCGACCCTGATTAGCTCTTGATCAACTTTATTTATCCTCAAGGGAAACTACCAACATCTCCCTAAAAAATAGTGATTGAGTCCACTTTGACTCCAAGTAAACCATAGATTGAGTGCACTTCGTCTTCAGTTTTCTTGGTTGCCTTTGATAGTTAAGGAGGGTGGACAAACCCCTTGAATCTCTCCAAGATTTCTCCATAATTTCCTAACATTGTGCTCATTTATTCTTCAATATTTATCTTCTAGTGGCAAGGATCAAGTCCCTAAATTATCTCATTCTCCAAATCTGTATAATCTGCCCAATATTCTCACAATATTCTACAAAAATAACCAATATTAGGCACAAATAGGAAATTACCTTTAAACGTTCCTAAGAACATATTAAAGCATAAGAAAACATTTTTAAGTATACAAGGATAGATTTAATATATCTTTGATGTGCATAAGGAAGGTTATATGGGCCTTATTTTATGTCTAATTTAGAGGCCCGTCACTTATTATTGTGAATATTGCAATAAGTTGTGTTATAAAGCTCCAATAAGTAGTATGGTTGTCATGTCGTCATGTTTTTCATGTTGGTTTTTCTTTCAGTAGGTTTTTCATGTTAAATATTGCATCAAGCTAACTTATAAAGCTCCATAAGAAATATTTTTTGGTTTTCATTGCTTTTGTTGGTTGTAGGTATCATAGAACATCGAGGACAGTGTTCCCCTAAAGGGGACAGGTTTATAACAACCTCGGGTTAAAAGATCATGTAATAAAGTTAATAAAGGAAAAATAAGACCAAGGTCATGAAACACGTATTCCAAGCTTAATGTTGGGAAAAACATCCTAGTGGGTGTTCATTTGGTTTATTATGGCTAAGGGGAAATTGGAAAAGGAAATGGAAAAGGCTTTGAAAATGCAAAGAGGCATTTAATTGGAATTTTATTGATGAAAATAATGGAAAATAGGAGAAAATGGAGGTGAAAGGTCACAAGTTACATGTGAGGAGGAAATAGAAGGGAAAATAGAGGAAATGGAAGAAAATAGAGGCTTCATTGATGAAAAGGCTTCTGAGGATCAATTCATAGCTTTTGTCAGTTGAAGATTTTTTTAGTTCAATTTTGTAGCTCTCTCTCTATTGTCTCTATTCTCTCATACGCTTTCACACTTAGAGCATTCTTGGAGCACTCTAGCATTGGAGAAAGAAATGAAAACAAAGGTAAAGAAAGAAAATGGAAGCCAAGATCAAGTAAGGAAGAGTTGGATCAAGCAAATATATCGGGATTACTTTGTAGGTATCAAGTTGCATGTATGATTTCATTGCTAGTATTGGACTGCATGGTACATGCATGTGTGTATTTGGTTATCTTGTTGTCATTGGAATGTGTTTTTCCAAGTGTGACAATGGTTTCAGCTTTTCCTTTCCATTTCTGAATAGCCATGGTGTGATGGGGTTATTTCATTTGGTTGAGCTAGATTTTTCGATGGTTTTGGAATCAGGTGAGGTGGTCTCATGAAAATCCCCAAGGGCTACAGGAATCCATTGATTGGTAATGGTGAGATACATGAAAAATCCTGAGGATGGAGACAATAAAATTTGTCAAGGTAATGGTCAATAAATTTAGAGGCATCCATGCCTTTTTAGGCCTAATGATCCCTTGATCGGTAATGGCGGGATTGCGGTAAATCCTAGTAATGTATGTTTCTTGTTTGGGCCTAGGAATCCCTTGACTGGTAATGGTGAGATACAGGGTAAATATTGGTTGTATATATGAGGTTTTTTGGCCTATAAATCCCAAGACCGGTAATGGAAGGATATGTAGTAAAGCATGAGGAAGCCATGGTTGGTTTTTTTGTGAGTGTTTCATTCATGCTTGGAATATGGCACGGGGATGATTGGTTGAAAGAAAGATTTGGTTCATCCCAATATATAGTCAAGTGGTACGTGGAAGCCCCTAACTTGGTTGGATTATGTATATATTGACAAGAGCTCTTTTCCATCTTGTATTTCATGAATATTTATACTTGTTATTATGTGGATTTGATGATTGTTCTATCATTGTTATTATTCTAGTTATAAGCATGGTTTTATGGTAGACTTTAGTTATGGCTCTTATCATTTTTTTATTATTAAATGAAGGTTTAATGAATGCATGACCTAATAGATGATAATGCAACTATTGTGAGAGGGAATCACACCTTCTTGACAATTCTCAGGTAAGTATGAGATCCATATAACCAGATATGTAATTATGACCTATACATTACATTTTTATGATGTGTTTGATGAAATGTTTTTCATGGTTAGGATGGGTCGGGTTAAGTCCTAAATCAAGTTTTGAATTAAAGGCTTTGTCTTTGTGTCATTAATTTTTCTAGAAAGTTTCATTAAGTTATGGGCAGTGGTCTGGGGACTAACCCTGAAAAAGTGCCTTAGATCTCGTAGTCACAAGCATAGGTTGGGTGAATAATACTATATTCACTCCCTTGCATGCTTATGCATGCGACTGTAGGTTAGAGTCAAATTTTTGTAGTGTTTTTCCAGTGTCTGGGAGTCCATGACATTAAAAAAGAGTCTTAACTCATGGTTTGGGCACCTATAAGGGTGGTTTAGCCCTTAGGGGTCCTGTAGCACCTCAGGGAAGGTTTTGGTTTTGTCAATTCTACTTCCTTAAAGTGATCTAGGAGTTGAGTCATACCATAGAAAATATTCGTTGCATATTTACCCTGATGAACTAGTAAGATTGGGTAAGTGTGGGAGGAGGGTGTTACAAAAATATAGAGCTATAATTTGACACCCAAAGACTCATACATGGTTGAAATACGACTCTCTTCTATGCATTCCTATCACAAGTATTACTCTACCAAAAAACAAAAGGATGAACAATAATATACATGGTTGAAGCTACATTCTCTTCCACTCATGGAAACAACATATGGAACTGAGACAAAAGAAGAAATTAAAGGAAAGATAAATTATATACAACACTTGAAACCTACATAATTCCATGCATAGCTCCCCCTAAGATCATATACCTTCCAATCTGCATGTTGATCTTGAAAACCTGATCTTTCTTTTAAGCTCTTGACCACATCATGCTTTTTTTGCAACTCATCTTCATGTCTTCTTCATGATTCCATATTGTTTCCATATGTGCTCCCCTTGAGACCAAACACTCTTCTGGAGACTTTCTTGTGAATATATATGATATCAATGGGTTGCAAGGGGGACTAAATTCTCCTACTCAACATATGAAGAGGAAGATAATGTCTTCAATATCTTACCTTTACTTACTCTTCCCTTCAGCATGTACACATTATCTGAAGTCTTGATTCCTTTAGTTATCAACCTCTTGGACCCTTCTTTTTGGATGCTACAACCTTTAGAGTTGAATATCACTTCCTTGCTCCCATCAACCATATGGCTCACACTTAGGATGTTATGCTTCAAACCTTCAAGAAACAACACACCAGTTGCATTTGTCTTCTTGTCACCAAGGTTTCCCTTTATTTTTCCCAACACATTAGTAGGTGTATTTGTCTCCAAGAATAACATAGTTGTATTTTTCTCCGAGAATAACATGGCCATATTTTTTTTCTTTAAGAAGAGGATTATGCTCTTTCCCCCCTAACATATGATAGGAAACATTTTTGTCAATGTACCAATAATCATCTTCATATAAAGTGCACAGAGAAATTCCTCACTTCACTAGTTGTTGCTCCTTCTTGTTGGCATGTGACTTCTCCTCTGGTTTTTTGCTATGCCTACTCTAGTAAAACTACTCCTTTTTCTGATTTTCTTTAAAAATCTGAATAATTTACAATCTTTATCCATGTGACCAAGATTGTCACAAGTGTAGCACCTCACATGACCAAGATATGAGGCAAGGGGATCAAACCCACTATTTTTCACACTAGATCTTAGTTTTTCCTTGATCATACTTACATTCCATGCATGAGATCTGCAATCAAATACCTTGTGGCCAAATAGGTTACATGAAAAATAATAGTAATAAAATGTATTAGTATACCTGAAGGATATTTCTCTCCTTTGTCACCCATATTGTTTTATACTTTGCTAGTTAGATCTGAATATTTTTCTTCTACAACTGGCTACAAAATGTCCAAAGTTGTGGCAGATATAACACTCAACCTCATCCATCAAAGGAGAAAAGGGGTTGTTGCTTCTCATTTGAAATATGCCAAATTTATTATCATCTTATCTTGGAGTGAATGGTCTTCTTGTCATAGGTGCTCCTCTTGGTACATTTCTTTGTTATTGAATCTATTGCATGCTAAATTTCTTGCTACTCATTTTGGTTCCATTTTCTACTAAAAGCTTCATAGGCTTTGCATTGTGTTTATATTTGCCTCTAAGCTATAATCCTCCCTTATGAAAGCTAATACAAAATCTAATCAAGGCATATATTTGGTTGCTAAGAATGTTCTCCAAGACCTTGGTGCTCTTCTCTTGCTTCAAATGATTGTCCTTTTGTTCTAGTTATTTCCTCATTTAGACAACATTAACCTCAAGATTTTCAACTCAGCCCTCTCTCTCTTTTAGTTGGCTTCTCTTCAAATATTCAATTATTTGCACTTCCTCTTTTCAGACCTTCAAGCTGAGGATTTCTTCTCTGAGATAATTCTCCTTCTCATAAAAAATCTGCATTAATTTTCTTGATCTCTACACACATTTTTCATCCTCTCTACCTCAATAGATAGCTTATCTATTACAACCATGGCTGACTCAAGTTCAACTTTAAGAACCATTATATCAACATATTTGTTGTTCAAATTTGAAAGGTTTCCACCAAAACCGTCTAATGCATAACACATAAATAACTCATCGTCATTCATACCACCATATATGTTTTATTGCATCACAACTAGTTCTTTTTCTTCTCCATTTCTTATTTCTCCTCAGGATGATCAGTTGAACTCACACTAGGGGGATGGACCTAATTGGGTTGAGACTATTTCTTCTCAATCTCTCCATTTTTGCTACTATTGTCTCCTCCATACAAGATTTGCATTTTTTCCCAATGTCCTTTGCACATTTTAGATCCATTATCTTCTAAAGATACGCATTATGTATTTTTTCGTATATCAAACATTTTTCTTGTATTGAGATTCAGCAAGAAGATCCTAGTGAAAATTAAGCACCTACACTAGGATGGGGCCTTATGATATTTTTAGGTGTATGTCTATTTATAGATGTGTGTGCATAATCTATTTATAGAGTGCATGTCTATTTATAGATGCATGTCTACTATTATTAGACCTTAATATTAGTTGGACAATAAACTATAATCTATTCTCAATGAGCACTTGGAAATAGTTAACTGAAGTGTCAAATCAGTTAGATAAAGGAATTTTGAGTTAAGTGGTTGGTTTGTGGGACATGCATGTTGAATTAGTTGCAACTGGGTGATTCGAAGTTGTATCAGAGTTGGAAGTGCAGTTGTGCAAGTTGTAAAGTATTCTAACTCAGTTAAGTGAGTTAAACTCATTTGTGCTAGTTGTAATTGAAGATACACTAGTGAGAGATCAAGTGAATTAACTATTAATTAATTCACAATCAGTGGTCTCACATGCAACTGAAGATTTACTATTACTAACTGCATGCATGTCATATCCAGTGGAGACCCAGTTGAATTCTAGGTGAAAGGGAATTAAACTATTAGTTGTAGCATTATCCGTTTTCACACATGCAACCACACACACATTGGATGTGCCCATGAGGATTGCGTAGTCAAGGCAGGCATGATTTCATTCATTCAGGGATTGCTATCAGGAGGGATTGCACAGTGGAGGCAAGCTTTCTAGAGACACTAAATTGAGAAAGTGATTTGCCAATTTTTGTATGACAGTGTGAGACAATTAGCTGATGTACTAAGGGCTCTTGTGATTGGAGCTTTGTATGTAATTGTTTCATGATCCATGATATAATATAAAATAGAAGATAGTGGGGTTTTTCGTTGTAAGCTTTCCCTGGGAAATCATCTGTGTTGTGTGATTAATCTTTCTTCATGCTTATGTAATTGGTGATTGTGTTTTTAATTCCGAAAATATTTGTAGAAGTGATTATGTATTTAATAGTAGCACATTGTTAGATCAGGAGAATCCAAGATATACATGAGTATTGTATAATTTCTACATGGTATCGGAGCACAGGAAATTGTAGAAGTGAAGCAGGAGCCGAGTTTGTTGGTGGAAAGAAATTGAATTTGCAGAAATACTTTCTTGGTGCTATAGTTGATTCAAGATTGAAATGGATTTCAATGGCTTGAGGTTAGAGTATGCACTTGAGGGCAGCTTGAACTACATTTCTTGGAAGGACAATATGGAGGCAGTATTCAAAGACAATGGCTTGAAGGAATTCATTGAAAAAGATGTTCCTGAGCCAGATGCTACAGATCATGCCAATCTTGATTGATGGAAAAAGAAAGTGGAAAAGGCGAGGAGGATCCTGTTGGAGGGAGTACGAGACCACACTGTCTCAAGCCTCCATGGGAAAGCCACACCATATGATATTTGGAAGGCTTTGACAGATCTATTCCAAATTAACAACGACCATTGGAAATTGGCACTCAAAGATAAACTCTAAAAGATCAAGATGGAAAAGGGTGACACCATTCCAAAGTATCTCACAAAAATTTTCCAATGTTGGGATGAACTAGGGAGTGTGGGAATAATTGTTGCTGATGATGATTTGGTGAGCTTGGCTCTCTTGGGACTTCCTAAGAGTTGGCACAATTATGAAGACTCTGTCAATGGATAGGAAAAATTGTGGGATTGGGAACGACTGTGGTCGGATCTGGTGCAGGAGGAGTTCAAGAAAAACACCAGAGATGGACCTTCATCAAAGCATGATGATGAAGAGGATTGTGCTTTTGCTGCCAAGCCAAAGAAGGGGAAGGGGAAGAAATTCCATTCTAAATCAGAGTCTAAAGGCAATAAGTTGGGTATGTCCAAGGTGAAGTGTTTTCACTGTCACGAACATGGGCATTTTGCTACTAACTGTCCACAGAAGAAGAACAAGAAGAAGAAGTTTGTTGGAGCTGCAGCTGGTGAGGCCCTTGCCTCACAATTTTAGGTTGACTCATCCTTTATTGCATGCATGGTGTCAAGTGAATTTGGATCGGTGTGGTATTTGGATAGTGGTGCTTCCTTTCACATGACGGGAGAAAAGGAAATTTTGAGTGACTTGGAGGAGAAAGATCTCCAAATGCATATAGAGATGGGTGAAGATGGATGGTACAGTGCTAAGGGGATTGGTAACATTACCTTTCAAAGGGATTTAGGTAAACCATTTCAATTAAAAGATGTTATGCATGTTCCAGGTCTGAAGAAAAATTTGGTCTCAGTCGCAATGTTGGAGGACAGAGGCTATGGCGTTGTTTTTAGTGATGGAAAATCTTTCCTGCGACATAAAACAATGGTTCAAGCCAAGAGGATATGGATTCGAGTTAATAATGTCTACAAGCTAGAGGTATATGGTTGCGCTGCCATGATGGGCAAGGCAAAAAAAATGGTGAGTCGGGATGAGGGTGAATTATGGCACAGGCAATTGGGCCATCTTCATCATGGAGCCTTGAAAGTAATGAAACAAATATCTACTATACTTCCAATGGGAACACTTTCTCAGTTAGATCAATGCAAGGGTTGCACCATGGGGAAGTATTTAAATTCCACCTTTCATGAGAAGGAGAACCATGCTTTGGGGATCCTTGAGAGAGTTCACACAGACGTGTGTGGACCATTCTCGGTTGCTTCAACAACAAAACATAAGTACTATGTAATATTTGTTGATGATTTTTATCGTAAATGCTGGATCTTCGTCATGTACAAGAAGGATCAAACATTCTCTAAGTTCTGTGAGTTTAAGGAATTGGTGGAGAAAGAGTCAAGGAAGCCAGTGAAGGCTCATAGGAGCGATAATGGTGGAGAATACATCTCTAACGAATTCAAGAATTTCTGTAGAAAATAATTAATTTGAATAGAACTCATAGTGCCTCATACCCCATAGAATAATGGGGTCGTAGAGAGGAATAACAATACGATCGTGGGTGCAACACGAGCGATGTTGCATGATCGGTGCCTACCAATGCATTTGTGGGCAGAATCATGCAACGCTGCGGTTTATGTTCAAAACCGTTGTCCTCATAGAGTACTTGGCATGAGTACACCTAAAGAAGATTTCACTGGTAAGAAACCAGATGTTTCACACTAAGATTTTTGGCTCATATGTTTATGTGCATGTGACCAAGGACGCTAGGAAGAAGTTGGAGCCGACTGCTAAAGTTGGGATTTTTGTGGGGTACACAGAAACACCCCATAATTATCATGTGTATTTTCCAAAAAAAAAGAATGATTGTTGTGCGAGGGGATATAAAATTTGATGAGGGGAAAGCCATGCGGTTGTCACTTGAGAGGGAGCTAGACTTGCATGCGGAGGAGGAACTGTTGGTTCCCAAAGATGAGTCTCAAGATGTGGATCAGCCACATGAGGAGGTTCATGGAGTGGATGAGTCCACTCACGTAGAGCCATCCATTAGAAATGGCAGAAGGCGTACCACAGAAGCTGATAGGCTGAGACTTGATGCTGCATAGAATGTAAGAGCCCCTACTTCACAAAGTAGACAAAGAAAATCTCTTAGTCGATTTACTGGATACATGGCTCTCATGAGAAAATGTATTGTGAATGAACCATCTTCATGTCAGGAAGTAGTGTAGGAGCCCACATGGGTGGATTCAATGGTGGAGGAGTATGACTCCATTGTCAAAAACAATTCTTTGGAAATTGTTCCAAGGCCGGTTGATAAATCAGTGGTAGGTTCGAGATGGATATACAAGGTAAAGCAAGTTGTTTATGGGAGTGTGGAGAAATACAAGGCCAGATTTGTGGCCCAGGGCTTCTGACAGATAGAGGAGATAGATTATGAAGATACATTTGCACCTTTCGTAAGGTATTCTTCCATAAGGACCATCCTTGCTCTCTCAACACATATGGGTTGGCTCAATCATCAGATGGATGTGAAAATTTTGTTTCTCAATGGAATCACTGAGGAAGAGGTGTACATAGATCACCTTGAAGGTTTTGATATCTTCAACAACGAGTTGCATGTGTGCCGACTCAAAAGTGTGTTTTATGGGTTGAAGAAAGCACCCCGTGCTTGGTACACTCAGATAGACAACTATTTCACTAGACTGGGCTTCACCAAAAGTGAAGTAGATGAAAACCTATACGAAATTGTGGTGGATGGTAAGCTTTTAATCATTGTTCTTTATGTTGATGATTTAATATTGACTGGTGTTGAGAAATTGATATACTAATGTAAGGAGGACCCTGCAAGGGAGTTCAAAATGAAGGATATGGGCCTCCTTCATTATTTCCTTGGATTGGAAATATGGCAGCGAGATGGTGAAATTTTTGTGTCTCAAGGAAAGTATGCAAGGGAGATACTGGGTAAGTTTCACATGGAGGGCTGCAAACCCATGGATACTCCTCTTCCAGGAAACTGGAGGAAAGAGGATGCTACTTCTGGAGAGGTAGTGGATGCTATTGTCTATCGACAGTTAGTGGGTTTGTTAATGTATCTAGTGGACACAAAACCAGACATTTTCTATGCAGTTAACCAGTTGAGTCAAGCTGTGGTTAAGCCTACCAAGCTCTTTTGGAAGGCAGGGAAGCATGTCCTGAGATACCTGAGGGGCACATCAGAGTATGCTTTATGGTACAGATAAACAGATGGAGTGAAGTTGCATGGATTCATAGATACATATTGGGCTGGAAGTCCAACGGATAGAAAGAGCACATCAAGGGGGATCTTTAGTATCGGGTCTACAGCTATTTCTGAGTACAGAAGGAAGCAAAGATCTGTGGCACTCAGTTCAGCGAAAAAAAAATACATGGCAGCGAATCAAGCTACATGTGAGGCTATCTCGATGAGAAAGATCTTGGTTGGTTTGTTTGGTTCTCATATGGATCCAACAATGATTCATTGTGATAATCAGAGTTGCATTAAACTCTCGATTAATCCTGTGTTTCATGATAGATCTAAGCATATAGATATCCGGTACCATCATCTCAGAGATTTTGTGCAAATGCAAATCATGTTGCTTCAGTACATTCCCACAAAATATTAGGATGCAGATATTCTGACGAAGGCACTCACCAGGAGCAAATTTGAATACCATGAAGGATAATCCCTTTCTTGTTGAGAGGGAGTGTTGAGATTCAACAAGAATATCCTAGTGAAAATTAAGCACCTACACTAGGATGGGGCCTCAGGCTATTTTCAGCTATATGTCTATTTACATATGTATGTTCATAATCTATATATGGAGTGCATTTCTATTTATAGATGCATGTCTATTATTATTATCCCTTAATATTAGTTGGAAAATAAACTATAATCTATTCTCAATGAGCACTTTTTAAATAGTTAACTGAAGTGGAAAATCCGTTATCTAAAGGAATTTCGAGTTAAGTGGTTGGTTGGTGGTACATGCAAGTTGACTTAGTTGTAAATGAGTGATTCAAAATTGTAACAGAGTTGGAAGTGCAGTTGTGCAAGTTGTAAAGTAGTTTAACTCAGTTAAATGAGTTTAAATCAGTTGTGCTAGTTTTAACTGAAGACACACTAGTGAGAGATCAAGTGAATTAATTATTAATTAATTCAAAATCAGTGGTCTTACATGCAACTAAAGATTTACTATTATTAACTGCATGCATGTCAGATCTAGTGGAGACCCAGTTGAGTTCTAGGTGAAAGAAAAGTAAACTATCAGTTGTGACATTATCCGGTTGCACACATGCAACAACACACACATTGGATGTGCCCATGAGGACTGTGCAGTCAAGGCAGGCATGATTGCATTCATTCAGGTATTGTTATCAGCAGGGATTGCGCAGTGGAGGCAGGATATCTAGAGATAGTAAATTGAGCATGTGATTTTCCAATTTTTGTATGACAGTGTGAGACAATTAGCAGATGTACTGAAGGCTCTTGTGATTGGAGCTTTGTATGTAATTATTTCATGATCCATGATATAAAATACAATATAAGATAGTGGGTTTTTTAGTTGTAACCTTTCCCTTGGAAATCATCTTTGTTGTGTGTGATTGATCTTTCTTCATGCTTATGTAATTCGCGATTGTGTTTTTAATTCCGCAAATATTTGTAGAAGCAATTTTGTATTTAACAGTAGTACATTTTTAGATCAAAAGAATCCAAGATATACATGAATATCGTATAATTTCTACAACTTGGGAATTCTACTATTGCACTTTGGCGGAGAGAGGATCTTTGCCACAAACCTCACACACTAACTTCAAAACATCAGATCCATAAGCTAACAATTCATATTTCACCTTTTCTCTCCATACTTGATAGCTTGCAACATTGAGCGAAGACACACCTTGATGATCCATTTAAAAAAAGTTTACCAGGTCTACCTTCCAGCGGTCAAGATGCACTTGAAGACATCTACACTGATACCAATTGTTGCGTCGTCTTAAACACTTTTTACCTCTTCTTCACAAACAATTAACGAAATAAAAAATTAATCAACATCATATATACAAATAGCAGATAACACATGTAATGTAGATCATATAAGAAATAAGTAATAAACACATGAACCATGAGAGCAACACCATCAAACACATGAGGACACTGGATGTTAGGTGGAAACCCTTCCAGGATAAAAACCACTACACTGAAAAATTTCTTATTATTGTTATTATTAAAAATTCTTATTTACATCATTCATTGGCCACCACAAGTGTATAAGCCCCAACTTCCGATGTACACGAGAAACCACCTGCTTCAGGCCACTAGCTAATTGAAGCCACCACTTCCATAACTATGCAGGCCCTAACCTACTGGAGGGCTCTACCTCCAATAGTTTATTAGGTCACCACCTGAAGGAAGCCACCACTTGCCACTAAAGGCCCCAACCTTTGAACCCTTGTGGAATACCTTTCATGCATTTTCAAACTACACCCACCTCTACTCATCTCAAAAAATTGTGGATATCATTTCATCTATTTTCATACTGGACCCACGTAATCTTATTTGATCAATTTGAATACAAAATCTCTCTACAATACCAACAACATCAAACCCTAAATAAACAACCACTCTCCTCATTGCATCAATAGCACACTACAAAAATCTAATGGAAGTATACTCACATACATATTTTTAATATGAAACCTCTCAACAATAATTGTCAACTCAAGCTTCAATATACCTCATCAACTGAACTGGACAAAAAAACAACCCCTGTTGTGAAACCAACTCCAAAAATAGAAGAAAAGAGATATCAACGCCTTAGAAATAAGCCACTTCGAGGGGGAAACCTCCAATACATTACATGAATGAACAATTATTGGATGATACAAATGATAAAACCTCCTTTCTATATATAGGAGTCCATGGGGCCACAATGTAATCCTAGCTGACCTAACAATAATAATGTAAGGGCACAATAATAATAATATGGGGGTTACAAGGGTACAAAAATAACAATAAGGGGGGCTACACTAACATAATAAGGACTACACTATTAATATAGGGACTTAACATGCCCCTCTCCTTCAAACAAGTGTTGTCCTCAACGCTTGATTATTTCTTGATGCTTCTGTATAAAATTCTCATCCTCCCATGTGAAATCTTCTACAGGAAGGTTCATCCACTTGCTGAGAAACTCTGAAATTGATCGTACTTTTCGAGTTCTTGTTTCTGTGACTACTTCAGAACTTCTTTTGATGTGATGCTGATCTTCTTGTTGTTTCATTAGATTATGCACCAAAGTTAGGTTGTCCTTCGAGAGTTGGAGAACTTGTTGTTGATGCTCGATGTGATCTTCCACTAATTTATCATCCATATCATCTATTATTTGATCCTTCAAACCATCCAACTTACCCTCCATTTCTGCTTTTAAACCGTCTATGTCATCTTCAGTTACTCTTCGTAAGATCAAAATTTGTTGCACTTGGTACAGTAATTTTGATATCTCCTACTGAAATTCTTCCTCTTCATGCGTCATAGTATAGTTTTTTGAGATATTAAGGGATATGGCATTATTTTTTTGAAGCATTATAGAACCCAATACCGATAAAATTCTGAAAAATTCCCTTGGAATCACTTCAAACTTCTTTTTCAAACAAACGTTATGAAATTTTAAAAACCAAATACACACCTTTTTCTTGCTTTTGAGGAGCTCGATATTGAAACTACATTATCTCTGTGATTTCAGACCTTCAACATTTGAACTTTGTCACTCAGGTAGCCCTCTAAATTTTCTTTCGAATGCCATAGGTCTTACCTGATTTCGATTCTTGAAGAAAAAGATATGCCATATCTCCTATGATGACCTAATTATGGACTGGTTCAGTAGAGAAAACTTGTACGACTTGCCACATGTCACTATTTGCTCCTTTGGCTCTGAAATTTATAAACAAGAAACTAAAGTCCGTTTACTTCCGGTCACATTTTACATAATTCTAATCCGATGCTCAGAGAGAGAGTTACGAATATTTTCCCACGATCACATATTTGAGATGAAATTCAGGAGCCTAAAACAGACCTAACTTCCACATATCATATCTCCAAAACTATTGCGAACCAAGCTCTGAAATTTTGTGATGATGTTCCTCAGGCTTTCTTCTTTTCTCTCTAAAAATTTCAGATTTTGAACCTTCTTAGACAAAAATTTATAGTGAAAATTCTGCGATGACCATTTTAAGTGAAATTCAGGAGTCTACAAAAAGACCTAACTTCCACAGATCATATCTCCTAAAATATTGTGAACCAAGCTCTAAAATTTTGTGATGATGTTCCTCAGGATTTCGGCTTCACACTCTAAAAATTTCAGCTTCTGAACCTTCGTAGAAAAAATTTATAGCATAAATTCCACGATGACCTATTTGGAGCAGCAAAACCCTAGAATCCAAAGCTCTGATACCAAATGTTGTGAAACCAGCTCCAAAAATAGAAGAAAAGAGATATCAACGCCTTAGAAATAAGCCACTTAGAGGGGGAAACATCCAATACATTACATGAATGAATAATTCTTGGATGATACAAATGATAAAACCTCCTTTCTATATATAGGAGTCCATGGAGCCACAATGTAATCCTAGCCAACCTAACAATAATAATGTAAGGGCACAATAATAACAATATGGGGGTTATAGGGGTACAAAAATAACAATAAGGGGGGCTACACTAACATAATAAGGGACTACACTATTAATATAGGGACTTAACAAACCCATACCTTGTTCCAAATCCATACACATCAAGACACATACCCATATCTAAGAGCAACATACACATGGCATCAATGGATACATGTAACATATAGGCACAACCACACACAATTCTACAAAAAAAAACTGACAATATTATGATTTGAAAATGAACTCACAATAGCATCAACACCTAAGAAAATCACACTTCCTCAAACTACAACACGCAACCAAGACTATGATAGAAGGCAGGGAACACATGAGCTCCAAAACAATCATCAATCCCAAGAACTAGACCATATGCAAGTCACTCCACACACAATGATTGATAAATCTATATACGACATGTATATATTTAGTAGCCTCTAATCGCACTAGCTACAATCCACAGGCACTAGCACTTTGACCTGACACCCTCTTCACATGCAAGAAACCATGATGTGATCCAACGCTTCGAATCTATGCACATAGGTATAAAAATTACTTTTCCTTAGTCATTGCACTAGCATCTTGATCCATATTATATCTCCTTTGTAGTTTCACAATCAATAACCAGCATGAAAACACCACAATTCACACACTTCATCCAACCATTTCGATCTAAAAATTCTATGTGGTGGATCTCCTTTAACATGCTCAATCAATAGCCATGCACAAACTCAGTGACCAGTTTCCTTCATCGAATTTCCTTCTACACTATTTCGTATGCTCAATCGATCCATGTCACTCTATCCATATATAGGTAGACTCGTAATTTTTACACAAGAGCATTGTTCCACAACCTAGAGGTGGATTTGGGTTCCAAATACTCACGATCTCACTCAAAATGTAATCGTTTAGCTCCAATTAGGTTTCACATTAATTATGGCACATGTTACAACATCTAAAACGTTTCTTTTGGTAAATCCATGACTCAAACATTCATTTACCCAGTAATTAAGTTGAGCTAGATCAATACAATAATGGCATTCCACCATTTCTAATCACTTTGGACCATATCAAAACAACACAATGAATTTACTCATTGGTGACCGAATCAAATAATAAATTATGATTGGATCAAACATTATGGTCAAATCCAATGTATTCACACCTATTGGACTATATCAACTCGACAAGGATGTTATAGATTGAGTTAATCACTTTGATCTCAGTGAAATACTTATGCAATTTTTCTTGTATAACATGTTGTATTTTTTTTTTCCTCCAATGAGAATCTAGGAAGAAGATTCTCTTTTATCATTGGAAATCTGGGAAATAAAAATTACAAACATTTAATTATCCCTTCTAAATTGTGTCCATACTTGAATTGAGGGAAAACAAAAAATACTCAATCCAAACCAACCATTATTGGTTCATACCTTCTACAAACCTCCTTCCATGGCCTCTACACCTCCATAGCACATCAACATAAACATCAGGAACATGCACAAACCATTGACATGTTGACATCAGTTCCCAACATTGTTTGAATCCATATTTAACCCTAATGCCAACACCATGTTTTCAACAAAATCCTCTAGTATAAATAGAGAATGGATAAATTTTTTGGGAGGTTTTGTAAAAATGTATGCTACAATGTGTTTTCCTTGTAGTGATTATAATTAATCATGGGAATTAGAACTAGAAATGTGACATGTGCCTCTTTGCACACCTCGGCCCCCTTATACTATGCTCATAGTGATTTTGTGACATACACTTCATTCTTCTTCTTTCTATAGGTGGAACTAGTTCTTAAATTTCATTGATGACTTCTCAAGACACACTTTAGTTTATTTCTAAAAAAATACGAGTGAATTTTAAGACAATGTTTTGGCCTACAAATCCATTTTATGTAGAAATTATATGCACTAAGCATGCATATGTCCTTGATTCACCTTATCTCACACTATTTAACTTTATACAAAATAATGAATCAATTCCACTTGTTAATCTTTTGCGGAAACAATTAATTGCACACACATGTGAAGCATAAACAAAAATAATCAATCGCACATAACACAGTTTTTAACCGGCAAAGCCTGAAGCTGAAAACCCCAACTATAAATTATATATCATGGAATCATATGAAAATCCTTATACAAATATTATCAAGATTTTAGTGCAGTACAATCGTCATACACTAATCAGGACCAATCTTTCAAATCCATGCACTGATCTTTGCCTCCTGCTAGCCTGCCTCCACTGCACAATGCTTGCTGAAGAATAGCTCTAAATGAATTTGAATTACTCTTGGATTGACTACGCAATCCTCATTGGCAACTCCAATATGTGTGTGATGCAATCAATGCATCACTATAGTCACAACAGATAGTTTATCTTGCCCTTTCACCTATCTCTCCACTGGGTCTCCACTGAAACTGCCATGCACTGTAGTTAACTGTTGTATTATTTAGTTGATTAATGAGTTATTATTTGTGAATTAATTCACTCCACTCTCACTAGTGTATCATTCAGTTAGAATAGATACAACTAGCTCAACTGAGTCTAACTGAGTTAAACTAAATACAACTCCATAACTACTTCTTCCAACTGTGTCATAACTTTGCCACTTGAGTTCTAACTGAGTCCTCCATGCATTAGCTCCAGTAAACCCTTGGGAATTGCGTAATTCCCTTATTCCACTGATGTGCCACATTTGTGCACTGAACTGAAGTGCTCTGAGAGAATAAGTTGTTGTTTAGTGTCTGATTATTATTAAGAGCTAATAATAATCGACATGCATCTATTTTTAGATAAGAAATCTATAAATAGACTTCGCCCAATATTCTAAAAATAGAATTTCATCTGTTTTTCCAACTTGACCAACCATCCACAAATAACATCCTGCAACTTCTGAAATATGATCATCATGTCTAAAAATAGACTTGCGCCAAAAATATCCTACGGGCCCACTTAGTGAAGGCGACTCTTTTCACTAAGCTCATCATCTTGTTAAATCTCAACACTCCCTCTCAACAATATAGGCATTATCTTTCACCTCAATCCTGCCTCTATGGTATTTGAATTTTCTCTATAGGAATGTACTGAAGCAACATGATCTTTCCCTGCAAACAATCTCTGATATGATGATACCGGATATCAATATGTTTAGATCTATCATGAAACACAAGATTAACCGAGATTTTAATGCAACTCTAACTATCACAATGTATCACTGTGGGATCTAAGTGTGAACTGAATAAACCAACCAGAATCTTCCTCATCCAAATAGCCTCACATGCAGCTTGACTTGCTGCCATGTATTCCGATTTTGCTGAACTGAATGCCACGGATCTTTGTTTCCTGCTGTACCAAGAAGCTACCATAGATCCGATACTGAAAATCCCTCCTGAATTTCTCTTTCTGTCTGTTGGGTTTCCTGCCCAATCTGCATCCGTGAAGCCATGCAACTTCACCTCATCCGTCTGTGTTGTGGAGGTAAATCCCCTCTGTGGACAGAGGCGATCCCTACTAGCCCAGACCAGGTCTAGCAACAATCGTTCACGCTATAGTGCAGGTTCCTAATTGCAAATAAACCAACTAGCGATGAAGGCTTACTTGGAATCCAACGTTGTTGCTTGTAAAAGAGGTAGCGCTCCCGTTCCTTAGCCCTGGCAGATCACGATCCCCCCGATCTCTGTGATGGACACCTGCACATTTAAGAAAAAAAACAAACGTAAGCGTAAAGTCCAGCAGATGAAACTATATGTCAATTAGAAAGGACATAACTCATCATCATAAATAACAACAACAGTGGAACCATAACCAATCGTGGTTTATTATTAATCAATCAAAGGAAGAATACAACCATAGTTCTAACGCTGAATTCTCCTTCGGAGGGTCCCCAGCAGAACACGTCTCGAAAATCCTATCAAGGATGGGACAAACCTCTCTCTTTAGATCTTGACAATAGTCCCCTTGCTTGGATTTGGCCTTAAGGGAGTTATGGAGGCTCTTGCAGCATAAAGCTCTTGGGAATTTTTGGAACTTGAAGACTCAACCATTCAGCCCTTCATCCCCTTCATCAATGGATGAAGACTATATTTATAGAGGAGAGGAGGAGGTTGGGATCCCTACAATAGTGGAAGGGAGGCCTTATCCCTTGGGAGGTTCCCCATAAGGTGGAAACAAGAGGCCAAAGGAGGAAGGCCGTGGTTATTCAAGCGAAACCACTCCTGATGACTCATCCATGAAGTTGTTGTAATCGAAACTTAGCCTCTTTTTTAAAAAACTTTCCAAAAGCAGATTGGCGCGCTTTCTTAATTGGGACAAAGCTCCAATTGGCGTGGGCTCAATGTTAATTTTCCTCATTGGCGCGAGTACATAACGGGCTACCAGCGCCAAGGCAAAAACATGTATTTTTAGGGGTTTTCTCAGGAAATGATCAACAGAATAAATGTTGTCCTCATGGAAAGGGATGCAATGATGGTATTTGCAAGGCATGACACCACTTATTGGTCACAGAAATGACCCTCCAATGGGCGAGATGGGAATTGCAGGGATGGTGACAAATTATTGTGTAACATATGCCCCCTAAAGCATGAGGTCCAAAAGAGAGAGAGGGGTGAAATGCTTTACGAGAATGTGTCCAACTAAAAACTCTGGCGTCGAAAAACCTGCGTGGAGAAATACAACTGATATCTCATATACATGATATATATGCGGCATGGGCACAGCCATCCATAACAGAGTATACAATAATCCAGATCCAAGGTATGGACGCAACCATCTAGTGAGGATCGATAAATAGACTCAGGTATGGTCGCAGCCATCCAATCAGTGAGTCATGTAACCAATCATAATAATCCACAAAATCGCAACCTGGATTACAACAAACATGAATCCAGGGTATTGCGCTCCATCTCAACCCGAACAAAGTACAAGTTCAAGCATGCGAATATGTGAGATGAATTCGAACATGCAAGAACATCGTCTGATTACCAGCCAATGATGAAAGCTGTTAACAGACGCGAGAGGTACCACCATTAATGACAATGGTCCTCAAGGTACTACAGGTACATTCTACGGCATGTGAATCAATGAGCTGGCGTCGAACACCCATAGAATCACTCGATCGGAGGCCAATGATGAAAACCTCGCGTCGAATGCGAAGAACCTGCCAATAAGGCATGCAGGCTCCAAGGCACCAGAAGGGAGTCTCTAGATCAACTTCCTGGATAATGAGCTGGAGTCGACAAGAAGTGACCTTGATCGAAGGTGGGCCATAGTGTTTCCCACATCATCGACGCGAGACAGAGGAACATAGTGTTTTTGTGAATCACGATCAGATGAGAATCAGAGGAAGGTTGAAAACTTGCAGAGGTCAACTTCTCTTGAACATATGAACGGCACGAAAGTGGACTTGGCAATATTTGACATCAAAAGATCAGAGGTCATAGTGACGAGACAAAGAGCAGATGAGAGGTCAAAAGGGATTACCCAAACCCACGGAGGCAAGTGAAAAACGAGATGAGATGTCCCCAACCCGACACGAATGCAGACAAGTGCTATGGCCCGGCGGCCCTCTTGGAATTACGACGTAGTTAGGTTCCTTTTTAATTTCTGGCGAGTACCCCAATTATTTTTGATAACAAGCTTGAAGGGGATAGCATATGCTTGTAATATAAGTCAATCCTTTGGAAAAATCCATCCTAGTACATTTAAAGAGCTCTAGGAAGGAGCGACTCAAATAGCGTCATCATGACTGAATCTGATGTCATCAAGTTTTAACGAGTTTGACAAAGGAAGAACTCAGCGTCTTTTCATGTTTAGAGAGTTTGAAAAGACAGCTGAAAAGTAAACTCCAATGGTCCCTTTTCGTAAATAGTTCCTCAGATCCGAAAAGGTAGAAAACTATGTCTGAGAAAACATCCTAGTCGCAATAGGCTAGGGTATTCCTTTTTCGTAAGTAATCTATCTCAGCCCGAAAAAGGGGTAAATGTATACTGGGTAGATGTCGTTTCGCAGCCACTTTAACGAGATCAAAATGACAAGCGACTCGGCAATATTTTCATGTTTAGAGAGTCAGAAAAGAGTTGAAAGATGACTCCTCCTGGAGGAACGAGTGGTATAAAGGGTAGCAACTGGTTCCAGTAATGGTGGAACTACTCAGAACAAGTAAAGGTTAAGAGGCTGGCTAACAAGACCACTCATCATAGCGGTTCCTCGGGAATGGGTAAAACAACCAAGTGAAGGCATATGATCGGCCAAGCAGATAGTGACGATGGAGTGATAAAACCAAGGCTCGTCTAGCAAAAACAAGCTGATAAAATGGCAATCACAAGAGGTAAAATGGGAAAGGTTTCATTTTTACACAAGCTTGAAATCAGGAAACTCTGCTTGAAGTTGGTTTCATTTTTACACAAGCTTGAAACAAAGATAAACTATGCTTGAAACCAGTTTCATTTTTACACAAGCTTGAAACGGAAACAACCTATGCTTGAAAAAGTAAGCATGCCCCTAGAATGGTGACTCAATTTGAGGTACATTCCCCCCAAGCTTCAATCCATGTGAAAGGAAGATGGAGTGAAGGTTCAAATTACGAGATCAAGAGAAAGACTCGACTGGGATTTTATGAGAACTTATCAAAGACTCGAATTGAATAGGACAATGTTTCATTATTTTAACGAGGTTGACACATTAAAAGAACTATCCTCAGGACACCTTGTTTCATGGTTTAAGGAGCTTGGCACAAGACAAGGAACTTTGCTCCGACCAGCTTGTTTCATTTTTTAAGGAGCTTGACACAATAAAATAACCATACTCCGACCAAGTTGTTTCATTTTTTAAGGAGCTTGACACAAGAAAATGAACTATGCTCCGACAACCTTGTTTCATTTTTTAAGGAGCTTGACAAAAGACAAGGAACTCTGCTCCGACCAGCTTGTTTCATTTTTTAAGGAGCTTGACACAATAAAACGAACTGTGATCTGACCATCTTGTTTCATTTTTTAAGGAGCTTGACACAGGAAAAGAACCATGCTCCGATTGTCTTGTTTCATTTTTTAAGGAGCTTGACACAAGGAAATGAACTCTGCTCCGACGACCTTGTCATAATGAACAAGAATTCATCACTTCCAAGAGTTCCACTCCCGATGGAAGGAAAACATCCTGGAAGTCAGGACCCAATGCCCCCAACACACTATGCACGACGGCATTATCACTGAGTACAAGAACAGGGTAGGTAGCCACATAGTTGACTTGCGGTGAGGCAGATACAATGGGTGGATAAAAACTAGCAAGGGATGATGGTGGGCTATCTGCCACATAAGGACCAAATAACGAAAGTTGATCAATGGTCATGATCCATCCTTCATGTGGAAAATAGACCACACGAAAAAGGGAGGAGACGAGCGCTCCCATGGCATAGGTGTAATCGCGCCCCAAGAGCATATTAAAATCCAAGGGGCCTGGAACAACCATCACGTCCATATGGACGGTTTTACCTCCCAAAGTAACAGGTAACCTTGGAAGGATCCCTAACGGTTGACTCATTCTTCTGTTAAACGCCAACATATTCTGTGTAACAGGCGCAAGCGGCGGTGAACCAAATGCTTGCCAAGTAGTTGAGGATAGAATACTAACAGACACACCTTCGTCTATAATGGTGCTGGGTACAACAAGACCAAAATCCTGTACTTTGGTCTCGAAAGGCGCATAAGATGGAAGGCGGTATCCTGCAAATCGATTCCAATCAAAGGAAGCAACCAAACTACTCGGAGGGGCTACCATCGAACCGAGATGGTCTTCCCCTGGTGTTACGATAGAAGAAGGAGCATCCTCCACAACCTCCATTTCAAAGGCAGAGGAAGTATCCTCCGGGACCTCCATCATGGGAGGCGGAGGAGTAGCTTCTTGAGGTGTGGGGACAGGATAATATTTCTCCAAGTCCAAAGAATCTAAAGAAACCAAAAGAACATGAGGGGTGTGAGGTCCACTCTCAATGGAAAAGACCTGGTGTACCGTAGACGGAGCCAGCTCAACCGATCCCACAACCAATGGTTGGTCGGGAACGGATTCATGAATTTGAATTTCCAGGGGAGCGAGATCGACCAAGGATGACTCTTGACCAATCATAGGATCAGCTGGTGGAGGACTCATAGAACGCTGTTTGTAACCAGCCGGAAGGCATGGCGCAGAAACAGCTGAGTTGTCCAAAACTCGCTTGGCTTCATCCATATGCAAACAAAGGTGAATGGCATGGTGGCCCCCACACAACTTACAGGGATTGGTAATCTTACCCTGCTTCTTAGGAGCTTTACCAGCACCAGTTGAAGACGTGCCCCAAACCTGACTCCCGAAAGCCAAAGGCAATGACGAGCGACCATTGGACCATACTTCGAGTACCTTGGAAATGCCAGGGCACTCTCGAAGAAGATGGTCTCCCATGCACAACATGCAAGGGAACTTGACTTTCCGTGGAGGGTTGGAAGGTTTATCAAGAGGAGACTTCTTAGGCACAATAGCCACGGAGTTAGCCTCTCCTTTATCAAACTTCTTCTTCTTTGTCTTCTTCTTCTTCTTCTTAGCCACCTGGTTACTCGAATCCAGACTTTCACCAGGCGAAGTAGAAGAGGAGGACGCAGAAACAGGCAAAGAAGGGGAGAGGTCCACCTTGGAATCAACATGACGTTGTTCATGTGGAGGAACTGATTGAACAGAAGTCGAGACATTCGGGACCACAGAGGTTGAAAACAGCCAAACAGGCAACCCAATAGTTAACCCAGGAAGGGACAACGTTGCCATATAAGGAGCACCAACATTTCCAAAAGGAGGAAAAGGACCAGGATTCCCATCGGAGGGGATTCCTTGGTTGGTGAACTTCGGAAAAGTTGCCATCAGAAACGATCTAAAACAACACCCTAAGGAAACTAACTTTAACCAGGAATATTTCGTGGGCAGTTAATTTTTAAAACATTGAAACAAAACTCTACCATTTCATCTTTTAAGAGTCAAGAAACAGACAAAAGGTGACTCTATCGCTTTCAGATTGGAAACAAGCGTGAAAGGACAAGCGCTTGATGATCTTTTCACATTTAATGAGTCAGAAAATATCAAAATGACTGCTCAGGAATTCTAGGCAAAGGGTGTACCAAATAACCGTGAACTGCAATATACACCTTGGTTTCAAAAATGAAAGAGAAATCAACCAAGGACTTGACATACGTGCAAGCAATCTCCCCGAATGCTGTGTCTGGTGTATCACGGGTATAGAGCGGTAGACTCGGCTTCCTATGGATAAAGGATAGAAACCTAGTGGGGTCTCCCTTTATATACGCGACGGTACGGGGAGCACAAGTCCATACTAGTGCTGTCTAAAGCCAAGAGGCGAATGACAGCTACTAGGTTTAAAGACGCCAGAACACATCTCTAACCTAGACCTCTAAATGTTTCGTTAATGTTTCAATGGAAAGAAGGAATTTCAAACAATGAGCAATGTAATATATGCTCATACAGTGAAAAGACCGGAAGGGAAAGACACACTGGTGAAGGATTTAGGGAAAAAATCTCAATTTTCACACACCCTGAAATTGGCCCGACTTTGTCATTGACAACTAGCGCCAACTGGTGCGACTTGCTCACTGAAAACTAGCGCCAATGCCCAATTGGCGCGAGTTGCTAACTGACAACAAGCGGCAACGCCTGAAAATGAAAAAACAAAGAATTTCTCCCAACCAAGACCAGACTCACCACTTCAAGCAGGATCCAAAACAAACCCAGAAGAAAAGTACTGACCAAAAGAAACTTCCGAACAAGGGTAAACCCTAGCACCTACAGGAGATGGCGCGACTGTCTGGCTGTAATCCGCGCCAGACAGGGGATGGCGCGAGTGATGAACCGGCAACCCACGCCAATTGGAGCGACTGTCAAGGTAGAAACCGTGCCAATCAAGCCAACCATGAAAGGATGAAAACGAAAAAGTAGAGGTCAGATCTGATCCTCTGGGGCTGAACCAAAAGCCAAAAACTCAGCAAGAGCCAGCCCAAAAGAGCTGATCAAGCAAGGAAAGTCGAGAATCGACCAAAAGACAAGACAATACTCCAAGTGTTCAGTTCATAAACTAAACTGGAGATTGAATGAAGTAGCTTTGATCTACTTCGCTAATGCAGAGCAATAGCATTTTGAAGGCTATCTAGCTAACTTCAGGCTCCGTCTGTAGCTTACAAAGTAGAACAACAACAAGCTAGACGATCCCCAGCGGAGTCGCCAATTTGTTGTGGAGGTAAATCCCCTCTGCGGACAGAGGCGATCCCTACTAGCCCAGACCAGGTCTAGCAACAATCGTTCACCCTATAGTGCAGGTTCCTAATTGCAAATAAACCAACTAGAGATGAAGGCTTACCTGGAATCCAACATTGTTTCTTGTAAAAGAGGTAGCGCTCCCGTTCCTTAGCCCTGGCAGATTACGATCCCCACGATCTCTGTGATGGACACCTGCACATGCAAGAAACAAAACAAACGCAGGCGTAAAGTCCAGCAGATGCAACTATATGTCAGTCAGAAAGGACATAACTCATCATCATAAATAACAACAAGAGTGGAACCATAACCAATAGTGGTTTATTATTAATCAATCAAAGGAAGAATACAACCATAGTTCTGACGCTGAATTCTCCTCCGGAGGGTCGCCAGCAAAACACGTCTCGAAAAGCCTGTCAAGGATGGGACAAACCTCTCTCTTTGGATCTTGACAATAGTCCCCTTGCTTGGATTTTGCCTTAAGGGAGTTATGGAGGCTCTTGCAGCATAAGGCTCTTGGGAATTTTGGGAACTTGAAGACTCAACCATTCAGCCCCTTCATCAATGGATGAAGGTTATATTTATAGAGGAGAGAAGGAGGTTGGGATCCCTACAATAGTGGAAGGGAGGCCTTATCCCTTGGGAGGTTCCCCATAAGGTGGAAACAAGAGGCCAAAGGAGGAAGGCCGTGGTTATTTAGGTGAAAACACTCCTGATGACTCATCCACGAATTTGTTGTAATCGAAACTTTGTCTCTTTTTTAAAAAAATTTCCAAAAGCAGATTGGCGCGGGTGCTTAACTGGGACAGAGCGCCAATTGGCACAGGCTCAGTGTTAATTTTCCTCATTGGCGCGAGTACATAACGGGCTACCAGCGCCAAGGCAAAAACAAGTGTTTTTAGGGGTCTACTCAGGAAATGATCAATAGAAGAAATGTTGTCCTCATGGAAAGGGATGAAATGATGGTATTTGCAAGGCATGACACCGCTTATTGGTCATAGAAACGACCCTCTAATGGGTGAGATGGGGATTGCATGGATGGTGACAAATTACTGTGTAACAGTCTATCTATACCATAAACCATACTCAGATGTGCCCCTGAGATATCTCAGGACATGCTTGCCTGCCTTCCAAAAGAGCTTGGTAGGCTTAACCATCACTTTTGAAATTTGGTTCACCACATAGCATATGTTCGGTCTTGTATTAACTGAATACATGAGTGAACCCACCAACTGTTGATAAACAGTGGCATCCACTACCTCTGCCAATGTAGCATTCACTTTCTTCCAATTTCCTGGAAGAGGAGTGTCGATAGGCTTGCAGCCTTGCATGTGAAACTTCTCCAGTACCTCCCAGGAATACTTGCCTTGAGACACAAACATTTCACCTTCCCGCTACCATATTTCCAATCCAAGGAAATAATTAAGGAGGCCAAAGTCCTTCATCTCAAACTCCTTTGCAAGATCTACCTTGCATGAGTGTATCAACTTCTCATCACCTGTTAGTATTAAATCATCAACATAAAGTACAATGGTTAAAAGGTTACCCTCAACCACAATCTGGTACAGGTTTGCATCCGCCTCACTCTTGGTGAAGCCAAGTCCAGTGAAATAGTTGTCGATCCGAGTGTACCAAGCATGGGGTGCTTGTTTCAGCCCATACATCACTCTTTTGAGTCTACACACATGTGACTCGCTGCTGAAGATCTCAAATCCTTTAGGCTGCTCAATGTACACCTGTTCCTTAATGATCCCATTAAAGAATGTAGTCTTCACATCCATCTGATGAATGTGCCAACCCATATGCGCAGAGAGAGCAAGGATGGTCTGTATGGAAGAATATCATGTGACAGGTGCAAAGGTTTCTTCATAGTCAATCCCCTCGATCTGTGAGAAGCCCCGGGCAACAAATATTTCCTTATACTTCTCAACACTCCCATCAGTAGCTTGCTTTACCTTGTAGATCCATCTTGATCCTACAACTAATTTTCCCACCGGCCTTGGAACAATCTCCCAAGCACTGTTTCTGACAATGGAGTCATACTCCTCCACCATGGAATCTACCCATGTGGGATCCTGCACTGCTTCTTCAAAATAAGATGGCTCTGTCATGATACACTTTCTCATAAGAGCCATGTATCCAGTAAATCGGTCAGGTGACTTTCTCTATTTGCATTGTGATATACGGACTCCTACATTCTATGCCGCATCAAGCTTCAGTCTCTCAGCTTCTCTGGTACGCTTTCTGCCTTTTCTGATGTTTGGTTCTGCATGAGTGGACTCCTCCACTCCATGAATCTCCTCATGTGGTTGATCCACATCTAGAGGCTCATCTTTGGGAACAAGAAGTTCCTCCTCCGCATGCAAGTGTACCTCCCTCTCAAGCGACAACTTCATGGCTTTCACCTCATTGAATTTTATATCTCGTCGCACAACAGTCATCTGACTGTCTGGAAAATACACATGATAATTATGGGGTGTTTCGGTGTACCCCAAAAATATCCCAACTTCTGCAGTTGACTCCATCTTCTTCCTGACATCCTTTGTCACATGATTGTAAACAGGTGAGCCAAAAATATTCAAATGAGAAATAGCAGGCTTCTTAATAGTAAAAGCTTCTTCGGGTGTACTCATGCCAAGTACTCTATGAGGACAACGGTTTTGCAAATAAACTGCAGTGTTGCATGCTTCCACCCACAAGTGCATCGGTAGGCCCTGGTCATGCAACATCGCTCGTGTAGCACCCACGATCGTTCTATTATTCCTCTTTGCGACCCCATTCTACTATGGGTTATGAGGCGCTATGAGTTCTCTTTGAATTCCTTCTTTGCTACAGAAGTCTTTGAATTCACCCGAGATGTATTCACCACCATTATCGCTCCATAGAGCTTTCACTTGCTTCCCCGACTCCTTCTCCACCAATGCCTTGAACGCACAGAACTTTGATAACATTTCACTCTTCTTCTGCATGAAGAAGATCCAACATCTGCGAGAATATTCATCAAAAAATATAACATAATACCTGTTTTTTTTTTGTTGAAGCAACTGAGAAAGGTCCACACACATCTGTGTGAATTCTCTCCAGGATCACCAAAGCACGGTTCTCCTTCTCATGAAAGTTGGTCTTCACAAACTTACCCATAGTACATCCCTTGCACTGATATGACTGCGCAAGAGTACCCTTGGAAATTCCAGTATAAATTTGCTGCAAAATATTCAAAGTGCCATGGTGAAGATGGCCCAATCTCCTGTGCCATAATTCGCCCTCTTCCCAGCTCACCACTTCTTCTGCTTTGCCCACCATTGCAGCGCAACCATCTACCTCAAGCTTGTAGAGATTCTTAATTCGAACCCCTATCTTCTTGGTTTGACCCATTGTTTTATGTTGAAGGAAATCTTTTCCCTCACTTAAAACAACATCATAACCTTTGTCTTCTAGCATTGCGACTAATACCAAGTTCTTCTTCAGACCTGGAACATGCATGACATTCTTCATCAAGAATGGATTACCGGACTCCCTCTCAAAGGTAATGGTCCCAATGCCAATCGCATTGTACTGACCATCGTCGCCCATCTCTATATGCATCTGGAGGTCCTTCTCCTCCAAGTCACTAAACAACTCTTTGTCTCCCGTCATATGGAAATACGCGCCACTATCAAGATACCACACCGATCCCATGTAGCTTGAAACCAAGAAAGCGATCAAGGAGAAGTCAAGCTCAAATTGTGAGGCTAAGGCCTCTCTAGCTGCAAATCTAGTAGCCTTCTTGTTATTCTTCTTCTGTGGAAAGTTAATGGCGAAATATCCATGTTCGTGATAGTGAAAACACTTCACTTTGGACAAATCCTGCTTCTTGCCTTTAGCATCAAATTTTTAAGGATGTTTCTTCCCCTTACATTTCCTTGCTTTGGCAGCAAAAGCACAATTCTCTTCATCTTCATCCTTTGATGAAGATCCATCCCTGATACCCCGCCTTATCTCCTCCTGCACAAGATCCGACCAAAGTCGCTCCCATCGCAGCAGTTTCTCCCATCCATTGACAGAGTCTTCGTAGCTATGCCAACTCTTTGGAAGCCCAAGGAGAGCCAAGATCACCAAGAATTATTCATCAACAGTAACCCCCACACTTCCCAGTTCATCCTTACAGTGGACAAACTTCGTGAGGTATTTTGGAATATTGTTGTCCTTCTCCATTTTTATTTTTCTAAGCTTGTATTTAAGTGCCAACTTCCTTTGGTCACTTCTTCTTTGGAATAATTCTATCAAAACCTTCCAAATTAAGAATGGAATGGCTTTCCCGTGAAGGCTGGACATAATATGGTCCTGTTGGACATTGGATAAACCAACGCTCCCCGTGTGTTTCGCGACATGGACTAACCACCTTTCATGGATCCTTATCTTTGGCGATGCGATCGTTGAATAACACCTACGGGTTTTGGTCTAACGACAATTGTGATTCCCAACAAGTGGTATTAGAGCATAGGTCACGAGTTTGATACACACCCGGCTCACGTTGGTGGGGATATTGTTGGACATTGGATAAACCAACGCTCCCCGTGTGTTTCGCAACATGGACTAACCGCCTTTCATGGATCCTTATCCCTGGCGATGCAATCGTTGACTAACACCTGTGGGTTTTGGTCTAACGGAAATCGTGATTCCCAACAGGTCCTTCACACTTTCCAACATAATTCTACTCGTCTTTGTTGTCTTCTTTTGCCATGCGTCAAGTAATGCAGCATCGCTAGATCCCAGCTTAGGAACATCGATATCGATGAACTCCTTCAGCCCATTATCCTCCAGAACCGCCTCCATCCTGTCCTTCCAGGCTATGTAATTCGAGCTCCCATCAAGGGCATACTCCAATCGCAACCCATTGAAAGACATTTCAATGTATACTCAACTTCTGCACCAAGAATCTTCTGTAGCAAATTCAAATTTTCCACCAGCACAAGCTCACTTCACAATTGCAATCTTCAATCAAAAATACTTTGATACCATGTAGAAATTATATGCACTGAGCATGCATATGTCCTTGATTCTCCTGATATCACACTATTTAACTTTATGCAAAATACTGAATCAATTCCATTTGTTAATCTTTTGTGGAAACAATTAATTGCACACACATGTGAAGCATAAACAAAAATAATCAATTGCACATAACACAATTTTTAACCGAGAAAGCCTGAAGCTGAAAACCCCAACTATATATTATGTATCATGGAATAATATGAAAATCATCATACAAATCTTAGCAAGCTCTCAGTACAATACAATCATAATACACTAATCAGGATCAATCTTTCAAATCCATGCACCGATCTTTGCCTCCTGCTAGCCTGCCTCCACTGCGCAATCCCTGCTGAAGAATAGCTCTGAATGAATTCGAATTACTCTTGGATTGACTGTGCAATCCTGGGCCCTGATTCAGAAACCCTAATGATGCAAGCAATGCATCACTATAGTCACAACAGATAGTCTATCTTGCCCTTTCACCTATCTCTCCACTGGGTCTCCACTGAAACTGCCATGCACTGTAGTTAACTGTTGTATTGTTAAGTTGATTAATGAGTTATTATTTGTGAATTAATTAACTAATTAATTCACTCCACTCTCACTAGTGTATCAATCAGTTAGACTAGATACAACTAGCTCAACTGAGTCTAACTGAGTTAAACTAAATACAACTCCATAACTACTTCTTCCAACTATGTCATAACTTTGCCACTTGAGTTCTAACTGAGTCCTCCATGCATTAGCTCCAGTAAACCCTTAGGAATTGTGTAATTCTTTCAATCCACTGATGTGCCACATCTGTGCATTGAACTGAAGTGCTCCAAGAGAATAAGTTGTTGTTTAGTGTCTGATTATTATTAAGAGCTACTAATAATCGGCATGCATCTATTTTTAGATCAGCAATCTATAAATAGACTTCGCCCAATATTCTAAAAATATAATTTCATATATTTTTCCAACTTGACCAACCATCCACAAATAGCATCCTGCAACTTCTGAAATATGACATCATGTCTAAAAATAGACATAGTATAAAAATAGACTTGCACCAAAAATAGCCTGCGGTCCCACTTAGTGAAGGTGACTCTTTTCACTAAGCTCATCATCTTGTTGAATCTCAACATTTTATAAAAACAATTTGGACATCGAACTACAAATATTAAGAACATATAATAGAGGTGAATGTGTAAACAACAAATTCACAACTTACTACATTACTCTATATATTTGAATGCATCTCATAGTTTTTTTATACACTATTAAAAAAATGGTGTTGCTAAGAGAATGAATAGAACCTCAAAGGAAATGGAAAATTGTATGATTCAATCTAAGAGATTAAGTCTTCATATTCTATGTGGAAAACTTTAATTATTCCAATTACATATTAAATCACACTCCCACAAAGGATTTATTGTGTTTTTTACTATGCATTAATTGTAGTTATGTAATTTTTAACAACCACAATATGTTCTAGACATAAAGTGATATGATGGTTCATATTCTCCTAGATACTAACAACTATATTCATCCCTGATTTAACACCCAATTGGTCCATTATCTCTGTTTAAATAGCATGGAAATTAGTTTTCTAAGATCGATTGTGAGAAGCTATTATGTACAATGTTTTTATTTTGCATTAATATATTTCCTCGAGTGGTTGTGTTGACTAGGGCCATGGACTATTTATATCTTTGAGGGTTTTAACCATATAATACAATGGTGTACTAATATTTGATCTAGTTATGTAAGAAGTTTCTTAAAGTGTTCATCGTGTGTGGAAATTCCATTATTTATTGAACATAAGCTAGATGGGTCCAAAGCCAATACTTTTGAATAGATATTTGAAGTTGGCAAGAAACACTTCAAAAATACTTTTAAGGATCCAAAATTAGCTAATATTTTTGAAATTATGAAAACTAGTAGGTTATTTTCTAGGTTTATCAATAATTAAATGAATAAATATTTGGAAGTAAATGTATTTAAGGAGTATTCAAAAACTATTTTAAGCTCCTTCAAAACATAAATAACTCTTAGGCCTGATGGTTGGATAATAAAATTCTTTAAAATGGCTTCTTTTTATTTGTTGATAAATGGTCTACAAATAATGATAAAGGAGTCTAGAACCTCCAAAAGAGTGTTGTTAGATATCATATGTACATCCATAGCCCTTATCCCAAAGGGATAAAATCCATATGAAGAGTGTAAACCTATTTCTTTAAATAATTTGGTTTATAAATTGATTTCCAAAATCAATGCAAATGTGCTAAAAGAGATATTTTACAAGGTAACTTTTGAAAAGAAATTTGGGTTTCTCTTTAGTAGGCCAGATTTGTGGCTTGGGGCTTCTCACAGATCGAGGGGATATATTATGAAGAGACCTTTGCACCTGTAACAAGGTATTCTTCCATAAGGACCATCCTTGCTCTCTCAACGCAGATGGGCTAGCGCATTCATCAGATGGATGTGAAAACTGAGTTTCTCAATGTGATCATTGAGGAAGAGGTGTACATAGATAAGCCTAAAGGTTTCGATATCTTCAACAACGAGTCGCATGTGTGTCGACTCAAAAGAGCATTGTATGGGCTAAAGCAAGCACCTCGTGCTTGGTACACTCGGATAGACAGCTATTTCACCAGACTGGGCTTCACCAAAAGTGAAGTAGATGCAAACCTATACCAAATTGTGGTGGAGAGCAAGCTTTTAATCATTTTTCTTTATGTTGATGATTTAATATTGACTGTTGATAATCAGTTCATACACTCATGCAAGGAGGATCTTCCACGGGAGTTTGAAATGAAGGATATGTGCCTCCTTAATTATTTCCTTGGATTGGAAATATGGTAGCGAGATGGTGAAATTTTTGTGTCTCAAGGGAATTATGCAAGGGAGATACTGGGTTAAGTTTCACATGGAGGGTTGCAAACCCATGGATACTCCTCTTTCAGGAAACTGGAGGAAAGAGGATGTTACTTCTGGAGAGGTAGTGGATGCTACTGTCTATCGACAGTTAGTGGGTTCGCTAATGTATCTAGTGAACATGAGATCGAATATTTTCTATGCAGTAAACCAGCTAAGTCAAGCTATGGTTAAGCCTACCAAGCTCTTTTGGAAGGAAGGGAAGCATGTCCTAAGATACCTGAGGGACACATCAGAGTATGGTTTATGGTATAGATAAACAGATGGAGTGAAGTTGCAAGGCTTCACGAATGCAAATTGGGCTGGAAGTCCAACGGATAGAAAGAGCACATCTAGGGGGATATTTAGTATAGGGTCTACAACTGCTTCTTGGTATAGCAGGAAGAAGAGATCTTTGGAACTCAGTTAAGCGGAAGCAGAATACATGGCAGCGATTCAAGATGCATGTGAGGCTATCTCAATGAGAAAGATCTTGGTTGGTTTGTTTGGTTCTCATATGGATATGACAGTGATTCATTGTGATAATCAGAGTTGCATTAAACTCTCAATTAATACTGTGTTTCATGATAGATCTAAGCATATATATATCTAGTACCATCATCTCAGAGATTGTGTGCAAAGGATAATCATGTTGCTTCAGTACATTCCCACAGAAGATCATGAAGCAGATATTATGGAGAAGGCGCTCACCACGAGAAAACTCAAATACCATAGAGACATGATCAGGGTGAAGGATAATCCCTTTCTTGTTGAGAGGGAGTGTTGAGATTCAACAAGAATATCCTAGTTAAAATTAATCACCTACACTAGGATGGGGCCTCTAGCTATTTTTAGGTGTATGTCTATTTATAGATGTATGTGCATAATCTATTTATAAAGTGCATGTCTATTTATAGATGTATGTGCATAATCTATTTATAAAGTGCATGTCTATTTATAGATGCATGTCTACTATTATTATCCCTTAATATTAGTTGGAAAATAAACTATAATCTATTCTCAATGAGCACTTGGAAATAGTTAACTGAAGTGTAAAATAATTTAGCTAAAGGAATTTCAAGTCAAGTGGTTGGTTGGTGGGACATGCAGGTTGACTTAGTTGTAGCCGAGTGATTCGAAGTTGTAACAGAGTTGGAAGTGCAGTTGTGCAAGTTGTAAAGTAGTTTAACTTAATTAATTGAGTTAAACTCAGTTGTGCTAGTTGTAACTGAAGATACACTAGTGAGAGATCAAGTGAATTATTATTAATTAATTCAGAATTAGTGATCTCACATGCAACTGAATATTTACTATTATTAAGTGCATGCATGTCAAATCCAGTGGACACCCAATTGAGTTCTAGGTGAAAGGGAATTAAATTATCAGTTGTGAAATTATTCGGTTGCACACATGCAACCACACAAACATTGGATGTTCCCATGAGGATTGCGCAGTCAAGGCACGCATAATTGCATTCATTCAGGTATTTCTATCAGTAGGGATTGCGTAGTGGAAGTAGGTTGTCTAGAGACCATATCAAAACAACACAATAAATTTACTCATTGGTGACCGCATCAAATAATAAATTATTGTTGGATCAAAAATTATGGTCAAGTCCAATGCATTCACACCTATTGGACTATATCAACTCGACAAGGATGTTATAGACTGAGTTAATCGCTTTGATCTCACTGAAATCCTTAGGAATTTTTTCTTGTATAGCATGTTGTATTTGTTTTTCCTCCAATGAGAATCTAGGAAGAAGATTCTCTTTTATCATTGGCACTCTAGGAAATAAAAATTATAAACATTTAATTACCCCTTCTAAATTATGCCCATACTTGAATTGAGGGAAAACACAAAATACTCAATCCAAATCTACCATTATTGGTTCATACCTTCTACAAACCTCCTTCCATGGCCTCTACACCTCCATAGCACATCAACATAAACATCAGGAACATGCACAAGACATTGACATGTTGACATCAATTCCCAACATTGTTTGAATCCATATTTAACCCTACTTCCAACACCATGTTGTCAACAAAATCCTCTAGTATAAATAGAGAATGGATCAATTTTTTGGGAGGTTTTGTAAAAATGTCTGCTACAATGTGTTTTCCTTGTAGTGATTATAATTAATCATGGGGATTAGAACTAGATATGTGACATGTGCCTCTTTGCACACCTTGGCCCCCTTATACTATGCTCATATTTATTCTATGACATACACTTCATTCTTCTTCTTTCTATAGGTGGAACTAGTTCTTAAATTTCATTGATGACTTATCAAGACACACTTTAGTTTATTTCTAAAAAAATACGAGTGAAGTTTTAAACATGTTTTGGCCTACAAATCCCTTGTATAAAAACAATTTGGACATCAAACTACAAATATTAAGAACATATAATAGAAGAGAATGTGTAAACAAAAAATTCACAACTTACTATATTACTCTATATATTTGAATGCACCTCATAGTTTTTTTATACACTATTAAAAAAATGGTGTTGCTAAGAGAATGAATAGAACCTCAAAGGAAATGGAAAATTGTATGATTCAATCTAAGATATTAAGTCTTCATCTTCTATGTGGAAAACTTTAATTATGCCAATTACATATAAAATCACACTCCCACAAAGGATTTAAAAATATATAACATAAAAAATAAAATAAAATAAAATAAAATAAAATAAAAAAATTTAAAAAAAACATGGACTAAAATTAAGCTAAATGTAAGCCACTTCTCTGTGTTTGGTAGTGAAACATGGCTTCACATTCTTAATGAGAAAAGGAAAGAATTAGTTTCTAAAAGTGAGAAGTGCACTTCTATTGGATATTATGGAAATTTCAAAGGTTATAGAACTATTCTATCTCATTCCAATGAAATTATTATTAGGAGAGATATTAATTCTTATAGAAATATATCAACCTGTAAGATTAATTTGATGTTTGTGCCATCTTTAATTAGTTTGTAAAGCATATTTTTCATATGTTCCATCTTCTCTTCCAAAATTTCATGCTAGTGATCCTATTATATTTTCTTCTTTAGATGACGAAAATAAGGATGAAAATACACGTTTTCATGCTCACCTTCCTCTATTTAGGTCTAATAAATATGAACTTGCACCAACTCTATCACTTCCTACATGTGTACATGCAACATCAGAAGTGGATGGTGATATTGTTGGTGTTCATATATATTAGAATTACACATATTCACATTTTTAGTGATCCTCCTCTCTCTTGGATCAAATATAAGAGATTCATGATCCATAAATATTTGCAAATATTATAACCATCCAAATTAGGAAACAACAATGAATGAAGAACACCATAATTTCTTAATGTTGCATGATACTTGGGATCATGTACCTCTTTCTAAAGGGAGAAAAAATTATCAAATGAAAATATGGGTGTATAATTAATTATGTATTATATGGAAGTGTAGAAACACATGAGGCTTGATTAGTTTCCGAAGTATTTTCCCAAATTGAAGGAATTTACTATAATGAATCACTTTCCCCGTAGCCAAAATAAAATGCATCGACCTTCTTCTAGCCATTGCCGCCTCAAATAAATGGAGATTCTTAAAATATATATTAGATCCTTATTCTTACATAGTAATTTACAAGAATAATTTTACATGAACAACCTCTTGGCTATTTTAAGAATGACTCAATATTTTTTTTCCACCTTACGAAATTTATTTATGGATTTATGTAAGCTCCTTGGTCTGTTTTGCGAAAATGGATAGATTTGTTTTTAACACCAAATTTTCTAGATTTCATTCTCACCCGACAATGTCTACACCAGGAAAATAGGAAACCATCTCATGATACTTTTTCTTTAAGTTGATGACATTATTCTCACTAGTAGTGATCTTGAACTCCTAAACCATGTGAAATGTAGCCTAACAAGAAAAATTTAATTTATTTGCAATGTTTCCTTGGCCTCCAAGTATTGCAAACTAAGGAAGGAATTGTTTTTCTTAGTTTAAGTATGCACGTGACCATATTAACCACTTTCACATGGAATATTTTAAACCAACCCCATCTCCCTTATATTTTGGAGTCAAACTTCCTACCACCTACACTAGACCTAAAGAAGATGCCACTTTATGTCATTAGTTATTTGGTATCCTTTTATATTTAAATACCCTTCCTAGTATTTCCTTTGTTATTAGTCTTGTTGCTCAGTAGTTTCAAACACCCCATAAGATCCATTAGAGAGCAATGAAAAATATACTTTAATATATCTAGGATACATTATATTTTATGGAAGGTCCTTTATTGGTACGATTAATTAATTCAAATCAAGATAACAACCTTAATAGTTAAAAGTTTACTACATGTTATATTTTCATTCTTGGTTCTAGACCTATCACTTTGTTTATTAAGAAACAACAAGCTTTCTCTTTCTTTAAAAAAAACATAGTATTGGATAGTGAGTAATGCAATTCAAGAAGCCTTATGGCTTTGGAAATCCCTTCAAACTTTGTATTCTAGCAATGAATCTAACCACACTCTAGTGTGACAATTAGAGTGCCATCAAGATCACCAACGTTTCAATTCAACATCAGTGAAACAAACACATTAAGTTGCAAAAAACTTCGTCATAAATCTCCTTCATGATCACAATATTGAAGAGTTATTTTTCGCTACAAATGATATTCAACTTATTGCAAACCTTTTCACAACATCTATTCTGAAAATGAAGTTTCCAAACTTGGATCTATGTTGGGAGTTCATGAAGTTTTCCTTTGGGGGGATATGCTCTAATGCCTCCTTCCTTCTCCTATTGTTTCACCTTTGTAAATCCTTCAATATTATCCCAAGTTGTTCTTAAGGAGGAAAATTAGGATATTAGGTACTTAGAAATTAGTTAAGATCAACTTGGTCTAATATGTCTTTAGGTAAAATTATGATTCTTTAGTGTGTTTTTTACTATGCATTAATTGTAGCTATGTAATTTAACAACCACAATATGTTCTAGACATAAAGTGATATGATGGTTCATATTCTCCTAGATACTAACAATTATATTCATCCATGGTTTAACACCCAAATGGTCCATTATCTCTATTTAAATAGCATGGAAATTAGCTTGCTAAGATCGATTGTGAGAAGCTATTATGTAAAATGTTTTTCTTTTGCATTAATATATTTCCTCAAGTGGTTATGTTGACTAGGGCCATGGACTATTTCCCTCTTTGAGGACTTTAACCACATAATACAATGGTGTACTAATATTTGATCTAGTTATGTAAGAAGTTTCTTAAACGGTTCATTGTGTGTGGAAATTCCATGATTTATTGAACATAAGCTAGATGGGTCCAAAGCCAATACTTTTGAGTAGATAGTTGAAGTTGGCAAGAAACACTTCAAAAATACTTTTAAGGATGCAAAATTAGCTAATATTTTTGAAATTATGAAAATTATTAGGTTATTTTCTAGGTTTATCAATAATGAAATGAATAAATATTTGGAAGTAGAGGTATTTAAGGAGAATACAAAAACTATTGTAAGTTCCTTCAAAAAATAAATAACACTTAGGCCTAATGGTTGGATAATAAAATTCTTTAAAATGGCTTCTTTTGATTTGTTGATAAATGGTCTACAAATAATGATAAAGGAGTCTAGAACCTCCAAAAGAGTGTTTTTATATCATATGTACTTCCATAGCCCTTATCCCAAAGGGATAAAATCCATATGAAGAGTGTAGACCTATTTATTTGTACAATTTGGTTTATAAATTGATTTCCAAAATCAATGCAAATGTGCTAAAAGAGATATTTTCTAAGGTAATTTTTGAAAAGCAATTTGGGTTTCTCTTTAGTAGGTAGATCCATAATGTTGTTGGAATATCCCAACAAGGTATGCATATAATGAAAACATTCAAGCTCCTTATTGTAGTGATGGAATTGGATATTTCTAAGGCATATAAAATAATGGGTTGGCCCTTAAATTATTATTGATTCAGTTGGGCATGAATTTGCAAACAGTAGAATGAATAATGGGATTCCTTACATCAACTCGCTTTACAATCCTAATTAATGGTTCACCTACTAGTTTCTTCAGTGTTTATAAATCTAAATCATGGATGTCCTCTTTCTCACTTTATTTTATTGTTAGTGGTTGAAGGATTAAGTATGCTAACTAAGGATGCAAGGAGAAGATCAATAGTGAAAAGAACATTTTTTTTTTGACTTGGTGATCATTTCCCATATACTTTTTGTTGATGATATCACAATCTTTGGCCAATGATATTTTAGGGAGTTAAATAGTATAAAAGAGATCAAAGACATTTATTATGAAGCTACAAGTATGGAAATCAATATTTGTAAACCGTAGTGTTTTTTAATGTTGTGGCTAAGGAAGGAAAAAGACATTTTTTGAATATTTTGTTGAAAAAAAAGCTAAATCAAAGAATAAAGTAATTTATTTTTAAACCTAATGAAAATAGCTATGAAAATTTGACTTGGATGTGTAAAAATATTGGAACTTAAATCTCCTAATGGTGTAATAGATGTTTATCTAAGCAAGGGATATTAGTCTTGGTAAATATAGTGCTACAAACTATCCCAATGTTTGGATATCCATTAGTCAAATCCCGAAAGGGATTCTATCTAAAGAAAAATTTTAGTTTCCTTTGGATTGAAATAGGGAATTACTTTAGTAAAATGGACCAAAGTGGTAAACTTGAAAGAAGTTGGAGCTTGGGATCTAAAAAAATAATAATCATTTTCATTTTAGCTCTTGTTATTAAAATTCTATGAAGATTAATATATAATGAAGGTATATATGGAAATTTATGAAATACAAATTCTTGAGAAAGATGTTTATATAAGATTGGTTCAAACAATAAAGAAAGAACTAAGCTAAATATTATATTGTGTAGAAATCCCTTGCAAAAAATTTCCCTTTTAGTTATCAATTAGACAACATGGAAGAACAATGTGGGAATATAGGAAGACTATTGGATTGGTTGCAAAGGAAATTAAATACCATTAGAGGATCTAATGAGATACCTCCATCTCTTATGAATTTACTCTAGAAGATGCAACTTCAAATGATGGAAAAAATGTTTGAGATCAGGGATGGAAGTTGGCAAAGGATTTGGACTTGCAATGAGAAAAATCTAAGGAATGGAGTCATTTTTTCTGAAGCCTAAATTATAGTTCCATAAAACATTTTTATCAAAAATACCTTAATTAAGTGGTCCAAAATTTATGGGGGGAAATCTCATAGTGATCTAAAATTACTGTGATTTTTTCTTGAAAATTTTTGCTTTGGATATTTCTGTTGGGTATGTGTTATATTCTTTCCACGATTAGCCCCACGCACTGTATGTTGCGTCGGGCGTAGCTGGGGGGTCACGAGGGGCGAAGCAGTCCCCATCTTTGGGGTCCGGGGCAGCGCCCTGGCCAAAATTTGTTTTTTGTGCAGACCCACTCATAGGCGGATCCGCCCATGGTTTTGTGCATGGTTTTGCACATGGTTTTGGGGTTCGATGGTTTTCGGCCCCTGGTATTTTGTAGATCCGGTCAAGGGAACTACGGTTATGTTCTAATCCAGGGTTAATGGATTGGGGTTTATGTATGCTTCGGCATGTATATATATATGTTGTAACACTAAAAGGAATATAATGAAAAATCAAGCTGGTCGTCCCGATTTGGGATCCAGGGGAAAATCTCTGTGTTTATCTGTTTTATGTTTTATGCTCTCGCTATTGTTTATTTTCTGTTATAAGATTCATGTGTAGATAATTTTTGTTCAAGGTTAAAACCTAAATTTTAATTATCGAGTAATTGAAACTTCAAAAGGGGACGCCTTGTTGTTGAGGGTTTTGGTTTTTTGCTCGGAGCACTCATAGTATTTATGCGATGGGAGATCTGGGATCGGTCTTGCGAGCGAAAGAATATGGCGAGCAGCGGAAAGATAGAGATCGAGAAATTTAATGGTCAAAGTTTTGAGTTGTGGAAGCTCAAGATGGAGGATCTGCTGGTGGATAAAGATCGGTGGATCGCGGTAGATCCAGGTACTAAACCAACGACAATGTTAGATGAAGACTGGAAGAAACTGGATCGGAAGGCTAAGAGCACAATACGGTTGTGTGTATCAGATTCAGTATTGTTGAATGTATCTGGGGAAGCTACGACGAAGAATTTGTGGGAAAAACTTGGGACTTTGTACCAATCTAAGTCTCTGGTGAATAAGTTGTTCCTGCGGAAAAATTTGTATAACCTGAGGATGAAGGATGGAGACTCGGTGACAGAGCATCTGAATGCCTTCAATACTGTGGTAAGTAAGCTGTCATCTGTTGATATTAAAATCTCAGATGAAGATAAGTGCATCAGTTTGTTGTGTTCTCTACCAAACTCGTGGGACAGTCTGGTTATTGCAATAGGTAGCAATACAACTACCTTGAATTTTGATGACATTGTCTCGGCCTTGCTGTCGGAGGAAATGAGACGGAGAAATATGGAGGGTCAGAATGGAGATGCCTTATCTGTACGAGGAAGGTCCTAGAATAGAAAAAAGAATAAGGTTTCGAGTGGGAGATCTAAATCTGAAAGGGGAATCTAAATCTCACAGAAAGTTTATAAGGTGTCTTGGAAATGGGAAGGAGGGCTACAAGAGAATGCAGATCTAAAGCTCCTGAGAAAGGAAAGGGATCTGATGAAGGTCCTTCTGCAGAGGCAAAAACCACCTGGGATGAAGGTGGGGATGTGTATTTGGCTTCTTCTTCAAATACACATGTAGATCATGAGTCATGGTTGATTGACTCAGGTGCATCCTTTCACTTCACTCCCCATAGGGAGTGGTTCTGCGAGTATGAGAAATATGATGGTGGTGATGTCTTCCTAGGGGATGATGGGAGGGCCAGAATCATCGGACGTGGAAAGGTCAAGCTGAAGCTGCAAGGTGGAAGGATTAGAACACTTCCTGGTGTTCTGCATATTCACACGTGGCGGAAATCGGTTACAGCAAGCAAGATGGATGATGCAGGTGTAAAAACAGTGTTCGAGAAAGATGCGTGCAAGATGGTTCGGGGAGCACTGGTATTAATGCGGGGAGTTCGGACTGGAACTCTGTACAAGCTACAAGGTAGCACTGTTATTGATGGGTGTAACAGTTCTATGGTTCCTGAAAGTGGAGCGGAAAGCCTAGCTGTCTCTGGAGAAAAGACCATGCTATGGCATCAAAAGCTTGGACATATTGGAGAGAAGGGCCTTCGGATACTGCATAGAGATGGTATGGTAGAAGGTATGTCTAATTGTTCTCTGGATTTCGATTTCTGTGAACATTGTGTATATGGGAAGCAGAATCGGGTGAGTTTTCCTTCTGGTGCTAAGAGGGCAAAAAAGATATTAGAACTTGTGCACAGTGATGTGTTTGGACCTGTGTCAGTTCCATCACTAGGAAAATCTATGTACTATGTTTCATTCATAGATGACTTCTCAAGGAACACATGGATATATTTCTTTAGGAATAAATCTGAAGTCTTTGACAAATTTAAAGAATTTAAGGCTCTGGTGGAAAATCAGACAGAGAAGAAGATAAAGGCGCTGAGGACAGATAATGGTGGGGAGTTCTGCAAGAAGGAATTTGAAGAGTTCTGTAAGAAGTGTGGTATAGCACGAGAGAAGACTACTCCATACACACCTCAGCAAAATGGAGTTGTAGAAAGAATGAATAGAACACTTATGGAAAAGGCAAGAAACATGCTCAGTGGTACCGGTTTAGGACAAGAATTCTGGGCAGAGGCAGTGGAGACTGCATGCTATCTGGTTAACAGATCACCTTCATCAGTGTTGGAGGATAAGACCCCACATGAGGTATGGACTGGTAAGAAACCTTCTCTTTCACATCTAAGGGTATTTGGATGTGATACATATGTACATGTTCCAAAGGAGAAAAGGACCAAGTTGGATAATAAATCTGAAAGGTGCATCTTTATTGGGTATAAGGATGGTTTAAAGGGTTACAAGATTTGGAACCCAGAAACAAGGAAGGTTGTGTACAGCCAAGATGTGGTGTTTAGAGAAGTGAAAGATGTTGTTAAACATGAAGTCCTACCAAAGGAACTGAGAAGATAGAGTTTGAGCTAAAGGAGGATGAATCAGACTCTACAATAGAAGAAGACTCAGAAGATGAAGAGCCACAAACTCCAGCTTTGAGAAGATCAGTTCGGGAAAGAAGGCAACCGGAAAGGTATAGTCCATCTGCTTTCTGTTCAGGTTTTGCCTTAACTATAACTGATGATGAACCCAGAACTGTCAGGGAGGCAGTAGATTCAGAGGATGGAAAACTCTGGAAGGAGGCCATGGTTGATGAAATGGCATCCTTGCACAAAAACGATGCATGGGATCTGGTGGAGTTGCTGGCTGGAAGGAAGCCCATTAGGAGCAAATGGGTGTTTAAGAAGAAGATGAATGTAGAAGGCAAGGTGGAGAAATACAAAGCTCGATTGGTAGCGAAAGGTTATTCCCAGGTGCCGGGAATTGATTTTGGTGATATTTTTTCTCCTGTTGCCAAAGTTAATTCTATTATATTACTTTTATCTGTTGCTGCTGCATTTGATTTTGAGATAGAACAGATGGATGTGAAGACAACATTTCTTCACGGGGATCTAGAAGAGGAGATCTACATGAAGCAACCTAAAGGTTTTATGGTGAAGGGTAAGAAAGAACTGGTATGCAGGTTGAAGAAGTCTCTGTATGGGTTAAAACAGTCACCAAGGATGTGGTATCAGAAATTTGATACCTATATATGGGGACTTGGCTTCACCAGAAGCAAGGAGGATCACTGTGTTTATTTAAATTAATTGGTGACCATGTTATTTATTTGGTCTTGTATGTGGATGATATGTTGTTGATTGGAAATGACAAAGAAATTATCCAAGATTTGAAGACCCAACTGTTCTCCAAATTCGACATGAAGGATGTTGGTGCTGCAAACTATATTTTGGGCATGGAAATTAAGAGAGATCGGGCAAAGAGGAAGCTCTGGTTAAACCAGAGGAAGTATGTCGAGACTATATTGCAGAGGTTCAATATGCAGGATAGTAAACTGGTGAATGTTCCTATTCCTGTAGGTGTAAAGCTGTCTACTGAACGGTGTCCCAAGACACAAGAAGAAGAGGAGTATATGTCCCGTGTTCCATATGCAAGTGCAGTGGGTAGCTTGATGTATGCAATGGTCTGTACTAGACTAGACATTGCACATGCAGTGGGAGTATTGAGCAGGTTTATGTCAAACCCAGGGAAGGAGCATTGGATAGCAGTGAAGCAGGTTTTCAGATATTTACGTGGCACTAGTGATTATGGCTTGTGCTACCAGGGAAGACCAGGATTGGAAAGAATGTTGGACATTCGTGGTTTTGTTGATGAAGACTGGGCTGGAGATCTAGACCAAAGAAGATTTACAAGTGGGTATGTGTTTAGCCTATTTGGAGGCGCAGTCAGTTGGATGAGTAAAAGACAGTCTGTAGTGGCTCTTTCAACTACAGAGGCAGAATACATAGCAGCCACTCATGCAAGCAAGGAAGCATTTTGGTTGCAAAGATTGTGTTCAAGTATGGGGTTGGTACAGCAAGCTATAAGGATAGACTGTGATAGCCAAAGTGCAATTTTCTTGGCTAAGAACCCTGCTTATCATTCAAAGACAAAGCACATTGATATTCAATATCATTTTGTTAGAGATATGGTTGAGGCTAAAAGGGTGTTGCTGGTAAAGGTGGACACTTTGAAGAATGTTGCAGATGCATTGACGAAGTCTGTGAGCACTCAAAAGTTCTCTTGGTGTAGAGAAACAATGGGTGTTGAAGAATTGGGCAAATGACTAAGCTCTCTTGTGGCCCCCCGTGGAAAGAAAACAACAAGTGGGAGAATGTTGGGTATGTGTTATATTCTTTCCACGATTAGCCCCACACGTTGTATGTTGCGTCGTGTGTAGCTGGGGGGTCACGAGGGGCGAAGCAGTCCCCATCGTTGGGGTCCGGGGCAGCGCCCCGGCCAAAATTGGTTTTTGTGCGGACCCACTCATAGGCGGATCCGCCCATGGTTTTGTGCATGGTTTTGCACATGGTTTTGGAGTTCGATGGTTTTCGGCCCCTGGTATTTTGTAGATCCGGTCAAGGGAACTACGGTTATGTTCTAATCCAGGGTTAATGGATTGGGGTTTATGTATGCTTCGGCATGTATATATATGTGTTGTAACACTAAAAGGAATATAATGAAAAATCAAACTGGTCGTCCCGATTTGGGATCCAGGGGAAAATCTCTGTGTTTATCTGTTTTATGTTTTATGCTCTTGCTATTGTTTATTTTCTGTTATAAGAATCGTGTGTAGATATTTTTGTTCAGGGTTAAAACCTACAATTTCAAGTGAGGTGGATTATCTTGGGGAAGATATGTTTTGAATGGAGGAACTTTATGTGAGATCAGGAGTTCATGAATTTTTCTCAAAATTGAAAGTGCTTGAAACTATACCGAACCTATGTGACTGGGTAGATCTCGTCGTTCAGATTCTGTTGCTGCGAACGGTTCGAAAAATCGATGTCGTATGAGGGAGATATCGCGTTCTGATCGATTTCCCAAATAGCTAAAATTGTGATAGGTTTGACTAGGATGCCCAGTCAGTATGCAAAGGTATAGTCAGCAAAAGGGGAATATTCCTGAGAATATTACATTTTCCAAGCCAATGATATTTCACCAAGTAGTGCCTGATGATTCTCTGACGTGGATGGTACGTTGTTGTTTTGGGCCAATGGATGGATGACACGTGGCTAGTCCTGAGGCTACCACGTGTCCCCTATATGGATTACCAAATATTTTTTAGGTCCGGGTGGTTCGACCCCGCGACCTCAGGCCCGCGCACAAATACTCTCCACCAACTCCTCTACACAATGTTGCTTACCCCTTAGGGGCACCAACAATATTTATGTTTTAAACGTATGGTGTATGGGGGGGGACCACCGACGGCCCCAAATGTTATGGTCACATGTTAAAACCTCACCGTGACATATGTTGTAACTTTCAATGATTATGAAACCTTAACACTTGGTGGCATTAAACTCTAAAGACCTCACATGCAATAACTTCCGGTTAGTGTCGACGGTTTGTGGAACTCCACCACCACTCTGGGTTCTACTCCAACGTTTAAATGCGGAAGTTAATAAACCACAGGTTTGGGGGTCGGCATGTGGCCACCCCCTACCCTAACATTTATGTTACGACTAGTTTGATTGGCGTACATTTAAGCATGCCACTAAAAAGTCGGTATTTTTCTATTTTTAACTATAGTTCTCCAGTTTTAGTGGAGGTTTTGTAGGAGATATTGGGAAAAAGGATAGGAGTGTCAATTTTCGACCAATTTGGGTGAAACAAGAGTCTACCTAGACTAAATTGAGAATTATGGAGCCATTGGTGTAGATAAAATAGCCATTGGAGGCTTGTAAACACATGTATTTGCAAAATTTTGAGCATAATGAAAGATGGACATGCCATTGGGAGCTGGACCAGCAGATGTATCCTAGGAGAGGTGAGCTGCTTCATCATGTCGGCTATGTAAATATTATGTGTCATTTTATTTCTCTGTGATACACTGATGTTCAGTGTTATTTAGGCTTATTTTCATGCTTATAATTCACAAATTCATCTATGTTTCATGCTTAAATTCCTCAATCCTTAAGCAAACAAATGGAGACAAATATGTACATGTTTTGTAACTAAATAGACACTTAGCACAACAAACTAATACAGTCCTTTCAGATCAATGTGGATTGAAAAAGTGACTCCAAATGAATAGTTTTATTTTTTTATGAGTATTGTCTTCCATTTTTCTACAATTATTGAACTCGGGTTTATCATGTGTCATATTAAAAATTTCAACATCTCTTACGAACTCTATTTTCTTCATCTGGAAAATTTGTCATCAACTATCCATAAAGGAAGTTATATTTTTATTCCTTAAACTTAAGTCTCTTGGTTTAGAAAATCTATAAGGTTGTATCAAGAAGTTATCGTTCTCTATTTTTTGTATCCATCCAAGGCCTTTAGCTATTGACCTTATCCTTATTTCAATCCATATGTCTAGAATTTCATTGACAAGTCAAGGAACTAGTCCCTCATGCTCCATCACTTTATACTTTTATAAAATCATTAAAATTAAAAATAGTATGTGCTTGGGAATCTATTGGGTATCCTCCAAGCCTATCTAGAGCCATCAATTTGTTGGCCTCACTACTTCATTCCACCCAAAGCCATACTTTATTGCAATTACAGGTTGGGGAATTTATATAGCAAGGTTCTTAGAGAGTATTTATCCCAAGAAATCCTTGATTTATATAATCTCTAGAACCAACCAGGGAAGTGTCCCTTATAGGGATAACATCCACCCACAAAACAATAGGGTATTTTTCTACTAAGGTCACAATGGTGGTGGAGCCCATTGTTGCAATGGATTTCGTGCAGCTTAGCATGAGTGTGTTAGATTTTGTGGTAACATTCATCTCTTAGGAATTCGTTCTCTAGAAGGTGAAATTTCAAATGATGGAAAATATGTTTGGTCTCAAAAATGATAGTTGGAAAACGATTTGGACTTGTAAGGGGAAAAATACAAGGAATGGAACAATTTTTTCTAAAGCCTAAATTCTGGTGCTATAAAACTTTTTAAACATGATACTTTAATTAAATGGTCCAAAAATTAGGGGTCGAAAATTTAGTGTACAAGTTAAGATAGAAGAAGGTTTTATGGAAGGTTTGAGATATTGAAAATGGAAAATGTAAAAATAAATGGGAGTAGATGACATTGTTAGAATATTTTCATTCTTGGATAGTAGAAAATATGTGAAGTTCCAAAGTCTTTACCTTGCTTTTTTATTTTGGGTATCTACTTATTTCGAAAAAAAATTACTTTGCAAGGTTTAGTGCTAGGCTTATATCATGCATCCAATAAAATTAGGTGTTCCTACATCAGAAACTAGTCTTATCCAAAACATAATACAACAATAATTTTAAAGAAACCTAAAATTGAATTTGGCCAAAATTTGGGATTGCTTGATGGAGCTAAATAATGGGGATTAGGTTCATCTCAAGTCGATTTTGTTTTGTTTTTAAACCAACACACCATTTCAAGTGAAAGTTAACAGCATGACCAGGCACAAATAATTAAGTGTAACTTTTTGCACTTTAGCTCCTTTCGAATACAATAGAAAATAAGGGTGTAAAATGGTTATGATTGTTTGGAGACCTGACACAAGTGGTTGATTGGGATAACAAGAAGTAAAGATATAACAATGTATTGCTTGAGCCTCTCATGAATCAGATCATGGAGATAGAGAAATATGAAAATATTTATTTTTTTCATGTATTTATAAAGTTTGATAATGTCACAAATTAAATGTCAAAATAAGCTCTATTTTTGGATGAACAGGTACTTTCCCAATAAGAGTTTAGGGAAGAGATACAAGTTTCAACTATTGGAAGTGCTATATTCTAAAGTGGAGTTTTAATCCCCTAGTTTTCTATTTATGTATTAATTTGTTGTTATTGTAGCTTTGTGTTGTATCACTTGGATTGAATGTCGAAGCAAAATGTATCTTTTTGTAAAAGTTTCCTTTAAAGAGATTTGGAAGGCTGCATATAAGTAGGCATAGTATCGACATAGAGTCTGTTGATCAACGGTTGTCATTGATATCAACCCAAGCAGCACCAGGGGCTAACCCAATATTGCATGGGAATTTTTACCTACCAAATTAATATATTCTGGGTCAATAATGCTTTTGATGGTTTCTACTTGTCGAGATGTTTCTGTTGATATATGGCACGTCATGTAATTCTTCACGGTTTGAGAGATATTCATGTTTGAAGTTTGTACCCCCAATTACTAAGCTAAAACCCCATGGGGTTGGGGCATGGGTCATTGAAAAGTCATAATTAATATTTTTTAAGCTCCTAAAATCCCTCCCACGTTCACTTGTTGAAGCCCCTCTCAACCTAAGCATTTATATAAATTGTGATCCTCATTTCCTCCTTATGTAAGGGATTTCGCCATAAGGTTCAAAAGCTGAAATTTTTGTGAGGCGAAGCTAAAATCCTGAGGAAGCTTCTGTAAACATTTCAGATGAAGGTGCGCAACATTTTTGGAGATATGATCTGTGGAAGTCAGGTTTTTGCAGGCTCCTGAAATTCATCTCAAAGAAATAACCTTGGTAAAATCGTCATAACTCTCTCTCTGAGTATCGGATTGGAATTCCATAAAAAGTGGCAGATAGTGCACAGTCTATAGTTTTATCTCTATCAATTTTAGAGGCAAATGAAAAAACAATGACACGTGGCACGCCATACAAGTGTGCTCTGCTGAAACAGTCCATAATTAGGGCATTGTGAGAGATTGGGTATAACTCTCCCTTGAAGAATCCAATTTGGGTCAGACCTGTGGCATCGGAAAGATGACTCAGAGGACTACTATAAGACCAAAAATCAGATATTGAGGATTTGAAATAACAGAGATACACCAGATTCAATATCTAGCTCCTAGAAGGCAAGAAAAATCTAGATCATGTGTTGTCAAGGGTTGCAAAGGACCAAAATTTATACGGTAGAAAATCAAAGCAAGGTGCAGAAGAGGGTAGCATGACAAGAGCAGCAACCAAGGTGCATAACAGCAACAAGAAGTTCATCATATGAAGTCTTCAAGTGGGCAACACTGCATACAATCATTGTAAAGGTATCTTTGTACTAAGTCATTGTAAATACATTATTGTAAAAATTGTACTAGTGTTTATCTGCCAAGGGTTGAAGAGGCAGTGTTGGGAGGTCTAGGATCATCATTAGGTGGTTGTGTCAAAGTTGGGGTTATGGTCTAGTATATCTTCTTCTTCTACACCATTCTATATCATTGTAAATTTTACCATTTTCCCTGATACAAGAGTCCATTCTTCTTTTATTCTTCTATAGGGTGGTAGGGTGGTGCTAGGGTGAGTTGTAGCTCATTAGGTGTTGGGGCATCCATTCAGTTGACTACTGAAGAATCTTGGGCGTTGGAGTGTCCATCCAGTGGGAGTTGGAGAAGAATGCTTTTCTAGATTCTAGGAAGTTGGAGCTTTATTTTCAATTGGAGTTGAATATTAAAGAATTATTAGAAAAGCATTAGGTGGTTTTTGTCCTGAAGTGGGTTTCCACCTTAAAAATTGTACGCATTTGTGTTCCTCTTGTTTGTTGCTATCATTGTACAAACACTGATAATAATTGAAGATTGACTAATGCTCTAATTGAAAGATCTTTGATTCACCCCCACTCTCTCAGTATTTCCAACAGAGTCAGTTGTAGGAAAATTCCAAAAACTATTATAGTTTCAGCCTAAAAATGCATGATATATATTCATATTTCTCCTTTAAAAATATCAAATATAAAAAAAATTCTCCAAAAAAAAACACCTCATATAAAATTTCATATAATTAATCATTTATTCCCAAAATAAAATTGAAGAAAAAAAATATTTTGAAATTAGGAAATTGACTTTCAAACTGTATAAATCTCATATAAACTTCCATATGTTACTCATATTATATCACATAATGATTTCCATGTGTCATTGTTATATAATATATACATGATCCTAAACATGTATTTGATAGTACTTTAATTTATATGGATTTTATAGGACTTTAATTTATATGGAAGAAGATGTAAAGTTATAAATTGAATGGTTATACATTCTCAACATGAAAGTAACTAAGCTAAGGAATCAAAGGAATCAAATAATAGGACATGTTAAGGTTCAATGGAGGCACTGCAAATAGGATGATATGATTTGTCAAACATGAAGATGAACAAGGTAAAAAATCAAGTAATTGGATATGTCAACATTCAATAGAGACATTACAAATAGAGTGAGAAGATCTTGGAACTAAAAGATACCATGGTGGAGAAATATCCAAAAAAAAAGGGATCAAAGGAATCAAATAATAGGACATGTTAAGGTTCAATGGAGGCACTGCAAATAGGATGATGTGATTTGTCAAACATGAAGGTGAACAAGGTAAAAAATCAAGTAATTGGATATGTCAACATTCAATAGAGACATTACAAATAGAGTGAGATGATCTTGGAACTAAAAGATACCATGGTGGATAAATATCCAACAACAAAAAAATCAAATTCGAAATTTTTCTGAAGTTAGTGCTAATAACTTATTTTGACCATGTGATATAGATGGTATGTTATGTAATTGATTTGTATATATACGAATTAAGTGTTAATTTATATGTGATTGGTATTAAAAACATTTATATTATATATTTTTTACATATTAAATAATTATGTGAAGAAGTGTATTTTATAATCTAGTTTGAGAGGAGATACACTGAAGGAATGGTGGAGAAATGAGAGTGCTCCAAGAAATAGGTAGCTAGGGTTTGAAAATTTAGATCAGGAAATTTGCAGGTCTTCGACTACTGGTTTAGCGATGGTGGCCTCCTCGGGAGGGGGGGGAAATCCCTCCTACTGCAATGTCACCAGCGGCGATCAATCTACTAGACAACAGCAAACTGGAACTTCTCAAAAGAGAATAAATCCGATTTTGGGAGCAGAATGGCAAGCAAAAACAAAGGGGCAATGTTTGCTAAGAGCTGTGAAGAAACCAAGATTTTTCATTCCAGCATCTAAGTTGGATGAATACAGAAGCTACATGAAGAAACACGCATTAATATGTAAGTTTATTGGTATTTGGCCTACAGAAAAAGATTTGTTAAAATGGATATAAATAAAATGGGAGCCTAAGGGTCACATTGATCTGAAATTTGGGGCTAAGGGTTTTTTTACAGTTATTTTTACTAACCTATTAGACAAAGAACGCATTTTTGAGGGAGGGCCATACTTTTATAATAATGCAGGGCTTTTTCTCAGACAGTGGGAGGAATGTTACAATCCAGATCAAGAACAATTTCTTGCTGCACCTGTCTGGGTTTGGTTATTTGGCCTTCCAATGGATTTCTAGGATCTGGACATATTGGAAGGTATAGGAAATTCTTTAGGCAATTTTTTTAAGATAGCAGAAACCACTCGCTGTGGCCGTTATACTTCTTTTGCTAGAATTTGTGTATATATGAATATATCTGAGCCATTGCCTGAAATGATTGAATTGGAATACGAAGAGAAGATCTGGCCTCAGCTTCTTGACTATGAACATATCCCTTTTCGATGCCAGAGATGTCATGAGTATGGGAATCTGTATAAATCATGCCCTTTAAATGTGACTAAACAGCAACCCTTTCGTCAATCTACACCTAACAAATAGAGTTGCCAGCGAGAAAATGGCTTTGACACAGTAACAAATAAAAATCATAGTAACAGAGTTGCAAATAATGCTCAAAACCAGAGTATTTTTTAGAACCCTCCAGTCCAGAAATCAGCAACAAATTGGTATGAAATCTTGCAGGAAGAGGGTGAACCGTCGACTATTGAAATCATGGAAGAAGGTTAAGAGCCTGGTCAAGAGGTGGTGACTCCAAAAACTCTGTCAATAAAACGAAAAGCAGCCCAGGACAATGTTGAGACTCAAGAGAGTAGTATGCTAGAACTAAAACCTATGGATGTTGAAAAAAATAAAGATAACCTAAGTGTTGAAGAAAATTTTTTGAAACGCTTTTTGTACGAATGGAGGAATCTGGATGACAAGTTTATTCTGGCAGATCAAAAGAAACTGTACAAAGAAACCTTCGAACATTATTTTACATCTCAAGCGCACAAGGAAGTAGAAGAAATTAAACAAGCTATTGGGAAGAATGTTAATACTCAACCGAAACCATATAAAAAATGAGGAAGAAGAACCTTACAAGAATCAATACAATTGGTTGGAGAAATGTTGATTAATACAGGAAATATAATATTGTTAACAACAGTATTCCAACAACTACCAAAAATTACCTAATGAAAGTAATATCCTGGAATATTAGAGGCCTTAATAGTAAAGGCAAACAAAGATATATGAAAGAAAGATTGAAAGCTGAGAAACCCCGGGTAATGTTAATTCAAGAAACAAAGGTTTCAGGTCAGAAGCTCCAAAATATCATTCAATCTTTTAAAATCCAATTTGAGGTAATGGAAATTGACTCTATAGGTATGGCAGGGGGAATAGAAATTGTATGGAATTCAGCAGAAATAGTAGCAAAAGGTTGGATGGGTCTTCCTAGAATTCTGACTGGTAATTTTCGACAAATTGGATCAGAAGAAAGGATTCTCATATAAACTGTTTATGGGCCTCCAATTCCAGGAGAAAGAGAAGAGTTCCTTCAAAGTATAAGGGCTTTGAATAATATGCATCAAGAGAAATATTGGCTTATTGGGGGATATTTTAATATGATTTTAAATTTGACAGAAAAAAAAAGGAGGAATAAGAAGAGAAGATCCAGAAATGGAGCTTTTCAGAGATTTGTTAACAGATCTGCGTTTTGTAGATATTCCCACGGTGAATGGGAAATTTACTTGGAATAATAGATGTGGAGAACAACATGAAGTAGCATCACGTTTGGACCGCTTTATTGCCTCGGAAGCTCTGGTAAGTTTAGATGTCTATTATGAGGCAGAAATTTTACCTATGCTTGGATCAAACCATTGGCTGACTCGAATAGATATAGATGTAAAAGAAGCTCCGAAAACAAACCTTTTCGATTTGATTTATTTTGGTTAAGAGATCCAAGATTTCTGGAAAATGCTAAAAATTGGTGGAATTATAATGAGATTATTAGAAGAAATAAGATGCATTCTTTTCAGTTAAGATTAAAGCAATTAAAAGAAGAAATAAAACGGTGGAATAGAGTATAATTTGGAAACATTCAGTAGGATCAGATTATATTAAAAGATAAAATGCAAGATATTCAACAAAGAATAATCCTTCATGGCAGAACAGAAGCACTAGCAGTTGAAGAAGGTAATACACTTAGTTTGCAAGACGAACGTAGGTAATAGGAAGAGATCTTATGGAAGCATAAATCACAGATCCAGTGGCTAAAGGAAGGTGAGAGAAATACAAATTTTTTCCATAAAACAATGATACAAAGAAAGCAACATAATATAATTTTCTCGTTGAAAGATCAAAACGGTAATAGACTGCTTAGACATGAGGAAATGGAAAAGGAGCTGGTTTATCATTTCAAAAATTTACTTACAGAATCTAATCATAATAGACAAGCAGCGATTGATAAAATAATTGCTCATATCCCGACAGTGGTTACCAGAGAACAGAACTTAGCTTTGCTACGGGAAATTAGTTTGCAAGAAGTTGAAGAAGTAGTCATGAATATGCCTAGGAATAAAGCTCCTGGATCGGATGGCTTTACTGCTGAATTTTTTAAAGCCTTTTGGAGTTTTATGGGTCACGATATTCTAGAAGTAGTTGAGGAATCAAGGAGAAATTGGAATGTCTATCCAGCCCTAAATGAAACTTTCTTAACTCTTATACCTAAACAGGAAAATTCAGATACCCCTGTTGGTTTTAGGCCAATTGATCTCTGTAATGTAATTTATAAAATTCTATCAACAATTATGTTAAATAGACTCAAGCCTCTTTTGCCAAGGCTGATTGCTCTGGAACAGACTGGTTTTGTCAAAGGTAGACAAATCTTAGACATAATTGTGACTGCCTAGGAAGCAATTCATTCATTAAAGACCCTGAAAATGAAAGGAATGCTAATCAAATTAGACTTTCTAAAGCGTATGATCGCATTAATTGGCATTACTTGATAGAGGTTCTCAGAAAGTTTGGCTTTGATGACAGATGCTTATAATGGCTACGGTCTTTTATCTCTTCTTCAAATTTCTCCATTTTACTCAATGGTATCTCGTCCCAACTGTTTAATATTACTCGAGGCCTCCATCAAGGAGATCCTTTATCTCCATTCCTATTCATTATATATACTGAAGGATTGGGCAGGTTAATCAAGGCTCATATTGTTGAAAGGAAGTTACAGGGTTTAAAGCTATGGGGACTTGATCTTCCCCTAACACACCAACGGTTTGTAGATGATATTCTATTATTTTTTCAGGCTTCGGTGAAAGAGGCTAAAGCTATTTTAAAGATCCTGGAAATCTTTATGGAAGCATCAGGTACTCAAATTAATAATGATAAATCAAATTTTTATTTCTTTATCTCCAATACTACAACTCAAAATTTCTTAGCCAGAACTCTTGGGTTCAAAAAAGGTTCTTTTCCTATGAAGTATTTGGGAATGATTTTAAATATTGCTCCAGTAAGAATTGCAGAGTGGATGGATCTCATTATAAAAATTGAGAAAAGAATACATAATTGGGAATTTCGAGTGTTGAATGCTCCTAGTAGAATCATTATATTAAAATCAGTTCTTCAATCCCTTCCTCTTTATCAGTTATCAGGGAGAGCTTGTCCTAAAGGTATTTGTAATCAATTAGTTATTCTCTTCAAGAATTTTCTATGGCAAGGTGCTCAGGCCAATAGGAAATGGGCTCTACTAACATGGTAAAAACTTATTAAAATAAAATCTGCAGGAGGATTGGGACTGCGAGACCCCTTAGTTTTAAATAATGTAATGGGTGCTAAACTGTGGTGGCTATGGATTCAAGGAGAGCATGATCTCTGGAAGAGTATATGGGAAACAAAATATGATATGCCACATTCAGTTACAGGTAAATTAAAAGTGGATATACTACCAAATGGATCTTCAATTTGGAATCTTGCAGCAAAGAACAGGCACATATTTTGATCTCATAGTTTCTGGGAAGTGAGGGAAGGTAGAACAACACTCTTTTGGGAAGATTCATCGCAGCAGAGAGAAAAACTGTTTAGTAGACTTGATTTAGGAGAAATATTTATTTTTACTAATACTCCGAACTGCAGACTAATAACAATTATTGGTGTCAACAAAAGAATAGTCAGTGGAGAAAATGGAAGGAGAAAATCCATTGGCCAGAAGCTCCGAAAACGGGACAATGGGCCAACTTAGAAAAAGAACTAAAATCAAGGAAAATTTTCCAAGCAATTGGTTCTGATATTCTGAGATGGGGTTATCAGATAAAAGGGATATTCACTATAAAGGAACGATATCATATTCAATCTCAAAATGCTCTTAATAAAGAAATAATGATATGGAAGAAAATTTGGGCATCAAAACATTGGCCAAAAGTAGAATATTTTCTCTGGTTATTAAGTCATTATAAAATTCTGACATGGGAAAATCTGCAGAAGCGAGGAATGTATGGCCCATCTAGATGTTATATGTGTCGTACAGCAAATGAAACAATAGAACATCTTCTTAATAGCTGACCAATCATATAGACTCTATGGAGACGTCTAGAAAATATATCCAGACAAATAGATAGAGACAATATGAATATAAATGAAACCATTAGAAATTGGCGTAAAGGAGGATTTAAATGTGAAGTGCTGAACAGAGCCTGGAGATTATCAATTGGGTTTCTTCTCTGGAGCAAATGGAAAGAAAGGAACCATAGTATTTTCAGAGATGAAGAATAAATTGTAGAAATTATATGCACTAAGCATGCATATGTCCAAGATCCACCTGATCTCACACTATTTAACTTTATGCAAGATACTGAATCCATTCCACTTGCTAATCTTTTTCGGAAAAATTAATTGCACACACATGTGAAGCATAAACAAAAATATTCAATCTCATATAACACAGTTTTTAACTAGGAAAGCCTGAAGCTGAAAACCCCAACTATATATTATGTAACATGGAGATCATATGACAATCTCATACAAACATACAAAGCTTATCACAAGACCTCAGTACAGTACAATCGTCATACACTAATCAGGCCTAATCTTGCAAATACATGCACCGATCTTTGCCACCTGCTAGCTTGCCTCCACTGCACAATATCTGTTGAAGAATAGCTCTTAATGAATTCGAATTACTCCATCCTTGACTGCACAATCCTCATTGGCATCTCCACTAAGTGTTGGATGCAATCAATGCATCACTATAGTCACAACAGATAATCTATCTTGCCCTTTCACCTATCTCTCCACTGGTCTCCACTGAAACTGCCATGCATTGTAGTTAACTAATGTATTCTTTAGTTGATTAATGAGTTATTATTTATGAATTAATTAACTAAATAATTCACACCACTCTCACTAGTGTATCAATCAGTTAGACTAGATACAACTAGCTCAACTGAGTCTAACTAAGTTAAACTAAATACAACTCCATAACTACTTCTTCCAACTATGTCATAACTCTACCACCTGAGTTCTAACTGATTCCTCCATGCATTAGCTCCAATAAACCCTCAGGAATAGCGTAATTCCTTCTATCAGCTGATGTGCCACATGTGTGCACTAAACTGAAGTGCTCCAAGAGAATAAGTTGTTGTTTAGAGTCTAATTATTATTAAGAGCTAATAATAATCGACATGCATATATTTTTAAATTGACGATCTATAAATATACTTCGCCCAATATTCTAAAAATAGAATTTCATCTATTTTTCCAACTTGATCAACCATCCACAAATAGCATCCTGCAATGTCTAAAATATGATCGACATGTCTAAAAATAGACTTGCGCCAAAAATAGCCTATGGGCCCACTTAGTGAAGGCAACTCTTTTCACTAAGCTCATCATCTTGTTGAATCCCAACACTCCCTCTCAACAAGATAGGGATTATCCTTCACCCTGATCCTGCCTCTATGGTATTCGAATTTGCTCCTAGTGAGCGCCTTCGTCAGAATATCTGCATCCTGATCCTCCGTGGGAATGTACTGAAGCAAAATGATATTCTACTGCACACAATCTCTAATATGATGATGCCAGATATCAATATGTTTATATCTATCATGAAACACAGGATTAACAGAGATTTTAATGCAACTCTAATTATCACAATGAATCACCGTGGGATCTAAATTTGAACCGAAAAAACCAACCAGAATCTTCCTCATCTAGATAGCCTCACATGCAACTAAACTTGCTGCCATGTATTCCACTTTAGCTGAACTAAGTGCCACATATATTTGTTTCCTGTTGTACCAAGAAACTATCGTAGATCCGATACTAACAATCCCTCCTGATGTGCTCTTTCTGTTTGTTGGGCTTCCCGCCCAATCTGCATCCGTGAAGCCATGCAACTTCGCTTCATCCATATATCTTTACCATAAACCATACTCATATGTGCCCCTGAGATATCTCAATACATGCTTGCCTGCCTTCCAAAAGAGCTTGGTAGGCTTAACCATTGCTTGTGAAAGCTGGTTAACTGCTTAGCATATGTCCGGTCTTGTATTGAATAAATACATGAGCGAACCCACCAACTGTCAATAAACAGTGGCATCCACTACCTCTTCCAATGTAGCATCCTCTTTCTTCCAATTTTCTGGAAGAGGAGTGTCGATAGGCTTGCAGCCTTGCATGTGAAACTTCTCCAGTATCTCCCAAGCATACTTGCCTTGAGACATAAACAGTTCACCTTCCCGCTGCCATATTTCCAATCCAAGGAAATAATGAAGGAGGCCTAAATCCTTCATCTCAAACTCCTTTTCAAGATCTGTCTTGCATGAGTGTATAAACTGCTCATCACCTATTAGTATCAAATCATCAACATAAAGTACAATGATTAAAATCTTACCCTCAACCACAATTTGGTACAGGTTTGCATCCGCCTCACTCTTGGTGAAGCCAATTCCAGTGAAATAGCTGTAGATCCGAGTGTACCAAGAACGGGGTGCTTGTTTCAGCCCATACAATGCTCTTTTGAGCCTGCACACATGAGACTCACTGCTGAAGATCTCAAATCCTCCAGGCTGCTCAATGTACACCTCTTCCTCAATGATCCCATTAAGGAACGCAGTCTTCACATCCATCTGATGAATGTGCCAACCCATTTGCATTGAGAGAGAAAGGATGGTCTGTATGGAAGAATACCGTGCGACAGGTGCAAAGGTTTCTTCATAGTCAATCCCCTTAATCTGTGAGAAGCCCCAGGCAACAAATCTTTCCTTATACTTCTTGATTCTCCCATCAGCAGCTTGCTTTAACTTGTAGATCCATCTTGATCCTACAACTGATTTTCCCACAGGCCTTGGAACAATCTCCCAAGCACTGTTTCTAACAATGGAGTCATACTCCTCCACCATGGCATATACCCATGTGGGCTCCTGCGCTGCTTTTTCAAAAGAAGATGGCTCTTTCACAATACACTTGCTCATAAGAGCCATGTATCCAGCATATCAATCAGGTGACTATCTTTGTCTATGCTGTGATGTAGGAACTCCTACATTCTATGCCGCATCCACCTTCTGTCTCTCAGCTTCTGTGGTACACTTTCTTCCTTGTCTGATGTTTGGTTCTGCATGAGTGGACTCCTCCACTCCATGAATCTCCTCCTGTGGCTCATCCACATCCAGAGGCGCATCTTTGGGAACAAGAAGTTCCTCCTCCGCATGCAAGTGTACCTCCCTCTCAAGCGACAACTTCATGGTTTTCATCTCATTGAATTTTATATCCCGTCACATAACATTCATCCGACTGTTTGGAAAATACACACGATAGTTATGGGGTGTTTCTGTGTACCCCACAAATATCCCAACTTCTACAGTCGGCTCCAACTTCTTCCTGGCATCCTTCGTCACATGAATGTAAACAAGTGAGCCAAAAATCTTCAAATGAGAAATATCAAGCTTTTTACCAGTAAAATCTTCCTCGGGTGTACTCATGCCAAGTACTCTATGAGGACAATGGTTTTTCACATAAACTTCAATGTTGCATGCTTCCGCCCACAAGTGCATCAGTAGGCCCTGGTCATGCAGCATCACTCATGCAACACCCATGATCGTTCTGTTCTTTCTCTCCGCGACCCCATTCTGTTGTGGGTTATGAGGCACTATGAGTTCTCTTTGAGTTCCTTCTTTGCTACAGAAGTCTTGGAATTCACCAGAGATGTATTCACCACCATTATCGCTCCTTAGAGCTTTCACCTGCTTCCCCGACTCCTTCTCCACCAATGCCTTGAACTCATAGAACTTTGAGAACTTTTCACTCTTCTTTTGCATGAAGAAGATCCAGCATCTATGAGAAAAGTCATCAACAATATCACATAATACCTGTGTTTCGTTGTTGAAGCAACTAAGAATGGTCCACACACGTCTGTGTGAATTCTCTCCAGGATCACCGAAGCACGGTTCTCCTTCTCATGAAAAGTGGTCTTCGCAACTTACCCATTGTACATCATTTGCACTGATCTAACTGCGCAAGAGTACCCTTGGGAATTCTAGTAGAAATTTGCTGCAAAATATTCAAAGCACCATGGTGAAGATGGCCCAATCTCATATGCCATAACTCGCCCTCATCCCGGCTCACCACTTCTTTTGCTTTGCCCACCATTGTAGCGCAACCACCTACCTCTAGCTTGTAGATATTCTTAATTCAAACCCCTATCTTCTTGGTTTGACCCGTTGTTTTATGTCAAAGGGAAGCTTTTCCAACATCATAACCTCTGTCTTCTAGCATTGCGACTAAGAACAAGTTCTTCTTTAGACCTGGAATATGCATGAAATTCTTCAACAAGAATGGATTACCCGACTCCCTCTCAAAGGTAATGGTCCCAATGCCTGTCGCACTGTATCGACCATCATCGCCCATCTCTATATGCATCTGGAGGTCCTTCTCCTCCAAGTCACTAAACAACTCTTTGTCTCCCGTCATATGGAAAGATGCACCACTATCAAGATACCACACCGATACCATGCAGCTTGAAACCAAGCATGCGATCAAGGAAAAATCCAACCCAAATTGTGAGGCTAAGGCCTCTCCAGCTGCAAATCCAGTAGCCTGCTTATTCTTCTTCTTCTGTGGACAGTTAGTGGCGAAATGTCTATGCTCATGACAGTGAAAACACTTCACTTTGGACAAGTCATGCTTCTTACCTTTCGCATCGGATTTAGAAGGATTTTTCTTCCCCTTCCCTTTCCTTGCTTTGGTAGCCAAAGTGAAATTCTCTTCATCTTCATTCTTTGATGAAGATCCATCCCTGGTACCCCGCCTTATCTCCTCTTGCACAAGATCCGACCAAAGTCGCTCCCATCCTGGCAGTTTCTCCCGTCCATTGATAGATTTTTCGTAGCTATGCCAACTCTTTGGAAGCCCAAGCAGAGCCAAGCTCACCAAGTCTTATTCATCAACAGTAACCCTCACACTTCCCATCTCATCCCTGCAGTGGACAAACTTTGTGAGGTATTTTGGAATATTTTCGCCTTTCTCCATTTTTATTTTTATGAGCTTGTCTTTAAGTGCCAACTTCCTCTGGTCACTTCTGCTTTCGAACAAGTCTATCAAAGCCTTCCACATTAAGAAAGGAGTGGTTTTCCTATGAATTCTAGACACAATGTGGTCGTTCACACCTTCCAACAGAATACTCCTCGTCTTTGTTGTCTTATTTTTCCATGCATCAAGTAATGCAACATTGTTAGATCCCGGCTTAGGAACATCACTATCGATGAACTCCTTCAGCCCATTATCCTCCAGCCCCACCTCCATCTTGTCCTTCCAGGCTATCTAATTCGAGCTCCCATTAAGGGCATACTCCAATCTCAACCCATTGAAAGACATTTCAATATATACTCGATTTCTGCACCAAGAATCTTCTGTTGCAAATTCGAATTGTCCACCAGCACAAACTCACTTCACAATTGCAATATTCAATCAACAATGCTCCAATACCATGTATAAATTATATGCACTAAGCATGCATATGTCCAATATCCACCTGATCTCACACTATTTAACTTTATGCAAGATACTGAATCTATTCCACTTGTTAATCTTTTGCAGAAAAATTAATTGCACACACATGTGAAGCATAAACAAAAATATTCAACCACACATAACACAGTTTTTAACCAGGAAAGCCTAAAGCTGAAAACCCAAACTATATATTATGTAACATGAATATCATATGAAAATATCATACAAACATGCAAAGCTTATCACAAGCCCTCAGTAAAGTACAATCGTCATATACTAATCAAGCCTAATCTTGCAAATCCATGCACCGATCTTTGCCACCTGCTATCCTGCCTCCACTACGCAATCTCTACTAAATAATAGCTCTTAATGAATTCGAATTACTCCATCCTTGAATGCGCAATCCTCATTGGCATCTCCACTGAGTGTTGGATGCAATCAATGCATCACTATAGTCATAACAGATATTCTATCTTGCCCTTTCACCTATCTCTCCACTGGTCTCCACTGAAACTGCCATGCACTGTAGTTAACTGATGTATTCTTCAGTTTATTAATGAGTTATTATTTATTAATTAATTAACCAATTAATTCACTCCACTCTCACTAGTGTATCAATCAGTTAGACTAGATACAACTAGCTCAACTGAGTTTAACCGAGTTAAACTAAATACAACTCCATAACTACTTCTTCCAACTGTGTCATAACTCTGCCACTTGGGCTCTAACTAAGTCCTCCATGCATTAGCTCCAGTAAAACCTCAGTAATAGTGTAATTCCTTCTATCAGCTGATGTGCCACATCTGTGCACTGAACTGAAGTGCTCCAAGAGAATAAGTTGTTGTTTAGAGTCTGATTATTATTAAGAGCTAATAATAATAGACATGCATCTATTTTTAGATTGACGATCTATAAATAGACTTCGCCCAATATTCTAAAAATATAATTTCATCTATTTTTGCAACTTGATCAACCATCCACAAATAGAATCCTGCAATTTCTGAAATATGATCGACATGTCTAAAAATAGACATAGTCTAAAAATAGACTTGCGCCAAAAATAGCTTGCGGGCCCACTTAGTGAAGGCGACTCTTTTCACTAAGCTCATCATCTTGTTGAATATCAACACTCCCTCTCAACAAGATAGGAATTATCCTTCACCCCGATCCTGCCTCTATGGTATTTGAATTTGCTCCTGGTGAGCACCTTCGTCAGAATATCTACATCCTAATCCTTCGTGGGAATGTACTGAAGCAACATGATCTTCCACTGCACACAATCTCTAATATGATGATACCGAATATCAATATGTTTAGATCTGTCGTGAAACACAGGATTAACCGAGATTTTAATGCAACTCTTATTATCACAATGAATCACCGTGGGATCTAAATGTGAACCGAACAAACCAACCAAAATATTCCTCATCCAGATAGCCGCACATGTAGCTAAACTTGCTACCATGTATTCCGCTTCCGTTAAACTGAGTGCCACGGATCTTTGTTTCCTGCTATACCAATAAACTACCATAGATCTGATACTGAAAATCCTTCCTGAAGTGCTCTTTTTGTCTGTTGGGCTTCCCGCCCAATCTACATCCGTGAAGCCATGCAACTTCACCTCATCCATCTGTTTGTACCATAAACCATACTCATATGTGCCCCTGAGATATCTCAATACATGCTTGCCTGCCTTCCAAAAGAGCCTGGTAGGCTTAACCATCGCTTGTGAAAGTTGGTTAACCGCGTAGCATATTTCCGGTCTTGTATTGACTAAATACATGAGCGAACCCACCAACTGTTGATAAACAGTGGCATCCACTACCTCTGCCGATGTAGCATCCTCTTTCTTCCAATTTCCTAGAAGAGGAGTGTCGATAGGCTTGCAGCCTTGTATGTGAAACTTCTCCAGTATCTCCCGGACATACTTGCCTTGAGACAAAAACAATTCACCTTCCCGTTACCATATTTCCAATCCAAGGAAATAATGAAGGCGGCCTAAATACTTCATCTCAAACTCCTTTGCAAGATCTGACTTGCATGAGTGTATCAACTGCTCATCACTTGTTAGTATGAAATCATCAACATAAAGTACAATGATTAAAATCTTACCCTCAACCACAATATGGTACAAGTTTGCATCCGCCTCACTCTTAGTGAAGCCAAGTCCAGTGAAATAGATATAGATCCGAGTGTAACAAGCACGGGGTGCTTGTTTTAGCCCATACAACACTCTTTTGAGCCTACACACATGCGACTCATTGCTGAAGATCTCAAATCCTTTAGGCTGCTCAATGTACACCTCTTCCTCAATGATCCCATTAAGGAACATAGTCTTCACATCCATCTGATAAATGTGCCAACCCATCTATGCTGAGAGAGAAAGGATGGTCCGTATGGAAGAATATCGTGCGACAGGTGCAAAGGTTTCTTCATAGTCAATCCCCTCAATCTATGAGAAGCCCCGGGAAAAAAATATTTCCTTGTACTTCTTGACACTCCCATCAACAGCTTTCTTTACCTTGTAGATCCATCTTGATCCCATAAATGATTTTCCCACCAACCTTGGAACAATCTCCCAAGCACTGTTTCTGACAATGGAGTCATACTCTTCCACCATGGAATCTACCCATGTGGGCTCCTACGCTGCTTATTCAAAAGAATATGGCTCTGTCACAATACACTTGCTCATAAGAGCCATGTATCTAGTATATCGGTCAAGTGACTGTCTCTGTCTGCGTTGTGATGTAGGATCTCCTACATTCTGTGCCGCATCCACCTTCAGTCTCTCAACATCTGTGGTACGCTTTCTGCCTTGTCTGATGTTTGGTTATACATGAGTGGACTCCCCCACTCCATGAATCTCCTCCTATGGCTGATCCACATCCAGAGGCTCATCTTTGGGAAAAATAAGTTCCTCCTCCGCATGCAAGTGTAGCTCCCTCTCAAGCGACAACTTCATGGCTTTCACCTCATAGAATTTTATATCCCGTCGCATAACAGTCATCCAACTGTTTGGAAAATACACACGATAATTATGGGGTGTTTCTGTGTACCCCACAAATGTCCCAACTTCTGCAGTCGGCTCCAACTTCTTCCTAGCATCCTTCGTCACATGAATGTAAACAGGTGAGCCAAAAATCTTCAAATGAGAAATATCAGGCTTCTTACCAGTAAAATCTTCCTCGGGTGTACTCATGCCAAGTACTCTATGAGGAAAACGGTTTTGCACATAAACCACAGTGTTGCATGCTTCCGCCCACAAGTGCATCGGTAGGCCTTGGTCATGCAGCGTCGCTCGTGCAGCACCCACGATCGTTCTATTCTTTCTATTGAAGAGGTAAATCCCCTCTGCGGACAGAGGCGATCCCTACTAGCCCAGAACGGGTCTAGAAACAATCATCAAATGATACAGCGCAAGTTCCTAATTGCGAATAAACTAACCAACGATGGAGGCCTACCTGGAGTCCAACGCTATGATTCGTAGAAGAAATAGTGTTCCCATTCCTTAGCCTCGGCAGATCATGATCCCCACGATCTCCGTGAATGGACACCTGCACATGCAAGAAACAATACGAATACAAGCATAAAATCCAGAATACGCAACTATATATCAGTCAGAAAGGATATAACTCATCATTATCATAAGCGAAAGACAGAGTGGAACCATAACCAGTAGTCATTCATTAATAAACAATCGAAAGAGAGTACAACCAATGTTCTGACGCTGAGGTCTCCTTTGGAGGGGTCTCCAGTAGAACACGTCTCGTAAAGCTTGCCAAGGATGGGACAAGCCTCTCTTAGAGTCTCTTGACGATAGTCTCCTTGATTGAGTTTGGCCTTAAGGGAAGAATGAGGGCTCTTGCAACATTAAGGCTCTTGGGAATTTGAGAACTTGGAGATTCAAGACTTGGGCACTTCCAGACTAGCTTGTAATGGAAATGGGCAAGATTTTATAGATGGAGGAAGGGGAGTTGGGATCCCTATAATCATGGGATTGGCCCTATCATCAAGGAAGCTTCCATGAGAGGTGGCAAACCATTTCCTCTCTATGGAGATCCGTAGCCAAACCTCCCAACTCAAGATAGACAGTAGTCCAGGAATTTGTTAGGACGAAACTTCCGCCATTTATTTTTTTTAAAACACAGCTTAAATTGGCTGGTGCAAGTGCGACTCTGGGATAAAGCGCCAATTGGCGTGCCCTCTTTGAAGGATTCCCCCCATTGGCGCGGGTACTGAACTGGCTACCCACGCCAATGCAAAAAGAGGTGTTTTTATGGTTTTTTAGCAGGAGATGTCTTCAGGGGGATGAAAGTACATGTTCAAGGGAATGCCATGAAATTATTTTCAAGTTATATCACTGCTCACAGGTCACAAAATCAGCCCTCCAATGTGCGAGACGGGGAATGGTAGGGACGGTGACAAATTGTTGTGTAACAGATGCCCCCTAAAGCATGAGGCCCGAGAGAGAGAGAGGGGTGAACTGCTTTATGAGAACGTGTCCAACTGAAAACTCCACCGTCGAAAAACCTGCGTGAAGAAGTACAACTGATGTCTCAAATACATGATATATATGTGGTATGGGCGCAGCCATCCATAATAGAGTATACAATAATCCAGATCCAAGGCATGGACGCAGCCATCCAGTGAGGATCGATAAATAGACTCAGGTATGGTCGCAGCCATCCAGTAAGTGAGTCATGTAAATAGTCATAATAATCCACAATATTGTGGCCTGGATTACAACAGACACAATCCAGGGTCTTGCGCTCCATCTCGACCCGAACAAAGTACAAGTTCAAGCATGTGAATGAGTGGGCTGAAGTCAAACATCCAAGAACATCGCCTGATTACTAGCCAGTGATGAGAGTTGTTAACAGACGCGAGAGGTACCACCAATAATGACGATGGCCCTCAAGGTACTACAGGTACAATCTACGACATGTGAATCAATGAGCTGGCATCGAACACCCATAGAATCACTCAATCGGAGGCCAATGATGAAAACCTCACGTCGAATGCGACGAACCTGCCATTGAGGCATGCAGGCTCCAAGGTACCATAAGGGAGTCTCTAGATCAGCTTCTTAGATAATGAGTTGAAGTCGACAGGAAGTGACCTTGATTGAAGGTGGGCCATAATGTTTCCCACATCATCGACACGAGACAGAGGAGCATGATGTTTTTTTTTTGAATTAGGATCATATGAGAACCAGAGGGAGGTTGATATTTGCAGAGGTCAACTTCTCATGAACATATAACGGCACAAATAGTGGTTTTGGCAGTATTTTACATCAACGGATCAGAGGTCATGGTGACGAGGCAATGAGAAGAGGAGAGGTCAAAAGGGATTATCCAAACCCACGGAGGCAAGTGAAAGAACGAGATGAGATATCCCCAACCCGACACGAATGCAGACAAGTGCCATTTTCAAGAGCGACATACTTCCGACACGACAATGATGATGGTTCCATTTTTCCCCCACCATTTCTAGCGAGTACCTCTTTATTTTTACACAAGCTTGAAGAGGATAGCATATGCTTGTCATATAAGTTCTTCCTTCGGACGAATCCATCCTAGTACATTTAACGAGCCCTAGGAAGGAGAAACTCGAATAACGTCATTACGACTGAATCCAATGTCATCAGGGTTTAACGAGTCTGACAAAGGAAGAACTTGGCGTCTTTTCATGTTTAGAGAGTTTGAAAAGACAGCAGAAAAGTAAACTCCAACGGTCCCTTTTCGTAGATAGTTCCTCATATCCGAAAAGGCAGAAAACTATGTCTGAGAAAACCTCCTAGTCGCAATAGGCTAGGGTATTCCTTTTTCGTAAATAATCTATCCCAGCCCGAAAAAGGGGTAAACGTATACTGGGTAGATGTCATTTCACAACCATTTAACGAGTTCAAAATGACAAGAGTCTCGGCAATCTTTTCAATTTTTAAGAGTCAGAAAAGAGCTGAAATTTGACTCCTCCTGAAGGAACGAGTGGTATAAAGGGTAGCAACTGGTTCCAGTAATGGTGGAACTGCTCAAAACAAGTAAAGGTCAAGAGGCTGGCTAACAAGACCACTCATCATAGCGGTTCCTCAAGAATGGGTAAAACAACTAAGTGAATGCATATGATCGGCCAAGCAGATGGGGACGATGGAATGAGAAAACCAAGGCTCATCTAGTAAAAACAGGCTAATAAAATGGCAATCACAAGGGGTAAAATGGGGAAGGTTTCATTTTTACACAAGCTTGAAATCAGAAAACTCTGCTTGAAGTTGGTTTCATTTTTACACAAGCTTGAAACAAAGATAAACTATGCTTGAAACCGGTTTCATTTTTACACAAGCTTGAAACGGAAACAAAGTATGCTTGAAAAAGTAAGCATGCCCCCAGCATGGTGACTCAATTCGAGGTACATGCCCCCCAAGCTTCAGTCCATATGAAAGGCAGATGGAGTGAAGGTTCAAGTTACGAGATCACGAGAAAGACTCGACTGGGATTTTACGAGAACTTATCAAAGACTCGAATTGAACGGGAACATGTTTCATTTTTTTAACGAGGTTGACACATTAAAAGAACTATCCTAGGACACCCTTGTTTCATGGTTTAAGGAGCTTGACACAAGACAAGGAACTTTGCTCTGACAACCTTGTTTCATTTTTTAAGGAGCTTGACACGAGAAAGGAACCATGCTCCAGCCAGCTTGTTTCATTTTTTAAGGAGCTTGACACAAGAAAACGAACTCTGCTCCGACCAACTTGTTTCATTTTTTAAGGAGCTTGACACAAGAAAACGAACTCTGCTCTGACGACCTTGTTTCATTTTTTAAGGATCTTGACACAAGACAAGGAACTCTGCTCTGACAACCTTGTTTCATTTTTTAAGGAGCTTGACACAAGACAAGGAACTCTGCTCCGACAACCTGGTTTCATTTTTTAAAGAGCTTGACACAGGAAGGGAACCATGCTCTGACAACCTAGTTTCATTTTTTAAAGAGCTTGACACAGGAAGGGAACCATGCTCTAACAACCTGGTTTCATTTTTTAAAGAGCTTGACACAGGAAGGGAACCATGCTCTGACCAGCTTGTGTCATTTTTTAAGGAGCTTGACACAAGAAAACGAACTATGCTCCGACGACCTCATCATAATGAACAAGAAGTCATCGCTTCCAAGAGTTCCACTCCCGATGGAAGGAAAACATCTTGGAATTCAGGACCCAGTGCCCCCAACACCTGATGCATGACCGCATCATCACTGAGCACAGGCACAGGGTAGGTAGCCACATAGTTGACCTACGGTGGGGCAGATACAACGGGTGGATAAAAACCAGGAAGGGATGATGGCGGGCCAGCTGCCACATCAGGACCAAAGAACGAAAGCTGATCAACGGTCACGATCCGTCCTTCATGTGGAAAATAGACCACACGAAAAAGGGAGGAGACAAGCGCTCCCATGGCATAGGTGTAATCGTTCCCTAAGAGCAGATTGAAATCCAAGGGGCCTAGAACAACCATCACGTCCATATGGACGGTTTTACCTCCCAAAGTAACAGGTAACCTTGGAAGGATCCCTAACGGTTGACTCGTTCTTCTGTTAAATGCCAACAGATTCTGCGTAACAGGCGCAAGCGGCGGCGAGCCAAAAGCTTTCCAAGTAGTCGAGGATAGAATACTAACATACGCGCCTTCATCTATAATGGTGCTGGGTACAACCAGACCAAAGGCCTGTATTGTGATCTCGAAAGGCACATAAGACGGAAGGCGGTATCCTGTAAATTGATTCCAATCAAAGGAAGCGACCAAACTACTTGGAAGGGGCTACCATCGAACCAAGAAGGTCTTCCCCTGGTGTTATGGAAGAAGAATAAGCATCCTCCACGACCTCCATCTCGAAGGTGGGAGGGGAATCCTCCGGGACCCCCATCACGGAAGGTGGAGGAGCAACTTCTTGAGGTATATGGACAGGAGAATCTTTCTCCAAGTCCGAGGAATCTGAAGAAACAAGAAGAACATGAGGGGTGTGAAGTCCACTCTCGACGGAAAAGACCTGGTGCACCGTAGACGGGGCCAGCTCAACCGATCCCACGACCAATGGTTGGTTAGGAACGGATTCCTGAATTTGAATTTCCGGGGGAGCGAGATCGACCAAGGATAACTCTTGACCAATCGTTGAATCAGCTGGTGGAGGACTCAAAGACAACTGTTTATAACTAGCCGGAAGGCATGGCGTAGAAACAGTCGGGCTGTCCAACACTCGTTTGGCTTCATCCATATACGGACAAAGGTGAATGGCATGGTGTCCCCCACACAACTTAAAAGGATTAGTAATCTCACCCTGCTTCTTAGGAGATTTACCAGCAGCAGCTGAAGACGTGCCCCTGACCTGACTCCTGGAAGCCAAAGGCAACGGCGGACGACCGTTGGACCATGCTTCGAGCACCTTGGGAATGTCATGGTAGTTTCGAAGAAGATGGTCTCCCGTGCACAACATGCAAGGGAACTTGAATTTCCGTGGAGGGTTGGGAGGTTTATCAAGAGGAGACTTCTTAGGCGCGATAGCCGCAGAGCTAGCCTCTCCTTTATCGGACTTCTTCTTCTTTGTCTTCTTCTTCTTCTTCTTAGCCACCTGGTTACTAGAATCCAGACTTTCACCAGGCGAAGTAGAAGAGGAGGACGCAGAAACAGGCGAAGAAGGGGAGAGGTCCACCTTAGAATCAACATGATGTTGTTCAGGCGGAGGAACTGATTGACCAATAGCTGAGACATTTGAGACCACAGAGGTTGAAAACAACCAAACAGGCAACCCAACAGTTAACCCAGGAAGGGATAACGTTGCCATATAAGGAGCACCAAAATTTCCAAAAGGAGGAAAATGACCAGGATTCCCGTCGGAGGGGATTCCTTGGTTGGTGAACTTTGGAAAAGTTGCCATCAGAAACAATCTTCAAAACAACACCCTAAGGAAACTAACTTTAACCAGGAATATTTCGTGGGAAGTTAATTTTTAAAACATTGAAACAAAACTCTACCGTTTCATATTTTAAGAGTCGAGAAACAGGAAAAAGGTGACTCTATCACTTTCAGATTGGAAACAAGCGTGAAAGGACAAGCGCTTGATGATCCTTTTCAAATTTAAAGATTCAGAAAAGATCAAAATGACTGCTCAGGAATGCTAGGCAAAGGGTGTACCAAATAACCGTGAACTGCAATATACACCTTGCTTTCAAAATGAAAGAGAAATCAACCAAGGACTTAATGTACATGCAAGCAATCTCCCCGAATGTTGTGTCCGGTGTATCACGGGTATAGGGCGGCAGACTCAGCTTCCTATGGATAAAGGATAGAAACCTAGTGGGGTCTCCCTTTATATACGCGACGGTACGGGGAGCACAAGTCCGTACTAGTGCTGTCTAAAGCCAAGAGGAGAACGACAGCTACTAGGTTTAACGACGCCGGAACACGTCTCTAACCTAGACCTCTAAATGTTCATTAATGTTTCAATGCTTCCTTAGGTAGATTGAGTAAATTTTAAGGTTGATCTTCAATTATGTTTCGGTTTCAAGGCCCTACCATATGTCGCATGACAATTCCCTATATGCAGCTATATGAGAAAAGAAAACTTTTCAATTCGATGAATGTTATCTAGTTAAAGGAAGAGTTTCAAAGAATGATGCAACAAACAACAACACTGCAAACGAAATCTTTCCAAACTAGATGACTTTCACTATCCAAAAGTAATTTCAAACATTCAACGATGCGAATAATGCAATGTAATCTATGAAAAATCCTCTTCTTCGAAAACTATGCAATTGTAATCTATGCACAATTTCATTTTCCTTTTCAAATGATAAGAATGCACTCAATGCATTTTTCGATGAAATGAGAATCTACTTAATGCATGCTTTCAATGAAAGAGAATGCACTCATAGAGATTTTTAGCTTTCAATCATTAAACAATGTGATCTAAGTTCAATGATAAATCTCAAAATACTCTTCAATGCAATGTGATCTAATGCATTTTAACGAAAAGAAAACTATGAGACAAAAACTAAAAGAACGCAAATCTTCTTAATTAAAGATGAATGCAAAAGAGATGTAAACAAACACTAAGAATGCAATCGTTGTTTCAAACACTTTGTAACGAAATCCCTCAAAAGGCGACAAGACATATGAGGTCAAACACAAAGAGGACTTCCAAAGAAAGAGATCAAAACAAGGAATTCATTCCCTTTTACATCAAGAAATCATGGAAAGAAGACATTTGAACAATGAGCAATGTAATCTATGCTCATTCAGTGAAAAGATCAGAAGGGAAAGACACACTGGTGAAGGATTAAGGGAAAAAAAATCTCAATTTTCACACACCCTGAAATTGGCTAGACTTGTACATTGACAACTAGCGCCAACTGGCGCGACTTGCACACTGACAACTAGCGCCAATGGCCAATTGGCACAGGTTGCTAACTGACAACAAGCGCCAACGCCTGAAAATGAAAAAACAAAGAATTTCTCCCAACCAAGACCAGACTCACCACTTCAAGCAGAATCCAAAACAAACCCAGAAGCAAAGTACTGACCAAAAGAAGCTTCCAAACAAGGGTAAACCCTAGCACCTACAGGAAATGGCACAACTGTCTGGCTGTAATCCACGCCGGACAGGGAATGGCGCGAGTGATGAACTGGAAAACTGCGCCAACTGGCGCGACTGTCAGGGCTAAACTCGCGCCAATCAAGACAACTATGAAAAAGTGAAAATTCGGAAAAGCAGAGGTCAGATCTGATCCTCTAGGGCTGAACCAAAATCCAAACACTTAGAAAAGAGCCAGCCAAAAGAGCCAATCAAGCAAGGAGAATCAAGAAACAACCGAAAAGACAAGACAGTACTCCAATTTGTTCAGTTCATAAACTAAACCGGAGATCAACTGAAGCAGCGTTGATCTACTCCGCTAATGCAGAGCAAAAGCGTTTCGAAGGCTATCTGGCTGCACTTCAGGCTCCGTCTATAGCTTACAAATCAAACAACAAGCTGAGTCCCCAGCGGAGTCGCCAAATTTTTGAAGAGTTAAATCCCCTCTACGGACAGAGGCGATCCCTACTAGCCGAGAACGGGTCTAGCAACAATCATCAAATGCTACAGTGCAAGTTCCTAATTGTGAATAAACAGACCAACGATGGAGGCCTACCTGGAGTCCAACGCTATGATTCGTAGAAGAAACAGTGTTCCTGTTCCTTAGCCTCGGCAGATCACGATCCCCACGATCTCCGTGAATGGACACTTGCACATGCAAGAAACAATACGAATACAAGCATAAAATCCAGAATACGCAACTATATATCAGTCAGAAAGGATATAACTCATCATTATCATAAGTGAAAAACAGAGTGGAACCATAACCAGTAGTCATTCATTAATAAGCAATCGAAAGAGAGTACAACCAATGTTCTAACACTGAGGTCTCCTTCGGAGGGGTCTCCAGTCGTGCACGTCTCGCAAAGCCTGCCAAGGATGGGACAAGCCTCTCTTAGAGTCTCTCGACGATAGTCTCCTTGCTCGAGTTTGGCCTTAAGGGAAGAATGAGGGCTCTTGTAGCATAAGGCTCTTGGGAATTTGAGAACTTGGAGATTCAAGACTTGGGCACTTCAAGACTAGCTTGCAATGGAAATGGGCAAGCTTTTATAGATGGAGGAAGGGGAGTTGGGATCCCTATAATTGTGGGATTGGCCCTATCTTCAAGGAAGCTTCCATGAGAGGTGGCAAACCACTTCCTCTCTGTGGAGATCCGTAGCCAAACCTCCCAACTCAAGATAGACAACAGCCCAGAATTGCTAAGAGGAAATCCTTGCCGTTTATTTTTTTTAAAACACAAATTTTTAAATTAATGGATGGTGCCACTCGGGGATGTAGCGCCAATTGGCGCGCCCTCTTGAAGGATTTCCATTGGCGTGGGTACCGAACTGGCTACCCGCGCCAATGCAAAAAGAGGTGTTTTTAGGGTTTTTCACAGAGATGTCTTCAGGGGGATGAAAGTACATGCTCAAGGGAATGCCATGAAATTATTTTCAAGAGTCATCGGTCACAGTCACAAAATAAGCCCTCCAATGTGCTGGTGATGGGAATGGTAGGACGGTGACAAATTTTTGTGTTAAACTTTCTCATGACCTATTCGATTGTTATGAGGCGCTATGAGTTCTCTTCGAATTCCTTCTTTGCTACATAAGTATTTGAATTCGCCAGAGATGTATTCACCACCATTATCGCTCCTTAGAGCTTTCACCTGCTTCCCTGACTCTTTCTCAACCAACACCTTGAACTCAATGTGAATCCTCTGCAACGTTTCACTCTTCTTTCGCATGAATAAGATCCAACATCTACGAGAAAAATCTTCAACAAATACTCTGAGCACACAATGATTTCGTTGTTGAAGCACCATCAACTGACCCGTGTGAATTCTCTCCAGGATCACCGAAGCACGGTTCTCCTTCTCATGAAAGGTGGTCTTCACAAACTTACCCATAGTACATCCCTTGGACTGATCTGAATGCGCAAGAGTACCCTTGGGAAGTATAGTATAAATTTAATGCAAAATATTCAAAGTTCCATGGTGAAGATGGCCCAATCTCCTGTGCCATAATTCGTCCTCATCCCAGCTCACCACTTTTTCGCTTGCTCATTCATTGTTTCAGCTATCTACCTCTACCAGGAGATTCTTAATTATAAATCTCATCTTCTTGGTTTGACCCGTTGTTTTATGTCGAAGGAAGGCTTTTCCCTCACTAAAAACAACATCATAACCTCTGTCTTCCAGCATTGCGACTGAGACTAAGTTCTTCTTCAGACCTGGAACATGCATGACATTATTCAACAAGAATGGATTATCAGACTTCCTCTCAAAGGTAATGGTCCTAATGCCAGTCGCACTGTACCAACCATCATCGCACATCTCTATATGCATCTGGAGGTCCTTCTCGTGCAAGTCACTAAACAAATCATGGTCTCCCGTCATATGGAAAGACGCACCACTGTCAAGATACCACACCGATCCCATGCAGCTTGAAACTAAGCATGATATCAAAGAAAAATCCTGCTCAAATTGCGAGGCTAAGGCCTCTCCAGCTATAGATCTAGCAGCCTACTTATTCTTCTTCTTCTGTGGATAGTTAGTGGAAAAATGTCCATGCTCGTGATAGTGAAAACACTTCACTTTGGACAAGTCCTACTTCTTGCCTTTCGCGCCGGATTTAGAAGAATTTTTCTTCCCCTTCCCTTTCCTTTCTTTGGAAGCCAAAGTGCAATTCTCTTCATCTTCATTCTTCGATGAAGATCCATCCTTGGTACTCCGCCTTATCTCCTCCTGCACAAGATCCAACGAAAGTCGCTCCCATCTCGGCAGTTTCTCCCGTCCATTGACAGAGTCTTTGTAGCTATGCCAACTCTTCGGAAGTCCAAGGAGAGCCAAGCTCACCAATTATTATTCATCACCGCAACTCATTACTTCCCAGCTCATCCTTGCAGTGGACAAAGTTCGTGAGGTATTTTGGAATACTGTTTCCTTTCTCCATTTTTATTTTTTTGAGCTTGTCTTTAAGCGCCAACTTCCTCTGGTCACTTCTGCTTTAGAACAAGTCTGTCAAATCCTTCCACATTAAGAATGGAGTGGCTTTCATGTGAAGGTTGGACACAATGTAGTCCTTCACACCTTCCAACAGAATCCTCCTCGCCTTTGCAGTCTTCTTTTTCCATGCATAAAGTAATGCAGCATTGCTAGATCCCGGCTTAGGAACATCGCTATCGATGAACTCCTTTAGCCCATTATCCTCTAGCACCGCCTCTATCCTGTCCTTCCAGGATATGTAATTCGATCTCCCATCAAGGGCATACTCCAATCTCAACCCGTTGAAATACATTTCAATGTATACTCGATTTCTGCACCAAGAATCTTCTGTTGCAAATTCGAATTGTCCACCAGCACAAACTCACTTCACAATTGCAATATTCAATCAACAATGCTCCGATACCATGTAGAAATTATATGCACTAAGCATGCATATGTCCAAGATCCACCTGATCTCACACTATTTAACTTTATGCGAGATACTGAATCTATTCCACTTGTTAATCTTTTGCGGAAAAATTAATTGCACACACATGTGAAGCATAAACAAAAATATTCAATCGCACATAAAACAGTTTTTAATCAGGAAAGCCTGAAGCTGAAAACCCCAACTATATATTATGTAACATGGAGATCATATGACAATATCATACAAACATACAAAGCTTATCACAAGCCCTTAGTACAGTACAATCATCATACACTAATCAAGCCTAATCTTGCAAATCCATGCACCGATCTTTGCCACCTGCTAGCCTGCCTCCACTGCCCAATCTCTACTGAATAATAGCTCTTAATGAATTCGAAGTACTCCATCCTTGACTGCACAATCCTCATTGGCATCTCCACTGAGTGTTGGATGCAATCAATGCATCATTATAGTCACAACAGATAGTCTATCTTGCCCTTTCACCTATCTCTCCACTGGTCTCCACTGAAACTGCCATGCAATGTAGTTAATTGATGTATTCTTCAGTTGATTAATGAGTTATTATTTATGAATTAATTAACTAATTAATTCACTCCACTCTCACTAGTGTATTAATCAGTTAGACTAGATACAACTAGCTCAACTGAGTCTAATTGAGTTAAACTAAATACAACTCCATAACTACTTCTTCCAATTGTGTCATAACTCTGCCACTTGAGTTCTAACTGAGTCTTCCATGCATTAGCTCCAATAAACCCTCAGGAATAGCATAATTCCTTCTGTCAGCTGATGTGCCACATCTGTGCACTGAACTGAAGTGCTTCAAGAGAATAAGTTGTTGTTTAGAGTCTGATTATTATTAAGAGCTAATAATAATAAACATGCATCTATTTTTAGATTAACGATCTATAAATAGACTTCGCCCAATATTATAAAAATAGAATTTCATCTATTTTTCCAACTTGATCAACCATCCACAAATAGCATCCTGCAATTTCTGAAATATGATCACATGTCTAAAAATAGACTTGCGCCAAAAATAGCCTTCAGGCCCACTTAGTGAAGGCGACTCTTTTCACTAAGCTCATCATCTTGTTGAATCTCAACACAAACTATGAATCAAATATGGCAGAAATTAATAGATAATATACAAGAAACTATTTTAATGGAAAGTTGGACAGAGGAAGATTGGCAGACGGAAGGTATTGAAGCTCAAATGCTTGTCAATTTAAATTTAAAACCCCAAATGTTATACAAAAATCTTTGGAAATATAAACCTCCGACCCAAAATATAGAAGATAAGTGGAAGGTTCCTCAGAATGGGTTTATTAAACTCAATTACGATGGTTCTTCAAAAGGTAATCCAGGGCAAGCAGGAACTGGAGGGATCTTTCGAAACTCTCTAAGGGAGGCTTGTCGGGTTTACGCATCAGATTTGGGCTTTGAAACTAATAATGAAGTAGAATTAATGACGGTAAAACAAGGGTTACTGATAGCCATAAGAGAAAAATATCAACGACTCATTATAGAAGGCGACTCTGCAATGGTTACAGCTGTCCTATGCAAATTACAACAAGGTTCAACTTGGGAGAAAATAAGTAAAATTTGGATAACGACGAATCTAATCCAAGAAATAAGTATGTTGCTTAAAGAAATTCAATATCTGATACCAAGACACATTCGAAGAAAAGACAATGAGGTAGCAGATTATTTAGCTAATTGGGGCTGTAAAAATAATGACAGGAATTTGGATGCTAGTCCAAGAGATAGAATCTGGAACATTAAATTACATTCCCTTCAACTTATTATATAAAAATATCTCAGTGGAAGTGAAGATCCTCGATCGGGGTGGGGGAATGACAACATGACATTGCCAAGTGGGAGGTGTGTCAGATGATAATTATACCTTATTAATGGCAAGGGGTGTGGCTCTGCTCACACACTGCATACTTATCATATCAATGCACTTACACCATACCATTAATTGTCTGGACAGACTGGCAGAGTCTCGGCGGCAAGGTAGGAATGTTATATCATTTTCATGTCTTTGTCGAGATTTCATTCCTCTACGAGCTGGAGAAAACCTTTCCAAAGTGCCAAGGGAGCTGACGGGGAACGACGGGTTGCGTTTTTTGAAAGGGTATGTTCTGGTTCCAATCATTATGGCTTCAATTTTAGTTTTTCCTCTGTGACTCAAGACAATGTCTTCTGCAATTTTATCAGGCCATGTAGATCAGTCAGAATTTTCAGGTTCATTCCTTAGTTTTTTTAGCTTGTATGTGATGATAGAGGGGATTCATTTTAATTTCCTACCCTGTTTTCGGAGCCCTGATTCTCAACTGAATTTCTGTATGGGGTTTCAATTCTACCCTTTTCCTTGTGCATGCAGCTTTAGTTATCATTTTGGGTTACATCTGAAGACATATTCTATGCCTCATTCTACTTACAGTAATCTTGCTTACACTCTGACTGTAAATCTATGTATGGTTAGTACTATTGAGTCTGTTTGTTGTGGGCTCATTCTCTATATGGGTTGTAACACAGATTTTTGTTATTCTATCTGTTGCATTTTGAAAATTCTGTCGGTAATGACCTCTGTTAATTTACCTCTTTACGATTATAATTATGACTGAGGTTTTTCGTCGATTCCCAGCTTTCGTTTTTGTCTTCGCAACATTGAAAACCCAACTAAGTCATGGGTCGGTATAATAGTGGTTGAGAAGTCTGTTATGCACTGTCATTTACACTGCCATTTCCTTAACTACAAGAATTCCAACTCTGTCTTATTCCATTGCAATATTAACCGTCTAAGAAATTATTTTCTATTTAAAATTTCCAAGTGTTTGTCCGTGAATGGGTCTAGTCCTTGTCATTTCCTTAACTGCAATAATTCCAATTTACTCTTATTCCATTGCAATATTCATTTTCTGAGCAATTATATTCTGTATCAACTCGCCAAGTGTTTTTCCGTGAATGGGTCTAGTCCTTGCGCTACTGCTCTATCTCATAAGTTACGAAGGCCTCAAGAAGGGATGGTTTGGCCTGTCATTAGCGGGACAAATGAAAACTGTAATCCATACCCCAACATTCTGGTTAACCATATGAAATTGCATAAGGTTTCTAAGTTTTACCTATTGGTTATTGTTCGATATACAGGTTTTTTTCAGTCCAAAGGAGATACAGGGACATTTAGGTCACAATGACAAAAGGAAAGGGAAGGAAAATACATTCAAACCAGGTTTCTGAGACAGGAAGAAGAGAAAGGAAAACAAATCAACAGACCCTTGAAAGTCTAGAAAAAAACTATGAAACCAGAATTCCGATAGATATTCAAAAAATAATACAGGGATGGGAAAGGGATAGTGATGATGAAGAGGATGAAATTAAAAATAAGCAGGAAGGAATATATTTTCTTTTTGACCCAGGCAATACAAGAGGGAGAGTTTCTCTATTTCAACAATCTGTGAAAAATTATTGGAAAATCAAATGTGTGCTTGCAAAAGCATTGTTGAGTACGCAGGAAAAACAACTTAATTCTTCCCTGTTGTTTGAGCTCTAGCAGATGAAACAGGACATGAGGGAAATGAAAAAGGCACAGCTACAAGTTAATGTGAGATTAGCAAGGATGGAGCAGCAACTACTGAACCTGCAGCAAGTTGAGATGCCAGGGTCTACTACAAAAGACCCTGCACCTGTTGATTCATCAGATGGTTAACTTCTTTTCAAGTTACTTTTTTGTATGTGTTTTGAGGATATTAATTTTACTCTATGTTTTATATGTAGTTTCTATGGACATAGTAAAGGATTATTATCTAAGGAAAAAAAATACCAATTTTGGTTGGCTTATAACTCTTTGAGGTGGCCAACAGACCTGGTTTCCTTCAAGCAGGTTGAGGCTACCAAACATTGCATAATTTGTATAGCAACTTGCTCTTTACAAAATAGAAAATAGATAGGACCTACGAAATTTACAAAAAAAAATAATCTAGTTTGAGAGTGATGTGTGATTCCACCATATTAAAAGTAGAGTTGACACATGTTTTTTTAAATAAAATTAAAATATTATTTAAATAAAAAAATCAATGTTGGCTATGATAAAAAAACAAAAATGAATAAATGTTTGATATGTAAGAAATATGATAAAAATATTTCACTCTCACTCAAATAAAATTGAAGAGAAAAAATCTTTTGAATTTGGGAAATTGACTTTTAAACCGTGTAAATCTCTTATAAACTTCCAACATGCTAATATTATAACATATATATTGTTATACAATATATACATGATCCTAAACATGTTATTTATATGGATTTTATAGGACTTTAACTTATATTGAAGAAGATGTAAAGTTTTCAATTGAATTGTTATACATCCTCAACATGAAAGTGACTAAGCTAAAGAATCAAACAAATAGGACATGTTAAGGTCCAATGGAGGTATTGCAAATAGGATAAGATGATTTGTCAAACATGAAGGTAGCCAAGGTAAAAAATCAGGTAATTGGACATGTCAACGTTCAAGAGAGACATTACAAATAGAGTGAGACGATCTCAGAACAAAGAGATACCATGGTAGTGAAAAAAAAACAAAAAAAAAAATTCTAAGTTTTGCTAAAGTTAGTGTTGATAACTTATTTTGACCATGTGATATAGATGGTATGATATGTAATTAATTTGTATATATACAAATTAGGTGTTAATTTATATGTGATTGGTATTAAAAACATTGATATTGTTTACATATTAAATAATTGTGTCAAAAAGTGTATTTTATAATCTAGTTTGAGGGGATGTGTGGTTCCACTATATTAAAAGTGGAACCACACATTCATAAATAATATATATTGTAACTAAAAATAAAATAAAAAATAACTTATTTTGTAATAAATCATATAATTATTTATTTATTCTTAAAATAAAATTGAAGAAGAAAAAATATTTTGAAATTGGAAAATTGGATTTCAAACTATATAAAGTCTCATATAAAGTTCAGTTAGTTGCTAATAGCACATAATAATAATCTCCATGTATCATTGTTATACAATATATACACAATCCTAAACATATATTTGATAGGACTTTAATTTATATGAATTTTATAGGAATTTAAATTATATTGAAGAAGATGTAAAGTTCTAAACTAAATTGTTATACATCTTCAACATGAAAATGACTAAGCTAAGGAATCAAGCAATAAGACATGTTAAAGTCCAATGAAAGCACTCCAATTAGAATGAGATAATTTGTCAAACATGAAAGTGGCCAAGATAATAAATCAAGTAATTGGATATGTCAACATTCAATAATAAAGACATTACAAATAGAGTGAGATGATCTCGGAACTAAAAGATACCATGGTGGATAAATATCCAAAAAAAATCAAATTCCCAATTTTGTTGAAGTTAGTGCTAATAACTTATTTTGACCTTGTGATATAGAATAGATGGTATGATACGTAATTAATTTGTATATATACAAACTAGGTGTTAATTTATATGTGATTGATATTAAAAACATTCATATTATATATTTTTTTGCATATTAAATAATTGTGCTTTCACCATATTAAAAGTAGAGTTGATACATGTTTTTTTAATAAAATTAAAATTTTATTTGAATAAAAAATTAATGTTAGTTATAACAAAAAAACAAAAATGAATAAATGTTTGATATGTAGGAAATATGGTAAAAATATTTCACTCTTACTCGACTATAAATAAAATATTTTGCAACTGAAAGTAAATAAATAAAATCAATTATTTTGCAATTAATCGTTTATTCCCAAAATAAAATTGAAAAAGAAAAAATCATTTGAAATTAGGAAATTGACCTTCAAACCAGTAAATCTCATATAAACTTCCATTAGTTGCTAATATTATAATATTATAGCACATAATGATTTCCATATATCATTATTATACAATATACACACAGGATCCTAAACATGTTATTTATATGGATTTTATAAGACTATAAATTATTATGAAGAATTTTTTCGGTAATAATCGCATACAAATGAACATTGTCGATGCGTTTCGAACCAACCAGTATGGTTCATCATTGGTTCGAAATGCGTCGACAATGTTCATTTGTAAAATTCTTCATAATTTTACTAACAGAAGCCAAAATTTTATAAAAACTATAAATTATATTGAAGAAGATGTAAAGTTTATACATCCTCAACATGAAAGTGACTAAGCTAAGGAATCAAACAATAAGACATGTTAAGGTCCAATGGAGACATTGCAAATAAGATGAGATGATTTGTCAAACATGAAAGTGGCCAAGATAAAAAATCAAGTAATTGGATATGTCAACATTCAATAGATGGTATGCAATATATACAAATTAGGTGTTAGTTTATATGTGATTGGTATTAAAAATATTCATATTATATAATTTTTACATATTAAATATTTGTGTCAAGAAGTGTATTTTATAATCTAGTTTGAGAGCCATGTGTGATTGTGTGATTCCACTATATTAAAAGTAGAGTTGACACATGTTTTTTTTTAAATAAAAATAAAATATTATTTAGATAAAAAATCAATGTTGGCTATAATAAAAAAAAAAATGAATAAATGTTTGATATGTAGGAAATATGGTAAAAATATTTCATTCTCACTCAACCATAAATAAAATATTTGATAACTAAAAAAAATCAGTTATTTTGTAATAAAAAAAGAAAGAAAGAGATGTACAATTCATTCAATTCTTAATATAAATTTAACACACTAAATTTAAAAAATATTACCAATAATAAAAAAAATTCAATATAAATTATAGGTAAATTATTTCAATACCTATATATATATATATATATATATATTGTGTGTGCGAGTGGTTAAATATATAAAACAATTGAAAAAAATAAAATCCTATGTTTAAAAAATTTCAAGTACTATTCTACATTTTGATCTTTTCTAAAGTATATATATATATATATATTTTGTCAATTTTGTATAAAATCCAACAAAGATTTGATAGAATTTTAAGTTTAAATTAAGTCGTCTACACAATCTAAGTGAACAAGCGGATTTCAAGGCTTTAAATCTATTTCTGCATTCAATGATACAATTTAAACCATAGAAAATGATATCTATATATAAATAAATAAATAGAGTCATTTTATCAGAGGATAAAGAGGACCATATCTATTAAAGTGCAATTTTTTTTCAAATTTTGCACTCTAAAATAAATTTACACCACAAAAAAATTATGCTAAATTCGTAATTAAGATAGAGATTGTAAATAGTATGATGCCTAAATATTATGCATATGTTTGGGTAAATATTGTTGTGTTAGATCTAAGATTTTTGTGATTCATAATTTAGAAAAATGTGTTTTTTTTTATTAATCATATCGTTAGCCAACTAATATAGTTTACCTTGTTCTGAAGATTAATTGATTCGAAACGTCAACCAAATCCTAATAATTCAAAACATCGACATATTTTTTATTACATTTTTTTTTTCTAAATATTATTGTATCAAATGCATGTGCACTTGTATTGTATTGTAAAAACTAATAAATATTTTATTAGGTGTTAACTCATGTGGACTTTGTATTGATAACGGGCACATTATATGATGCGCAAAGTTTCTAATAGGAGCGGAAGGCAAAGATTCTAGCTACAAATAATTAATAACTTTAAATAGTTAACAATTTTAATTAATTAGTTTAATTTTCTTGTCTTAGAATTGGATTAGGATTGGATATAAAGCTATGATGTCTTCATGATGTTATATGAATATGAAAATAGTTTCCTAGGAAGCAAGTGGGACTGGTGATGTGATGTGACCAAGGGTTAAAGTGTAAAGAAAAAAATGGCTAACATATCGGACCAGTATGGCCACAAAGAATATGGCCTTCAACTTTCTTTGCCATTATCTTTTGGATTTGTGGAAAGTACCTGATAAATTAAAATAAAATGTTATTACTTTTTAAATTCAATGTCATTTGTATCCTCATTTATGAATAGTTTTACAGTCCTAATTGTTCTCCAGGTGGATGCTTCACAATATATTAAACATATATAACTATAAGGAGCGTAATAATATTAATTGGATTCTGTGGATTGGGTTATCATTTTAATTATAATATATTGATATTATTTACATAAAAATATACAATTAGAACCAGTCTTAATTGTTTTGCATGTGTATGCTTCACGATATATTTAACATATATAACTATAAGGAGCGTATTAATAATGATGGGATTCTGTGGATTGGGTTATCTTTTAATTATAATATATTGATATTATTCACATTAAAATATACTATTAAAAAAATTGTTTATAATTTTAAAATAATAAATATAAGAATATAATTTCTTATCATAAAAATAACCATTACCAACTAAAAATAATAATAATGGTTTCACTTTTTAAAATATAGAGAATTTGTTGTTATATATAACATTAAAATGTTTTTAAAATTATAAATATATTAAGTGGAAATTTCAAATTTTCAAAAAAAAAAATTGTTTTATATTTTGTTTAAGAATTGTGATGATTATGATTTGTTTTTTGTTTTTTTTTTAATTATATATGATTTAATTTTAAAGGAATATGTTTGGGTGGTTGTGATAAGATTTAAAGAGTTGATTTTAGTAAATTCTCATCACATAAAAGTTAGACTCGTCATTGTGAGTATGATTTGTTTTCTTATTTACCTATGGTTCAATTTCAAAGATATGTTTGGGTAATTGTGAAGAAGTTAAGACTCAAAGGTGGTGTTCCAAGGACAATGACATTTACTAGATCAGCAATAATAGGAAAGGAACTTCCCTCTTTCAAGGATATCTCGAGAGGGAAGGGCTCCACACAGGGGAAAAAACAAATTCCTGACCTGTCATTACCAGGACCATACATTGTCGAAAAGACAGAGAAAATTCCAGATCTGGCAGTAGAAATACCAGAGGTAACTAGGTTGTTTGATGTGTTGCAGTCAAAAGCTGTTATATGTCGCTTTAATGGATACTGGCCAAAACCTGAAGAGCTAAATGTATGGATACACCAAAATTGGACTAGAAACTGCAATATTTATCTCTGTGCAAAAGGCTTCTCTGTGGTTCAATTTTATAGTATAGAGGACTATATTTTTGCCACTAATGAAGGACCATGGTTCTGGGGAAGAGCAGGCCTCTTTGTTACCCCATGGTTCCCTGACTTTGATGCAAATTCAATGGTTGTGACTAAAATGCTAGTTTGGGTGCGACTACACAACCTGTTGCTTCCCTTTTGGAACCATTAGGTCCTTGACAACATTGGGAACTCCATAGGAAGGTTCATAAAGTTGGACCAGGAGAGAATGGACATAGGGATATTCATGTTTGCACGTATCTGTGTGGAGATGGATCTAAGCAAAGGACTGTCATATTGCATACATCTAATTCACAAACACCTCAAGTGGGAACAAACATTAGATTTCGAAAACACGACTTTTAGATGCACGGTATGCCATCAAACTGGGCACTTACAAAACACCTGCACACTATCAAAGAAAAAATCAACTAAGAAGCCGCAACAGAAGAAAGGCTGGAAATTTCCGGAGGTGCCGCTATCCGATGAGGAGGAAGAAGAAACGAATGAAAACCAGATGCAATCAGAAACATAAAATCGGCATGATTCAAAAGAAAAGGAAGCAAAAAAGATGGAAGGAAAAAAGGAATGCGTGGAGAAATCCTCTTCTCCAACAATTAATGAACCTCAACAGGATGAGCAGATCGATGTTGATCGTGGTGTGTTGGACACTAAGCGAGCACATGTATCTGAAAGTTTTGATTCTGAAAAAGATGTCAAACTCTCTTCCAAAATGGAGTTGGCAATTATACCCTCTGCTCCTTCACTGAATGGCTGGCAAAAAGTTCAAAAGAAAAAAGGAAAAAAAAGTTAAATCCAGTGTTTCTGGCATTGTGTAATTTTAGTGGTGATTTCTATACCTACTAAAGCCCTGTTTCGAATATAACAATTTTCTTCTTATGGAATGTTGTTGCATCTATGATGTAACTTTTTGTAATATTTATAAAAAGTTTTATTTTTTCCTTGAAAAAAAAATGTGAAGAAGTTATTTTAAGGTCCATGAGGCTAAAGATAGCCTATGGGATAGATTGCTTCTTTATTTGGCTCTTGTATTAGGCCATTTTCATGTGAAGTTTCACAATAAACTCTTTGAGCTTCTCGACAAAGCCCTTGCTAAATAGAATATCTCAAGAGCTAACTGCCAAAATATCTGCATAACTTTCCCTGTTGTCCTTGAAGAAGAAGAAGAAGAAGAAGAACACGTTATTTTAACGTCCAAGAGGCTAAATATAGCTTATGGGACATATTGCTCCTTTATTTGGCTCTTGTATTCTGTCATTTTCCTGTGAAGTTTCACAATACACTCTCCCAACTTCTCGACAAAGCCTTTGCTGAAAAGAATATCCCAAGAGCTAGCTGCCAAAATATATGCATGCCTTTCCTTGTTGTCTTTGAAGGCTTCACATTCTAAAATGAAATGTTTTTTTGTTTCCACTTTTCCGGAAGAGCAAAAAATACATATTCTTTCCTCCCACACTTCTTTTGGCCTTTTCCAGCACCATGTTTCACAACGGAGTTGATGCGAATTAGTTCTTAATTGAGAGATAAGAATTCTGGCTATCCAAGAAATATTGGCCCCTATGTACGCTTTTTGTTGATGAGTATGAGAGGGATTAAACTCTTCAATATAATACTTTTTTTTTTCCCCTAACTCCTTCTCCCATGTATATTTGTGAAACTTATCTATAACAAAAGCCTTTATCTTTTTACTGCTTGTGGTACACATGCTCAAACAAATGCCCCATTTGCTAAACCATATGTTATTTTGCCGCATCCAAGTCTTCTTTCTTGTGCACAATATGTCATTAAACACAACCTTAGGCCATCTTCCCACTCTTTTCTCCCACACTTATTTGCTCAATTTTTTTTTAAATACCTTATGAGTCTCACCATAGCAATTGTTTCAATAGGAGTATCACTAGGAGCAATTCCTATTTCACTTCAAAATAACATAATAAAATTGTACCTTTAATTTCAAATTTATTTGTTTCCAAATTTTCTTAATTTATTTTTCATAAAAGTCAAAAACTTGATTTAAATAAACGAAATTGTCTTTAGTGCGACTTTAATTTTGACTGGTCATAAATTATTAATAAATTTGACTTACAAACTATTGCATGTACTCTTATATTATAATGATAATCAATAAAACCTCTTAATAAATTTTATATATAACATTACTGAAAATCAAGTCACCGACGAAACAGTGACATCGACCCGCTCATTGCGGGGGTTAAAGTGTCGCTGGGCACTGTTGCAGGGGGTTGAAGTGTCGCCGCGCCCACCATTGCAGGGTCCAGCTACGGACTTTAAAAAGGGAAACGAAAGGATCCCTCTAACTTTTTCCAATTTATCTAATGCATCTGTCGGCGTGCGATGATGCGATGCGATGAGAAGGGGTTGAGAATTCCATGGTCAACATTAACAGTTCTACCGGATGATGGAATGCGCAAAAACAGTGGCGTTCACGTCGGGTTTCAAATTTTCAAGAAAAGGCAAAACAGTTCAGAAGTTACGCACGAATTGAATTTCACCCGTATTTTGGATTTAGTTCATCCGGTTGAGAAAAGACACGACGCTTTCATACTGGCCAAAATATGGAAATTTAACCAGTCAGCCTTTCTGTAAAATTTTATTATAGTCTGAATTCCAGAAGTCTGAGGGTACGTTAGGGTTAGGGTTAGAAATTTAAATTGATCGTTTAATTTTGGGAATATTTTGGAATTGAATAATGAGAAGTGGAGTTATGTTTGATTTGTTAGATATTTTTGGAGGTGGTTAGATTTTTTTGGGGTGGGTTTTGTTTTATTTTCTCGTTTAATTTATCAAGAAATTGGTAAAAATTTGTTGGATTTTCTGGAAGTTGATTCTTTGCAGGTTTTTTTTGGTCTAATTTGCCAAGAAATTGGGAAAGATTTGTCCGAATAACACTTTGAGTTGTGAACTTTTTACAATCTGAATTTCTAGAAAATTTTCAAAATACTGAATCCATATATACAATCAAACACCCAATTTAAATAACAAAAATTAAAATTTAATCTATCATACAAATCTTTCTAAATATTTTTTACATTCTTCTATCAAATTTGAAAATATTTCTAAAATTTACAATACTGTCTTTTAAATTTCAAATTTTTTAAAATTTGCAATAACGATAAGAATAGCAATATGTTACAATGAAAAATAAATGGCATTTAAATTGTTGTAAGACCTATAAACTTTAATCTAAACCAATTATTAAAAATCCAAATAAACCTAAAACACTAGAATTTGTCAGAATACTCTGTCCGACATGGAGAATTTGGACTACCCTATATTAAACTCCAGGTGGCTTAGTGGAAGCCTAGAGTCAATGGATCAAACTCCAGGTGGCCTAGTGGAAGCCTCAGAATTAAAATGGCATTTAAGCTGTTGGAAGACATATAAACTTTAATCTAAGCAAATTATAAAAAATCCAAATAAACCTAAAACACTAAAATTTGTCAGAATACTCTGTCTCACATGGAGAATTTGAGCTACCCTATATCAAACTCCAGGTGGCCTAGTGAAGCTAGAAGAATTAAAATTCTACTATTCAGTCAATGGATTTGTATAGATGGCTTAAGAGGCTTAGAATAGAATTATGACATGGTATTTTACTAAGAGAGTTTATGGTATAAAAGTCATTGGTTAGAAATTATATAGTAAAATTTCATTTATACTAAAAATCTAGTGTAATCCAAACTGCATAGAGGCTAGTAATCCAAACTGCATCGAGAGATGATTTTCACACTTAAATACCCTTAAATGACTGCTACTCAAACAAATACACTCACATAAACTGAATGCATGTGTGCATATAGAAAATAGTAAGTCATAAAATGTACAGGAAAGGCAACATGAGATGGTGAAAATATCAGAAGGCCACTCACATAAACTAAATGAATGAATGTGTGCATATAGAAAATAGTAAGCCATAACATGTGCAGGAATGCCAACATGAGATGGTAAAAAGACCAGAAGGTGTTGCCATGACGTGGGGCCTTGTAGGTTTGCCTTCCTTTTCCTCGTGGGAATCTGGGTCTCCTAACAATGTAGTCATTGGGCGCCCCACTTCCTCCCTTTTATGGTCCCAAACCCGCACCAAACTACTATTAAATTCTGGACAATCTCAACTGATTATGTTCCTGTTAGCGCCTCAAATCAGCCTGAAAGGCCATGTCTGATCCCAATCCTGATCAGCTCTGGACTTTGCCAAACGTGAAATAGCTATGAATATCTAGTTGGGCTTCAGGCCTGAGAATGATATATAGAAGAAAAGGACTGTTATAAGGACTGGTAGCTAGTAAGGATTTGAATAATGGGAGGCCGAAGGCTGGCAGGATTTTGCTTGAACAGAATTGCAACGCATGCCAGGACGCCCAGCGAAGCAAAACCCATTGCAGAGGGGCCTCGCAGCAGCACTGCTGATAATCATATCGCAGGCAGAAAAGCTATGCTGCAGCAGGATAACGATCATGCCCACAATGAAGTAGGGAATTGGGACAAATTTGATGAAAATTCTGCGAGCAGGAAGATAATGGTGGTGGTGGATTCCAGCCCTGAAGCCAAGCGTGCTCTTCTGTGGGCTCTCTCCCATACTGTGCAGGGGCAGGATACTCTGGTTCTTCTGCATGTCATTCGTCTTTCCACGCCCTCAAAGCCTTCTGGTCTGTCAATCTCATCCTATGTTTTCCTAAATACAATATACAACGTATTTTCACTAGATAAGTCCTTCATAATCAATCAGAAAATTCTGCCCAGTTTTCCATTTTTTCTACAAGTTTTGTATGTGTTTGGAAATTCATGGTCATGGTATTTAAGTAGACCATTTTTCTGTGATAATGCTTGTGAAACTTGGATGTTCACAGGTTTGTTTTCTCTCCAATCAGAACCAACAGCACAAGGGTAGAAAACATGGGATGGCTGATGTTTTGAGTTAAAAATCCATCTTAACAGAGCTAACTGCTGTTTAGGAGTTGCAGGTAGCAATGTCCCAAACGCGGCTTACTGATGAAGTTTGAAAATTAGGTTTTATCGAGTACACGAATTCTTGATCCCATTTTTTTCGATAAGTTTTCCATTGATCATCAAGCTATAACTGAATCACATTTTAATGAAGTCCTCCTGGTTCCAGAAGCCCATGGTAGCAAATTTAGCAAGTGCAAATCCAAAGTCGTTGGATGGGACAAGGTTGTGGCCCTGCAGGGTTGGATTGCTTGTTTTCTGCGGTGGAAACAGGTCTTGCAGCCTGAATTTGTGTAACATTGGAATAAGCTATAAGACACAGCATCTACACTTTTCTCCATTCTAAATTCAGGGGAAATTTTGAAAATGGTTGTCAAAATTTTACCATAAAACATGTTTGAAAATCAAAATTAGATGTTAAAAAGAGCATAAATATATTCAGTCATCAAAAACTAAACTCTGAAGTTTCTGGATTAGATCATCTCAGCAAATAAATTAACCATTACAGCTGAATTAAAGTCCAAAATAACTTTTCTTAAAAAAACGTGTTCCAGAAAGGGCTGAAACATTGTACGTTATCATACACCCATAAATATAGTTGCAAAGGCTAATCAGTCACAGCAGTGGGCTTTCTGAGTTGTCTATCTAGGTATGTACAAATTGGTAAAGGGTACCCTCTATGTCTAAATTGGATAAGGCCTCAACAGTTAGGAATTTCTAGCCTGTCAGGTATTTGTCAGTTTACTGTTGTCCTTCTACCACAACATTGCATTAATGCTCTACAAAATGTTTTCAGTGGGCTTGGTAGTATTGCACTGTTTTGGTTTTTGTCCTCTTTGCATTTACATCTCAAAATGTCTATAGATGAAGGTTTGTTCAATAAGGACTTCCAATAAATCTATTTATAATGGTGTTACAATATGCAAAATATATTCTGTCAAATGGGAAGTTATTCAAGTTAGAGGTGGCAAACTTTAGTTGAATCATTTGCAGACTTTCTATAATTGTGTTTCAATATAGACAACATGTTCTGTCAAATGGCAAGTTACTCAAGTTGAAGGTGCCAAAGTTTAGTTGAGACATTTGCAAACTTTTTTAGCAATATGTGTAATCCAAGTTTCCATGCGCTGCAGGGAGCGTTTCTCCTCGTCTCAAAGATCCACAGGAATCAGAAAACCAGATTGCTCAAACAGATTATGAGGTTCCCAACAAATTGAAAATGCTCTCCAAGACAAAAAGACCAGAGGTATGTTAAAATAGTTGACATCCATTCATTCATAGACAGAAAGATGGACGGATGTGTTGCATCTGGCAAATACTCAGTTTGAATAAATGACAGGTAGAGGTGGAGGTACTGGTTGCGGAAGGGAAGGAGAAAGGTCCAACAATAGTCTCTCAGGCCAAAAAGCAGGGAGCATCTCTTCTCATTCTTGGGCAGCGAAAGCCATCACTTCTGTGGAGGTAAGTTGTAACTACCCAGCGAAAACATTTGCATCACACAAATATTAATTAGTATTGTTTGAGCTATGACTATAATAACTTCTACTACTCATACAAAACAAATAAGAGGTATCATATATCAATTTGGTGTCAGATTATATCATGATAAACAATGACTATAATAACTTGGACTATTCATACAAAATAAATAAAAAGTATCATACATCAATTTGGTGTCCCGTTTTATCATGACAAACCATAACTTTAAGTGAATTAGTTTAATTTATCAAATTGTAATGAATAACCATATATATTTCCCTCTGGCCATATGCAGATTACTGATTACATGGGCAGGAAACAAGAGAGCTGATGGTGCTGGAATGGTGGAATACTGTATCCAAAATGCCCACTGCCTCACACTGGCTGTGAGAAGGAAAAACAGAAGAACTGGTGGTTATCTCATCACTAGCAAGCGCCAGAAGAACTTCTGGCTACTGGCCTGACACCAAATTCACCACATTACTGTTATTGTTAACTGTTACTGAGCATAGGATATGATCAGAGATTGGGATGTTGTGTCTTCTCTTTGTATTTTTAACCTTTGAATCTCATGGGTGTGTATATATAGGCTGTGATTATTTTTATGGGGAGAGCATATAATTATACAGAGAATCTAATGCAGTGAGGGACTGATGAGTGGGTTTGATCCCTTTTGACCACTGCTCCTGGACAAGATACTTCTGTCTTGCCATGAAAATTGTATTTATGCATAGAAATTGAAGATGCTTTTAACACCAATGCCTCGCCAGAATCTTATGATGCCTGCCTCTTTTTCATCTAAAATTATTAGCAACTTTTAATTATTATGTTTTTTTAATATTATTGACACCTTTGGGCTAGAATTATTGCAACTTTTTATTTTTTTTAAAAAGATGAACCTTCTTATTATTAAAATCATGTGTAAAAATATAAATCTGATCATGATGTTGCTTATTAAAATCATATTTTAGAATTATTGCAATTGTTTTATTAGTTTTGTTAAAAAACTCATCATGATGTTAGTTACAATACCTTTTTCCCTATGCGTCGGTGGCAATCTCTCTCAGCTCTGTAAATTTTTTTCTTCCCACGGGAATCGGGAGTATCACTGGCAATCTCTCTCAAACTTTGTTTGGGCGCCGACCTTTATTCTTTATTTCCATATCTTTAAAAATAATAAATTTATAAATATCATAATCATTCATCCACTTTAAATGGGTGGTGTTCTTTCGGACATGTCACATGAACATGTTATTTATGCTATTTTATATTATTTTTGCAATATTTGAATACAGAGTGGGTGAATGGTTAATAAAAAAGAATAGTGTTTTTATATATTCTAGTTTACTGTTTTTATATTTTCTAGTTTATTTCTGTAATTATGTCATGAATTTTTTTATTTTATATTTACGTAAGTATATAATTTTAGTTTTTCAATAATAAATAGATAAAGATAATATTTATAAGGTATAGATTATTTATTTATATGAGGTTTAGTTTTAGTTAGGTTTTAGGTTTAAATTTCATGGGGAGGGATTGAGGGTAGGAGCCCCACCAAAGGTATTTTTAGACTTGTTTTAATCTGAAATCTTGGTGACAACATTTCACTTTAAAGCAAATGATTTAGTATATGAAAAATTTAAAAGACAAAAAGACAAAAAAAAAACAAATATGATGTAACTTGCATGGTGTGGTTAGAAGTAATCTAATAGCATATTTTGTGTAACTTATAAGCTTTCAATCATTATCATGGAATATTTAAATATGCAATTAACTAATCAGAATTAGATGAGTCATTTACACCTTTGAACACTGGCCTTTCAACATACAAAGATGGCACTAGCTTGAAGTGAAAATTAAGAGATTATAATATCTTTATATGATAAATAAAATGAACGTATTAGTAAAGAATTAAGAGGAAAATTTATAGATTTATATAATAAATTCATTTATGAGTCCTGATTTCAAAAAAATGTAGATATAATGGTAATATGAGTAGTAAGGTGTTTTTGCTCAATGCTGACATTTTATTGGTGCTCATTATGCAAAACAAATTATCCACCCTATCCCTAGAAGTTTTAGTGCTACCTTATCATGAGATTAACGCTTCTTCCTCATTATACTTGACTCCTCGGGTGCAATCACCACCTGAATTTTTGTGGCAATCAATTGACCAATCTCAACACCCTATCCACACGGTGACAACTTCAACTCATAAATCAACAAGTGATTAACTATGCCACGTGCATCATATGCTAGAACTTAACAAGTCAACACAACCAACTAATTAGGTTACTAAATGTAACCAAGTTCATGTACATCCTAATTGACCTAATTACAAGAAGAATGCCCAAAATCACCTTGCATATGTGCATCCTCATCCAATATGCATAAGAACAAACTTAAGGATCATCTCTTTTGATCATCTAATCCTTCCTTCTCTTATTTAAATGTCATAATGTCTCGGGGAGTTTGGCAAGTCGATGAAAATGACAAGTTATTATTTCTCTCACTAGGGTTCAAGTCTCTCAAGAAGTAACATGCTTTCCCTCATGGGCCCACCATGGGCCAATGTTTCTTGTAAGGGAGTCCTTGTTAACCAAAGGTTGTAATGATTGCTATCAAGTCCAAATAGGTGGTCACACATCATAATTACAACCTAGTGTCCCACCTCTTGATAAGTGGTCAATGATCAATAGTCAAAATATTAAGGAAGCATCTAAAATTTCCCTCTGAGTATTTCATAATGACAACCTAATATATGTGATCAAGTTATGAATAAACCAACTACACTTATTGGCTTAAAATAACTTAAATATTAGGAAACTTTGTTTGGAAGTAATTGGCAAGTTATCTATTCATATATGCCAATTATCAAAATATTTAGATGATGTTAGAGAATTCAATTGAGAAATTATCAAAACTAAATTCTCTATCGTAGTCTATCCAATTTATTGACTTAAATAAATATCATACACAAAATTTGAAAAGTCTGTGTACGTCTTACCCCTTGGCCACTTTATCCTAATAGAAACAAAATAAAATAGCATTGAGTATAGCTTAACCTTGGCAACCAAATCTTTAATTGAAGCAAAATATAATGGTATTAGATATAGTTTAGCCCATAGCCACTAAATCCTACATTATCATGCACTAGAAATAAAATGCATGAATTAAAGCCTTATAGTGAGAAGGGAACCTAAAATTTTCTTTGTTATTCCTCCTCATCCTCAAGGAAATGGCATGCTAGAAGTCCTCTCCAAATTAGTGTTCTTCCATTTCTCCCCCATTCCTACACTCTGGAAGAATATTTGAACCTTGAGGGCTTTCAACAAGTAGTATTTATTAAGTTGTTGTAGCTCTTCTTTGATATCACTTAACATGGGTTTGTTATTCTTTGAAGTTGAATCCATGTGATAGACTATCATTTCCTTGGTATGCTAATTACAAGGAAAATTTTTGGGTTCCATATTTATCTGAAAGTGTGAAATCGTTGGTGATTCTTAATAATTCTTAAAATACCAACCATAAAATGTTTGGAAATATTTCTGTAAAAATATTACAACTTCTAAGGATTATATTATATTCTAGAAAAATTTCATGATTTTTAGAGAAAAAATGCTTATATGTTATAAAATTCGGTAAATAGATTGAAATTAGCAAATCATTGTTTGGAACAAATACAGGAAAATCATCCCATGTGAAAAATTTAACCCCTAAAATTTTCCTTATCAGTATATATTTAGGGTCAAAAAGTGCTTGGTGTTTCTACATCCTGAAAACCCTATGCACATGATGATGTGAGCTAGTTCATTTTTTTATCTAGTAGCTACTATTAATAGTTCTACTCACAAAATCCTTCTATTCCAATTCTCCCTGATTATGAATTATGGTGCCTTTCTAGATATTGTTGAAACCCTGTGTTATAGATTGGACCTTAAAATTTATACCTCTAGTTCAAATATATATGGGAGTGGCTTCCTAGAAATTCCAACATTTGGGGACTGTAGCGCCTACCTCTTTGTGGTTGGGATGTATTCGGTCAACCTCCTTCTCCTTCTCCTTCGTTTGGTGTTCCCTTGTCTCTACTTCCGTTTCCTCCTTGATATGGTGTTCTTATCATAAATTATAACATGTATTTATTGAAAAAATAAGTGTGCCTTCTCCACTTCATAATTTCACTCAACAAAAAGGACCCAATTAGACCTTCCTTTGTTGAAAGAGTGATTCCTCTTATTATGACCCAATTTCCATAAACTAGGGTGTTGAGGAGGTAAATCCCCTCTGCGGACAGAGGCGATCCCTACTAGCCCAGCAGGGGTCTAACAACAATCAAACAATGTTACGACGCAGGTTCCTAGTTACGAATGAAAAGACTAGAGATAGAAGCCTACCTGGAATCCAATGCTATGATCTGAAGAAGAAGCGTCCCCGTTCCTCAGCCTCGGCAGATCACAATCCCTCCACGATCTCCGCGGATGAACACCTGCACATGCAAAGAACAAACAGATACAAGCATAAAATCCGGCATACGTAACTAAATATCATTCAGAAAGGATATTACTCATATTAACATGATGGAAAACAGAGTGGAACCATAATCGTAATCATCTATTAAATAACAAACGAAGAGAGATTACAACCAAGTTCTGACGTCGCGGTCTCCTTCGGATGGGTCTCCAGCTGTTCACGTCTCGCAAAGCTCGCCAGGGAAAGGGAAAACCTCTCCAGAGTCTCTCGACGATGGTCTCCTTACTCGAGTCGGCCTTAAGGGAAAAATAGGGCTCTTTACAACACAAAGGCTCTTGGGATTATGGAGATTCAAAGCTTAGGCACTTCAAGACTATCAGCCTTTCAGCCCCTTCATCAATGGATGAAGGCTATATTTATAGAGGAGAGGAGGAGGTTGGGATCCCTACAATAGTGGAAGGGAGGCCTTATCCTTTGGGAGGTTCCCCATATGGTGGAAACAAAAGGCCAAAGGAGGAAGGCCGTGGTTATTCAGTCGAAACCACTCCTGATGACTCATCGACAAAGTTGTTGTAATCGAAACTTCGCCTCCTTTTTAAAAAAACTTTCCATAAACAGAGTGGCGCGGGTGCAACACTGGGACAGAGCGCCAATTGGCGCGGGCTCAGTGTTAATTTTCCCCCATTGGCGCGAGTACATAACAGGCTACCAGCGCCAAGGCAAAAACATGTGTTTTTAGGGGTCTGCTCAGGAAATGATAAACAGAAGGAATGTTGTCCTCATGGAAAGGGATGAAATGAAGGTATTTTCAAGGCTTGACATTGCTCACAGGTCACATAATGGGTCCTCCATTGTGTGGGACGGGGAATGGTAGGGACGGTGACAAATTACTGTGTAACATAGGGTATGAGAAATGAAATGTACTAAAATTAATACAAAGTGCAATATGAAATTCGTCGAACTAATTTTAGCTAGGAAGGGTGACTAAGATCAGTAATACCATTGATGGCAAAGGGAAAAGTCCACTTATTATATAAAAAATAACCCTATCCAAAACCCTCTCATCTTCCTCATGAAAATGAAAGTACTTGGCCATCTCATAAAACCAAAAACTTGAAATGAAACAAGTCAGTTGCATAGCATAAGGAAGAATGGTATACAACTAAATGCAAGTGAATAAGAAGAGACCTTGAGCACTCAAGAACATTCAAATAGTAAAATACTTCTTGTTACATATATGATGTTAGTAGGTAAAAGAGAAATGAGCAATAAAAAAATAAGTTATAGAATAGTCTACATAATATTATCTTTAGGCCCACAAGAACCAAGAGATATAATGAGAGGAGAGAATAGTCGACAACCAAGCCTAGATCTATAAGAGTATGTTAACTAGTTTAAAATGGCCTCTTTATGTAGATAAGAAGACAACTTTGAATTTAAAGAAAGAAACTTGTTCAAATAAATGTATCAGTTCCCTTTATACAAAATAGGGTGACCCTTAACCTTATAAGTGACTCTTGGTATTCCAGGTGACTCGTAGTCTTCTTATTAACTTTTTCCTTCAAATTGAGTGTTTATTACTTTTTATGATCAAAACTAAACTTAACTAATAATTAATATAGCCATATTAGAAGTATAATATTTTGATTTGATGAACATTTCGCCCAAAGTTTTCCCATGTGCTTAGATGCAATCCCTAATTTTTGGATAACATTAACCTAATCATTGAATTACAATAGAGGATCCTTAAGGGATCATATGTGTTATGCAGGAAAATCCTCTCTGTGGGCAGAGTCGATCCCTCTATCCCTACGATGGATCTAGTAACAACATGGAACAATTGGAAGTCTACCTTCCTAGGTTGTAAATGCATGCAAATCATGAATAGAGCATCTACCTCGGTCTCATGCTATTCCTCGCTTGAATCCTTTAATCCTCCACACTCCGTAGTCAGATCTTTGCATCACTGATGCTTGGTTACCTGCACAAGGGATCAAAAGACAACAAACGTGAAAGCATAACATATATCTTGCATATACAATCTACCTAGTTGATCAAGGAAAACTAAGAATCCAATCATACATTGAAGATGAGAATGGAAAGCACGAATCAATCATATTATATTAAAATACAGAGGGGGAGTTACAACCTGCACCTTGATGTCACAGCTGTCCTTCGACGGGTCTGGATCTAGGCATGTCTCCAAAGTGCTCATTTCAACTTGATGTGAAGGGAAAAAGCTCTCAACTCTCGCTCGATACCTATAGCAACAAATATCTCTCTGTTTTTCTTCTATCTCTATTCTAACTAGCAGAGATATGGGAGATTTTCCATTTTATAGCAAAGGAGGAGGGAGCATGGATCTAGTTAAGGTGGGGAAATGGGTTATCCCTCTGGGTGGTTGCACTTTTGTAGGAACAAAGAGCCCAAAAGGAGAAGCTTGGCTCTATCCTCGGGAAAAAACAACCAAATCTCTACCACAAAGCTTCTAGATCTCGAAGCTTCACTACCATTTTTAAAAAACTTACAGAAGACGATCGACGTGGGTATGATCCTCATTCTAGTGTTGATCGGTGCTTCCCTAGACCAAAAAAGATCCATCGGTACGAGCGAGCCACAGAGAGGGTGCGCCACTCCAGATAATCATGTTTTCAAGGAGATTCTTCAGCAATGTTCAATAGAGAGTTTACTCATTGTGATGGAAGGGATATGATGGCACATTTTCATGATGGAAAATAGTCACAGGGGTCACTGTTAGGGGTCTCCAAGATCAGGAACGGGGAGTACAGGGACAGTGAAAAATTGATGTGTAATAGATGCCCCCTAAATCATGAAGGCAGAACAAGAGTGAGGGGTGAAATGATTTACGAATACATGCTAGGACCAAGATGTCATCGTCGGAAAACCTCCACAACCAAGGACATATATACATAAACTGAAACCCCTGAAATAATCACATGACATGAGTTATGGATGCAGCCATCCATAGAAGTGATCATGAAACAGGATCCGATGTATGGTCGCAACCATCCAAATAAAGAGGATCACAAATATAGACTCAACGTATGGTCGCAGCCATCCAAATGAAAGAGTCATGTGTACAATCATGAATAATACATATCACCTCATAGCCTAGGCTTTATCAGACAAAACCCAGGGTCTTGCGCTCTGTCATGACACGATCAAGTACAAATTCAAGCATGTGAATAAATGAGTTGAAATCGAACATGCACGAAAGTTGCCTGATTACCAGTCAATGATGTAAACCGTTAATGGGTGCGAGAGAAACCGCCAATAATGACAATGGATCTCAAGGTTCCAACAGTAAAATCCATGAGATGCGAATAAAGAGCCGACGTCGAACACCTGCGGAATTACCCGATTGAAGGCCAATAATGTAATCCTATCATTGGATGCGAACAACCTGCCATTAGGGCATGCATGCTCTAAGGTATTGAAAAAGAGATCTCTAGATCAAATTCCTGGATAAGGAGTTGAAGTCGACAGGAAGTGATCCGTCGAAGGAGGGCCATATTATATCCCACATCATCGACACAAGATGAAGGCAATAAGATAATAATGAAAGTGATCAGAGAACCAAGAAATGAATGAGATGCATAAGGAACTTATCTTAAACATATCAGAGACACGACTCCGCAGTTTGGCAGTATTTGACTCAAATGGAATCAGAGGTCATGTTTGAAGAAAATGCCATGAGAGGAAAAATTGATTTCCCAAAACCATGGAGCCAAAGTGGTGAATTAAGGATATCCCCAACCCGACATGAAAGAAAGGATGTGTCATGTTCAAGAGCGACATACTACCAACACAACTGATTAATGATTTCCATTTTCCCCCACCATTTCTGGTGATTACCCCAATTATTTTTGTATAAAATCTTGAAGGGGATAACATATGCTTTTGATATAAGTTTTTCCTTTGGACAAATCCATCCTAGTACATTTTGCGAGCCCTAGGAAGGAGGAAGGAGGTGTCATCATGAGGATGGATCCAACGCCATTAAATTTTAACGAGTCCGACAAAGGTGGAACTCGACATATTTTCAAGTTTAGAGAGTTTGAAAAGAGGTGAAAAGAAAACTCCAAATGGCCCTTTTCGTAAATAGTCCCTCATACCCGAAAAGATAGAAAATGAAGTGTGAGAGAACCTCTTAGTTGTGATTGACTAAGGAATTCCTTTTTCGTAAATAATTTAACCCGGCCCGTAAAAGGGGTAAACGTATAATGGGTAAACGATGTTTCATGCACTTTAACGAGTTCAAAATGAAAATAACTCAACAATATTTTCACGTTTCGAGGGTCAGAAAAGAGCTGAAAGTTGACTCCTCCTGAAGGAATGAGTGGTATAAAGGATAGCAATTGGTTTCGGTTGTGGTGGAACTAATTAGAATAACTAAAGGTCAAGAGGCTATCTAACAAGACCTGTAATATTCCTAAATTAGCTTGCAACTAATTGGAATATTAAAGCTTTGTTTTGTCACTTAGATAGGTGAATAAATGGGTAGGGAGACCCATAAATCTCTTTGAAGAATAAAACCACTTCTCATGTGAAAGTGGATCATCTTTTCAGCTTAATAAAGCACCCTAAGGTGTGAACAGGGGTTGAAGCACATAGACTGGGCCAACTTTGACCAAATCAACAATGTTGTCATGGGGGAGTGGATATTTATGGAGAGACATCGCAGTTTTAGATGGAGACTCTTTGCATGGATGTAGTGTCATTATTGGATCGGGCTTAGGGTTAGGAAGCTCACAACTTATATAAGGAAGAGGATGGCAGGAATATTTCATTATGTTGATGTTATTATATTTCTGAATATATGGTCTGTTTAGACATGTAGCTTTCTTCCACTGTTTAGCTAAGATTGCAGTGATGTTTAGCACAAGGTGTTCCTGGTCGGGAATCCCACCTCTATCCTTGAGATGCCTCTTGGAATAGTTTTCACTACATTCCACTATCAGGAATTTGGCCAAGGCTTCATTCTTAATGTACATCACAGTTCCTGTTGAGGATTTTGTGTTGTGTTATAGGGTAGAAGTTGTGGAGGTTTGACTTGGGAGATTTATGAGCTAGATCTCATTGGAGGGAGGTTTCTTTCTCTTTGGAGGCTAGTAAAGAAGGCCCTAGAGCATCATTGATACATTTGGCATCAGGCCATAGTTTTTTTGTCCCCTACAGTGCAGTTTCAGTCCATGACTACGTTATTTTAGCGAGCTGTTGCAGTGAGCAACCCAAAAGGGGCCGAAAATCCAAAGTTAAACTCGACCAAACCATTTCTGGGTTTTTTTGAGTATAATTCGTGGTTAAAATATTGGATCATTCTGAGCACTCTAACAGCCTTCTGCACATGGTTCTTCTCCTCAGAAGTAGTAGTTTCCAACAACAGTCCCAGTAGCAACACCAAACTTCCAGTGCTTGGTTTTTTAGTGTATTTCAACCATCTTGTGGCTTGAGTGCATTCCTTTTGGAGCGTTGTGTACTTTCATGGATTTTGATGTATAATGATATGGCTCAGTTGTTTTCTGCCCATATGTATGATGTTTTGATGTATTCTGACATTTTCCAGTTCTACATGTTTAGTTCTTATTTTACCATAGTTGGAATTGTGCAAATTTTCTATATTCATGTCTTTTCCATTTTCGAATATTACAGTGGTATCAGAGCATAATCTTAGCTCAGCCTGTGTTCTTCAACCATTATGTCATCTAAGGAGGCTTCTCATAGAAAGGAGAAGATCTGCAGAAGAGATGAAGGCAAAACTCCATTATTAGGTGAAATGGAAGGGAAGGAGTTCTCAAGACTTCTTCTTCAAACTATGCAGGGCATTAAAAAATACATCATAGAGATGAGGATGGAGAGATATAGAGATTCTCCAAGAGGGCTTGTGCATAAAGGAAGCTCCATTTTTTCATCTTGTCGGTGTGAGCATTCAGCTACACCATCAGATCTACAATGTGGTACCATGCTTACATTCTTGGCAAGAGAAGAGGAGAGGGGTACACCAAAGGAGGAGACTCTTGGTGACTATCTCCAAGGATATGAATCTCAATCTAGAAGATTCAAGAAGCATATAAACTTCCAAGTGTTTTGTCAAATCAAAGAAGATAGAAGACCAAGTAACCACAATAGAACAGGAGGGCGCATGCAACAAACTTTGGGTAGATTCTTTCTACCTACTTTTGATGGGTCACCCAAGAGCACATCTAAGGCTTGGGTAAAGAAACTAGACACATATTTTCAGCTACATCAAGTTTCAAAAGATGAAGCCATTAGAGTAGCAACACTACATCTTGAAGGTAAGGCTTATGCCTGGTGGTTTTATGAATCTTCTTCATTAAATAATGAAAATATATCTACTTATGCAAAGTTCACTAGGAGGTTAGTGAAAATATTTGATCTAAAACATTCTGAAATTTCTTTGGGAGAGCTAGACAAACCCAAGAAATCAGAACCTTTGCATGAGTTTGAAGGATCCATGAATCCAACTCCATTTCAGAGAATTGTTGAGGGGGTTAAACATTTGAAAACTACTTTGCCAAGGAAAAAAGCCCCACTTCAGCAAGAACTTTCTTCTCAAGAAGAAGACATGAGGATTCCTCCTTCAAGAGGGGATCAAGAGAAAGGATCTCTTAATGATGAGGTATTCTCCATTGATGAGGAGAAGGAAGAGGAAGAGATGGAAAGAGCCTCAAACACTGTGACAGCAGGAGGAAATCCACCACTATTTGGAGATGGAGATGAAGCAATTGCTTCAAGTAGAGGAGCTCTTATATATTTGCAAGAATTTCCAAAGGATCTTACATATGAAAAATTTCATGAGCATTATGTGTCTATGTTGATAGGTAATGAGACAAGACAATGTTGGAAGTGTGTTCCAAAATTGAATACAATCTTGAGGATACACACTATGATAGATCATTCCCTTGTGATCAGGACTTTTGACACTAATGAGATGTTGGGTGTACATGGGTTGAATACATGTGAAGAAGACACCTTATATTGTGAGATCTTGCAGGAGGTAGGAGAAGATGAGAAGGAGGGCCAACATCAAGTGATTGGGAACATACACACCCATCCTTTTCAGGAGGTTTATTCACAGAAGCAGGAGGATGATTTTCACAGTGAGAGCAGGGACAAATCAGTCCACTCACATATACAACCTACTCTAGGCCTTGATGTTTCATTACATGGAGGCATTCCACCAGGGAGACCCCCTGATTGGAAGATGATCAAAGAGTTCTCTCAACATGGTGCATCATTGAAAGAATTAGCTAAGGAAGGAGCCTTGGGAGGAGTTAGCACAACGCAGAGAACCTTTGATGGGTTCAAATGAGGGATGAGCAATTTTCTGATATGGACATTTCCATCTCCCACTCAACTATTTGCGCTGAAAGATGATGATTCAGGAATCCATGATGGAAAAAGCATGGTGTCAAAGGGCTACTCCATCTTCATGGGGCAGCAAATGATGCTTCCACACATGAGGCAGATTTCTGAATATGACAAGAGGTTAATAACCCTCTCACATGCATTGGAAAAACTATGGAAGTTTTGGATGGGAAATACCTTCCAAGAGGAGGTTGACCTCCATGTATTTCAATCTTGTCTTGGGAAAGATCAGCTACAAGGGAGGCAACAAAAGTGGGGTAACAATACTCCAACATGTGGCTTTAGCATTGAGCATGTCAAAGAGGAGAGTTATGATGTGACGAGTGATTTATTTCAGATTTCAACAATGTTGTCATTGTTGGGAAGCCTGAATCCATATTGGGAGTCCCAACTATTGGTGGAATATTCCAAGAACCTCTTCACATGTAAGTTTCTTGATGGGAAAGTGATAGATGGGAGGTATAGAGTGGTTGATGGAGTCCTTTATTTCCATGATCAGATCTACTTGACTAGAGACTCCAAGCTCAAGAAGGAGATTCTACATGCAGCATGTGAGGCACTCTCTTCAGGACATGTATACTTCATTGAGTCTTATCACACCATCATGGAGGGATTCTATTGGGAGGATCTCAAAGAAGATGTGCACCAACATATCAGGAGATATGTAACTTGTTTGATATATGAGGAGGAGAGCAGCCACCTTGCAAGGTTGTTTCAATCACTTCCCCTTTTGATGGAGAGATGGGAAGGCTCATCTATGGACCTCTTCACTAAATTTTCTACAACATATGGTAAAGATTATGTTTTGATGCTTATTTATCAACTAACAATGTATGTACATTCCTTTACCATACATTTGTAGCACATTTCTCCACAAGAGAGAAAACCTCTCTTTGGATTTCATGGTCCTTTTGGGACTACATTCAATGATGGGATTGATCACTTTCTAGAGGACTTTGGGCAAGATTTGTTTTTCTTTGTTCATATTCAGCCACCACCTAATGTCCTCTACTATTTTCAAGTTTTTGAGAAGCTTATGGCAGCAAGTAAGTGGTTGGATGGCCACTTATCATATCATGTTTTGAGATAGCTAGAAGAAGAACAACGATGGTCTCACTTGAGGGACTATTGTCACCATCCAGTATTTCATGTGACACTTAGTCCATATTTATTTTGGATCCCATATGGTGATGATAATCTATTCACTATATGTGGGGTGGATTGGGCAAGAGAGGTTCCTAGAAACAAAGAGTGGGATAATGAGATTCCAAGTACATTTTGGCTTCTTAATGACCATATTATTGTAGCCCAAGATCAGCAGTTCCACATCTATCATAAATGGAAAGAGAGACAACATAAGTTGAACAATTTTATCTCTCATTTTCAGCCATGCAGCCCCTATACACTGCAGAAGCAGGGGATTGGTGATTGTCTCTATGAGCTATCAAGGATGGCTCACTTTGTTTGGATGATAGCATGGAGATTGGAGTTTCTCATTGGGATTGAGGCACCCAACATTCACCATTTCTCATGCCTTGAGGAGGCCAATGGACAACATATAACTCTTTCCATATATCTCCCACTTCTTCATGATGAGAGCTATTTGTTTCATCTACCAAAGGCTAATTTTTATTCTTAAGAGGAAACATATCCATTGGAGACTTTGCAGTATCATTACAGTTGCTTGAGGACAAGCAAAATTTTAGAGGGGAGGACTGTAATATTCCTAAATTAGCTTGTAGCTAATTGGAATATTAAAGTTTTGTTTTTTCACTTAGATAGGTGAATAAATGGGTAGGGAGACCCATAAATCTCTTTATGAAGAATAAAACCACTACTCATGTGAAAGTGGATCATCTTTTCAGCTTAATAAAACACCCTAAGGTGTGAACATGGGATGAAGCACATAGACTGGGTCAACTTTGACCAAATCAACAACGCTGTCATGGAGGAGTGGACATTTATGGAGAGACAAAGCAGTTTTAGATGGAGACTCTTTGCATGGAAGTAGTGTCATTATTGTATGGGGCTTAGGGTTAGGAAGCTCACAAATTATATAAGGAAGAGGATGGCAGCCATATTTCATTATTATATTTTTGAATATATGGTTTGTTTAGACATATAGCTTTCTTCAGCTGTTTAGCTAAGATTGCAGTGCTATTTAGCACAGGGTGTCCCTGGTCGGGAATCCCACCTCTATCCTTGAGAAGCCTCTTGGAAGAGTTTGCACTACATTCCACTATCAGGCATTTGGACAAGGCTTCAGTCTTAATGTACATCACATTTCCTATTGAGGATTTTGTGTTGTGTTGCAGGGCAGAAGTTGTGGAGGTTTGACTTGGGAGATTTCTGAGCTAGATCTCATTGGAGGAAGGTTTCTTTCTCTTCAGAGGCTATTAAAGAAGGCCCTTGAGAATAATTGATACATTTGGCATCATGCCATAGTGTTTTAATCCCCTACAGTGCAGTTCCAGTCCATGACTGGGTTATTTTAGTGAGTTGTTGCAGTGAGCAACCCAAAAGGGGCCGAAAATCCAAAGTTAAAATCTGGACAAACCATTTGTAGGATTTTCTGGGTTGTTTGAGTAGAATCTGTGGTTAAAATCCCAGATCATTCTGAGAAATCTAACAACCTTTGGCACATGGTTCTTCTCATTATAAGTAGTAGTTTCCAACAGCAGCAGTAGTAGCAGCACCACACTTCCAGTGCTTGGTTTCTTTAGTGTATTTCAACCATCTTGTGGCTTGAGTGCATTCCTTTTGGAGAACTATGTAATTTCATGCATTTTATGTATAATGATATGGCTCAGCTGTTTTCTACCCATATGTATGATGTTTTATCTATTTTGACATTTTTCCAGTTCTACATGTTTAATTCTTATTTTGTCGTAGTTGGAATTGTGCAAATGTTCTATATTCCTGTCTTTTCCATTTTGGAATATTACAAGACCACTCATTGCAACGGTTCCTCAGGAATGGGTAAAACAACCAAGTGAAGGCGTACGATCGGCTAAGCAGATGGTGACGATGGAATGAGAAAACCAAGGCTCATCTGGCAAAAGAGGCTGTTAAAATGGAAATCAGGAGAGGTAAAATAAGAATGGTTTCATTTTTACGCAAACTTGAAAACATGGGAAACTTTTCTTGAAAAATTTCTCATGCCCCTAGCATGGTGACTCAATTCGAGGTACATGCCCCCCAAGCTTCAGAGCATTCACCGGAGTAGACTACTGGTTACTAACAGGATAATGGAATCAAGGTTCAATTATGAGATCGAGTGAAAGACTTGACTGAGATTTTACGAGATCTGATCGAAGACTCAAATTGAAAAGGGAACTTGTTTCATTTTTTAATGAGGTTGACACAGTAGAATAAATATCATCATGACACCTTGTTTTATTTTTTAAAGAGCTTGACACAAGAAAATAACTTTGCTCTGAAGAGCTTATTTCATTTTTTAAGGAGCTTGACACATGAAAATGAACTATGCTCCAGAGACCTGATCAAGAAATATAAGAATTCATGGCTTCCAAGAGGTTTTCATCTGATGGGAGAACAACATCTCGAAAATCGCGGTCTAATGCCCCCTGTAGATGTTATGTGACGACATTATCACTGGACAAGGGAAATGAACAAGTGTCCACATAATTAACCTGTAGCGGGGAAGATACCACCAGCAGGAAAGAACTAGGATGGATTGTCCAGATGTGACATCAGGACTAATGAATGAAAGCTGATCAATGGTCATGATCTGAGCTTCATGTGGAAAACAGATCACACAAAAGAGGGAAGAAACAAGCGCTCCCATGACATAAGTGTAGTCACACCCTAGGAGTAAGTTAAAATCCAAAGGGCCTTGGACAACCATCATGTCTATATAGACAATATTTCCTCCCAAAGTAATAGGTAACTTCAGAAGGATCCCTAACGGTTGACTGGTTCATCTATTAAAAGATGACAAATTTTGAGTAACAGGCACAAGTTGCAGAGAATTGAAAGCTTTCCAGGTTATTTGAGGACAAAATACTAACCGATGTGCCTTCACCTATAATCATACCTGGTATGGCCATATTGCGAGCCTATACAATGATCTCAAAGGGCACGTAAGGAGGAAGATGACATCTCGTGAATCGACTCTAATCAAAGGAAGTGACCAAACTACATGGAGGGGGTGCCATAGGAATAATAGGATTATCCCCTTGCATTATAGGAGTGGAAAGACCATCCTCCTCAACTCTGGGAACGAGAGTAGGAGAATCACTTTCTTGAACTGTGGCGACGGGAGTCAGAAGATCACCCTCCTAGGTCTTGGAAATGGTAGGATCGCCCTCTGGTCCCGGGGAAGTAGAGGAAACAAAGAGAACCTGACTGGGATGAGGCCCACTCTCGATGGAAAAGACATGATGAAATGTAGGTGGAATCAAGTCAACCTTTTTCTCAAGCAATGACTGGTCAGAAATGGACTCAAGAGACTGGCTTTTAGAGAGAATAATGAAATTGACCGGAGATGAAGCCCAAACAATTACTTGATCAACTAGCAGAGGACTCGAAGAAAGCTTCCGGTAACCAATGGGAAGACAAGAATCATAAGCCGAAAGGGTATCCAACACTTTAGAAGTTTCATCCATATGAGGACAAAGGTAAATGGGATGGTTCCCTTCATACAACCTATAGGGAATTGTTATTTTACCTTATTTCTTACGAGTCTTATTATCTCTAGTTGAAGGTTCATCATCAACATGATTCCTAGAGGTTGATGATGAAGGATGAAGTGGGGAAATGGACTACACTTATAACACCTTGGGAATACCAAGGAAATCACGAAGAATATAGTCACCCTTACATAGCTTGCAACGGAATTTGACTCTACAGGATGCAATGAGAAGTCTCTCAACATTAGCGGCATGGGTAGCAACAGTTTCATGTTTTCCCCTTTCTTATTTTCCTTCTTCTTCTTCGAATTATTCTTCTTCTTCTTAGCCACCTGGTTACTAGAACCTAGACTTCCACCAGGCGAAGAGGAAGAACGAGGTGAAGAAATGGGTGAAGAAGGTGAGGGGTCAATCTTAATATCAACATGGGGTTGACATGGTTCAGGTGGAGGAGAACTCGGTTGAGAAACCGTTTTGATGTTCGAAACCACAAGGGTCGAAAATAACCAAACCTGCAAATCAATTGTTAATCCTTGGAGGGATAACGTTGCCATATACAGAGCACCAACATTTCTGAAAGAAGGAAAAGGACTAGGATTTCCATCTGAGGGGATTCCTTTGTTGATAAACTCAGGAACTGTTGCCATTGATCTCAATATACGATGAGCATAGGTAAAATGATATCATGGAAAATAAATTTTAGAAATTAAAAACAAAACATATCAAAAGGGGTGGACTAGGCAAAAGGATTACCAAGTAGCCGTGAAATGCAATATACACCTTGGTGATCAAATGAAAGAGAAATGATCAAGTAATTAACGTACGACAACCAATATCCCCGAATGCTGTGTTCGGTGTATCATGTCTACAAGGCATCTGACTCAGTTCCCTATGGTAGGTTTGCAGCCTAATGAGGTGTCTCCCAAAATATACGCGACGGTACGTGGGACTCAAAATCAGTAGTAGTGATGTCTAATGCGTAACTGTTCGATGAGAGAATCCCAAAATATACTTTCATACATCAATATACTTCCATATGTGGGACATGATATCACCCCCGGGTTGTAACACAGACTGTTAGCAACATCTCCTACACTTAACGACGTTAGAACACGTCTCTAGCCTAGACCTCTAAATGTGATTCGTTAGATTCCAAATTCTCCTTAGGTTGATTGAATAAATTTTAAGTTTGATCTTGAATTATGTCTCAGTTTTAAAGTCCTACTGATGTCACCTGAACCCCTAAGATGCAGCTAAATGAGAGAAGAACCATTTGTTTCGATGAATACTACGTTAATGAAGGAGAGAAAAATTCACACAATCAACGTAGAAACAAAACAAATGCATAAAATGACATTCATTTTTCTCTTCAAGTGCGAAATTTTAAAGAGAAACAAAAAAATTACAATTTCTTTCTTTCACTAAATGCACTTAGAAGCGAATCAAAATGAAACTTTCATTTTATAAAGCGAAACAAAGCAAAAATATTTTTTTATTTTCCTTATAAGCACAATGTGAAATCTAGAATGAAAATCAATCAACAATGCTATGAGTACTAATGAAATCTCTCAAAATTCATGTAAGACGAAAATATTTCAAAAATCAAAGAGAGATGTAAACAATTTTCTTCAAAACAAGACACTCTTCATTCACACACTGATAAATCACTCAAATAAAAAAAACTGCAGTCAAATGACAAGCAATTTTAATCTACGCTTGATGGAGAAAGAAACTCAAATGCATTCAAAGTTAACACTTGAAAATGCTACTCGCGAGAACCGACTGAAAGATAAACCTCAATCAAACACAAATCCTGAAAGATACGACAAGACTTGATTCAATTAGAGTCCGGAAGTCAAGAAAGTAAGAAACCACTTGGATGACCCGAGGACACCTAGAAACCCTAGGAAGACAAGGATGTATTAGCTTTGCAAAAGAGACAACCAAAGGTGAAAAATTTGAATCAGCTTTGTAACTAAACAGAGAAGAACAAGAGCTATTCAAATAATAAAGAACACTCAGAAGGATAAGACCCACTGGCTAACCAAATGAAGGAAACCCTAAACAAGTTACATACAAAAATCAGTGTGGTTGTTAAGCTGCAACTCACGCTGGAAGGGTAAAATCGTGACTATGTAGAACACATTCAGTGCCGATCAGCGTGAATGTCAGAGAAATACTAGTGCCGATCAAGGAGAAGACTAAAAAATAAAAGGGTTTTTATAAACAGACACCAGGCTTTCACCTCAGCATAGAGATAAAATTCTGTAAGCAATTATAGAAGCTACAGAGACAAGGAGATGAACACTCGATGGAAATAGATGACAAAATAAGAAATTAAAAATCGAAAACAGGAGACTTAAAGACTAGCACTCCCTAGTGGAGTCACCAATATTTTATGCAGGAAAATACTCTTTATGGTCAGAGATGATCCCTCTAGCCCTAGGATGGATCTAGTAACAACAAGAAACAAATATAAGCCTACTTTCCTAGGTTGTAAATGAATGCATATTATGAATAGATCACCTACCTCGGTTTGATGTTATTCCTCACTTTAATCCTTTAATCCTTCACGCTTCGTAGTCAGATCTTCACCGTTAGCAGCACTTGGTTACATGCACACGGGATAAAAAGACAACGAACTTGAAAGCATAACATATATCTTGCATATACAATCTACCTAGTTGATCAAGGAAAACTAAGAATCCAATCATACATTAAAGACGAGAATGGAAATCATGAATCAATCGTATTATATTAAAATAGAGAGGGGGAGTTACAACCTGCACCTTGATGTCACAACTCTCCTTCGACAGGTCTAGATCCAGGCATGTCTCCAAAACACTCATTTCAACTTGATGTGAAGGGCAAAAGGTCTCAACTCTCGATCGATACCTATAACAACAAATATCTCTCTGTTGTTCTTCTATCTCTATTCTAACTAGCAGAGCTATGGGAGATTTCCATTTTATAGCAAAGGAGGAGGGAGCATGGATCTAATTAAGGTGGGGAAATGGGTTATCCCTTTGGGTGGTTCCACTTTTGTAGGAACAAATATCCCAAAGGGAGAATCTTGGCTCTATCCTCAGGAACAAACAACCAAATCTCTACCACGAAGCTTCTAGATCTCGAAGATTCACTTCCGTTTTTAAAAAACTTTCCAGAAGAGGATCAGCGCGGGTATGATCCTCTTTCCAGCACTGATTAGTGCTCCCCTAGACCAAAAAAGAGCCATTGGCACGAGCGAGACACGGAGAGGGCGTGCCACTCCAGATAATCATGTTTTCAAGGAGCCACTTTAAGAATGGTCAAAAAAGATTTTACTCATTATGATGGAATGGATATGATGGCACATTTTCATGATGGAAAATAGACACAGGGGTCACTGTTAGGGGTCTCCAGGATCAGGAACGGGGAGTACAAGGACAATGACAAATTTTTGTGTAACAATATGGAAATGAGCTTGGTGAAGTAATTATTCACCAATAGGATAAGATTTTCTTGTAACCATGTGGCCTTCCTTATAAGTGCCATATTTTCTTTTGTTTGAACTCTCTATAATTTCATGAGTTTCTCTTTGAGTTCAATGAAAATCATGAGTTTCTCTTTGATTTCAATGACTTTCATGAATTTCTCTTTGAGCTCAATGTTTTTTTTGCTCATGGTTAAGAGGTTATAGTGCATTTTCATTAATTTCACCTTCTAAAATTTTGCAAAGGTGACCTATGATGTGCCTATTACTAGAGGAGCCTCATCATCCACAATTGAGAAAAAATATTAAGTTACTTAGATTTCTATTTTCTACTTTTCATTCTACTTCCTCTTATATGACACCTTTTTGAAATCTTGGTGCATGAAGTCAAACTCAAAGGTTTTGATTTGGCATTAATATGTTATCTCCATCTTAGGATACATTATCTCTTCTATGAACCATTGCGCTAACCCTAATGCATTACATTTTTCCTCTACCATGGCACCATCATCTTAATTTTTATTGATTCTACCCTCAATCATGATTTTCCCATTAGATAACCAAGATGATCACTATGAATTTGGTCAAATTCTTCTTCCCTAAACATTCCTTGAGAATTGAGAAACCTAATTCTTCAAGAATATGAATTTTGGCTTGCTCAATATTTCTCACACTAATGGATCATTTATTCTTATTGTAAATGTATAGAATCCCTTGTTAAGATTGGACTTTTGATTTGATCTCTTAGTTTTGGAAACAATGAATATGGAACAAAATTTCATAAGGAGCTCAACTAATGGACCTAGATCTACTAAGGGAAAATATGTGATCACTTTTATGCACTTGCTCCTTCTCTCTTCCACTCCCACATATTTTATATCTCTTCTATACAAATTTTCCCACTCATTCTTTTCATGACATAACCTCTATACCAAGGCTTAATATATGAATAATTTCTCAACTACTTGATGGGGTTCATATACCTTAGTTTACTTTGATAAAATTTTAAAGTATCAAACTCTAGAGATAGCTCTTCTTAAAGAGCTATATCAAATATTTGATACCCTTCAATTTTTATAATCAAATTTGGACATAGTTTTTTTTTCTCTTTTTCAACATCATTGCAACCCCATGTAATATAGTTTGAAAGGTTAACTCTCATATTAGTATTCAATCTAGCACAAGCTTAGGTAAATGTGAGGAGCAATGGACACCATGTACACCCTTATGTAAGAATTTCACTCCATTGGATATTAATCACTAGTATATTACAAAAACTTGATGGATTTTGATGGAAATGAGGTCATTGCATATCATGAATCCTCTCATACAAGTGGACCAGGACAAAGTGACATATGGTGCAATAGTACCATGCATAATTAATTATGCATGCTCCAATGCAATCATAGGCTATTAAGTGAACCTAAAACCTAAGAAACCTACACAAACATAAACACTATCCGTAAGGTAGAATTCCATGTAGAAATTAGATGTGTTACTTTTTAAGGGAAGAATTTTTTCTTCTTGAATGCATCGAGTGAGTTTTTTAGATATGATTTATACCAAATTGAGTATAAGCACATGATTGAGAACCTCATGTATGATTGAATTCTATGTTAACCATATGCATCATGGGTTTATTTTCCCACATAGGTGGTTCTAGAGAATTGTTAAGGATATTATTTTTTGTCATAGGTTCCTAACAAAGTACACTTTTTATATGGTCATTTGGAAGGGCTTAATTGCGATATGTAGTTCCTTTACAATATTATGGACATCATGCACTTTCCCAAACTCTTGCAACCACCCTACACTCATAGACATTGTGGGAGATTGGAACATTGACATTATTTAAATAATAATGATTCTAAACTACCCAATCACATAATTGATCTATGTTTTCAAGTGTGTCTAGTAACATCTACATTCTCAAATAATCCATACAACATGTATCTATATGGAAATAATACTTTTGTACCTTCCATCTTGTGGAGACATGATATTTTGATGTTAAAACATCTAATTCTTTATTCTTGGTCATTCTATCCATTTCCAATGATTTGTGGTGGCTTAGCATCATTTTACATGTGATATAGGAAGGAATGTGTGGGATTAAAAGGTGTTAATAAACAATATTATATTCTCAAAAAAAATATCTAGGTCTAAAGGTGGTGCTTTACTCCCACTCATCATAGTTATCCATAGTTCCTTACATAAAATTTATCATATGGGATTATGTAGTCTAGCATATGAGGAATAGGCATACTAATATAGGCATCATCCTTACTAAAATACATTAAAAAAATGTGGATGAAGGCAATAAGAAATAACACTTCATTTTTGTATCACCGGTACATATCTATCTTAACTTTGGATATATGTTGTTCCAAGAGGGATCAAATGCTTAGAGATGCAAACCTTGTTTAGAATGAAAAACTTGAGGAAATAATTTCACATTTAGGGATTTGATATCTCTTAGCACATGATAGATCTAGAGTAAAGATGGATCTATGCTAGTTAATATCTATTTAAATCTTACATGTAAACTCCATGTTGAGCATGAAAGGAATTACATATCTTCCTCTAAATTAGAAACATAGAACTGAAATGTTTTAACAAACTGAATATTTTTATTTTCAACTCCTTATTTTTGTGCCTTTAGTGAGCTCAACAAGTTAGTAAATATATTACTCGCATGACACAATTTTGATTCCATTTGCTGCCACTATAACCATTAGGCGCAACATGCCTACCCCTAACATAGACATAAGTAAGTCAGTATTTGAATGATGGACCTTATAATATTTACATAACATGCTTTACCAAGTGACCTACCACCTAGGGGATTACTTTGAACTACTTTACATACGAAAATTCATATAGATACATTTGGTACATGTTTTTGTGTGTGTAAAGTTGATATTGAATTATTTTGGTGAAAATGAACATTGAAATCTTTCATTTATGTCTGAAATTAAAATATTTTTTGTTATTAATATTTTACCTAAATGCCACATGTCAACTCCATGTTGAGTAAGGAATGAAGTACACATATTCCTCATATTCAAATGTAAAAAGTGCCTCTCTAACTGATCTGAAAATGGGTTGGATAACTTGTTATGCTTTTCAAGAACTTCCCACTCAGTTAAACAAATAAAAGATCTAGCTTATATTTGACTTTTGCGGAATTTTATACTTGAAACGGGTGTATGTTTTTTAACTGTTTAAGTGCTTTAATTCCATTTATTTTTGCTGAAATTAAACATGTGTAACAGCCATATAATGCAGCAAATAAATATCAACACATAACAGAAAATTTAATCTAGGAGTTCACCCGAATATCGTGGGCTACGTCTCCTTGAGCTCTTATCATCTTGACTTGGCTCTTTGGGATTATGGAAAGATTTATTTTACAAGTTAGAAAATAAACTCCAATGGTTAACTGAACTTAACCAATGGGTTTATAATACCATTTATATCCCTGTCATGGTTGTCATCACTCTGAAAAAAGATCTAGACTTCCTTAGACTTGATTCCTTCTGTCGGTGCTCTTGAGCTACCTTGACCTTCATTATGGCACTAAGTCCTTCAAAATTATTTTTCTATCCTTGAAACCTCACCTATTGTCTCCAGCACATATCATACCTCAAAAATAGACTGATAATTTTCTCAAAATGAGCATTGGCTCCCCAATCTAGGCCTCCATCCACTGATGGCATTAGGCTGCCCAAAACTTCCCTGCAGGTTACCGACCTTCATAAGTCTTCAAATAACTCTTAAAATCCCTTAAATGGATTCTAATGTAAAAAATAGTCAGAATATACTATTGGTTTGCTAGGATGGGCCTCTGGCTACTCCGGTTTCGCCTCCAACACCTGGTGGCACCCCCTGGCTCTAGGGTCAAAGAAAAATTATATGTGGGTTATTGAACTCTAGAAGTCCTCAAAAGCTTCTGAAAACTCCTCAAATGGATTCATAAGTATCAAAACAATCAGAAATGACTACTGATGTGCTGAATAAGGCCTCTAGTTGCCCTGGCTAGGCCTCAAACTTCTACTGGCACTTGATGGCCCTAGTGGCCCCTGGAACTTCTCTGAAGCATATGGGCATTAAAAATTCCTCTACAGGCTCTTAAAACCACACCATTAGTTCTAGAATTTCTGAAAAATCCAAAATTTACTATTGAATTCCTGAATAAGGCCTCTAGTTGCCTTGGCTAAGCCTCTTTATGTTGCTGCCCCCTGGTGGCCCTAGTGGCCCCTAGAAATTCTCTGAAGAAAAAACTTGCTAAAAATTCCTCTGATGGCTCTAAAACCCTCACCAATGAGCCTGGAATATCCGATATAGTCTAATTTGACTATTGACACCCCAAAATTGGTCGAATCTAGCTCAAGATAGATCCTAAACTCAATTTGTCCAGTGACCCCTAAAAACCCTCCACTAAAAATGGAGGAACTAGACTTAATTCCATTTAAACTTGGAAAATCAAAAAAATTTAGCGCTCTAAATAAAATCCCGCCAAAAAAAATCATTAGCAGTTAATGGGCTGTCAGGGTTAACATTGGGTCATGCAAACCCAAAAATCCGCAGTTTATTTAACTCTGCAATTAAATGGTGGAGCGGAATCTGGAATGGTTGTACTAACCGTAAAAGGTGGCATGTGACCAAAGTGGGTGTTAACTGTAGAGACAAGGTTTAGTTGTATGCGTAACAACATTTGTCATGGTTTTAATATATGACATGTGAACACACAACGGGCCGCCGACTGGTTGGGGATTAATAGGTAACACAGCGGTCCCAACACCAAACTCCAATGCTACTACACAATAAGAGTAACACAAAACTTGATATAGTTAAGAATTAATAGGTAGTTGAGTTGGTTAAGACACCTGCGTGCGCGCTTGAGGTCACGTGGTCGACTCCAGTGCAGTCCAAAAAATTTTAGACCATTGTGCATGGGCCACGTGGCAGCCTGCCATTGGACCTTAAAAAACATATGCTACTCATCCAACAAACCACAACGTTCCACTTGGCATGATTTGATTGGTACGAATGGAATATTCTAGGGAATATTCTGAGGAAAATTCCAGGAATAATCCAATAATATTCCCTGGAATATTCTATTTTTGAATTTTCCAAAAACCCAGTCAAACTTGGTCAAAAGCTAGAAATTACAATTACTAGACTTTTCAAATCGTGATAACTTCTTCATACGGTGTTGGGTTTTCGAACTGTTTGCAGCGCCAGAATCAGGAAGACAAGATCTATCTGTTTGCTCAAGTTCGGAACACTTCCAAACACTTTGAATTTTGAGCTATCACTTGGGTCCTTGATCCAAATCTGATCACACCTCCCCATTGGGAATCTTTTGGACCCCAAAAGACTGATATAGTGATCTATACAGTAGATGAGAGTAAAAAAACCCTCACTTTTTAGCCTCCATACACTTTTCCTTGCATGGTTTAGTGTCTTTGAACCACAACTCGAAGGTAGTCGACACTTCCCTTCCTAAATGCTCTTGTCCTTTTGTAAAGAATTGTCTTCCTTGAAATCGCTCATAAATTTCTTGGGAGAAATTGATAAAAGGTAGCTGAACATTGCTTCCTTGATCATCGAACCAAGTTGGCTCAAACAAATGTGATATTACAACAGAAAACATGCATACATAACTGAAATTTTCATATGTACAAATGAGTGTATGTCTTATTGTGTCAAGAAGTAAAACCACTTCTTACCAAGTCACTTCCACGACGACTCTTGCTGCTGAAAATCTTCTTCATGTGAAACATTTGTTCTCACATCAATGATGGAATCCTTGGTTCCAATTTCTTCAGTCTTTCTATCCTCTTGCCTCATGCGCTTGGGATGATTAGTTGGATGCAATGTCTAACATTGGGAAACAACATGTCCCCTCTGCTGGCAATGTGTGCAAGTCTTATGCACCTTATTTGCAAGTTTCCTTTGCCTTAACTGTTTCTTGTATGCCTTCATCCTCTTCCATCATTTTTAAACAACATGGTTACACATACCACAATATGCAAAATAACTCTTTCTTCCATTCAAGCATGCAGAATTGTCAGGCCTTGCAGAAACATAATCAACTTGACTATGGGAAGAATTATACCTCAAATTTTACTTTGCATGTCCATCCTTTTTACCTTCATGAGGAGATGAACTTGTAGAGGTTCTAGCTTTCTCTTGAAGACTAACACTAGTGTTCATGTCTTGAAAACTGTCCGAACTCTCATGCTCTCCATAAGATGAATGTCTACATACATCTTGCTGCAACATAGGCTTAAAACAATGGAAATCAACTTGAAAACAAACTTGGCATGTTTGTGATTTAGAAATTGGAACAAAACTTCTTTTTGAAGTTGTCTCACATGCCTTCATGGCTTTGGAGTCTTCGCCATAAGATTGAACATAACCAAGACCAAATTTCTTAGGTCGTTCCTCAACCAAAATAGGATCAATCATGCCTTGTGCATGTTTTCCTAAACCCTTGCCTTCATAGCCCATTTTAAACATCAACTTGGACCCTATACCTCTAGTGTGCTTTTCAAATGAACCAAAAATCTATCTGAAGAGGAAATTGAAGACAAATTAGAGTGAATTACCTCTACTTCACGCATGTGTTTGGTTAAGGCCTCTTGGGCTTGATGGAGCTGCATCTCCATCTCATGCATTCTTTGAAGATTTTATTATTTCTCTTGCTTCATAGCAACCAATTTCTCATGAAGTCTAGTTCTTTCTCTTCTATCTTCAAACAGAATTTGCACCATGTCCTTCAGGATGTAGAAGTCTCGCTTCATGTCTTCATCGAAGAATATTGTGAAGGAGGAGTATTTTGAAACCTCACTTGAATAAGTTTTCATTATGAAAATGAACTAAAGAACTTCAATCAAAATTCACAAAGCTTTCAAAAACAATTGACAAAGCTTTTGAACAAAATGGCTATAGAGTCAAGCTCTTCTTCAAGCAGCCTTTTGCAAACAAACCCTTTTGTGCTTCAAGGGTTGCCTTGAGGTCCTTTGGGTAAGGAATATGCCTTCAACCCTTCTTCCTTCTTGTCTTATTTTGGACTTAGCTATCAATAGCTTTCCCTTCACCTCCAACAACCCAAAATTGTAAGCAACAATCAGTTTGAAAACAATCAAATTCTTTAACAGTGTAAACACCTTTCAAGTCAACAAGAAAAATTGTGCTCTGTCAATTAAGCAACTATGCTCCGATACCAACCTCTTCTGAAAATGGGTTGGATAGCTTGTTATGCTTTTCAAGAACCTCCCACTCAGTTTAAAAAATAAAATATATAGCCTATATTTGAATTTTGCGGAATTTTATACTTGAAACAGGTGCATGTTTTTTGATTGTTTAAGTGCTTTAAGTCCATTTGTTTTTTCTGAAATTAAACATGTGCAACAGCCATATAATTCAGAAAATAAACATCAACATATAACAACAAATTTAATCTAGGATTTCACCCGAATATCGTGGGTTACGTCTCCTTGAGCTCTTGTCATCTTGACTTGGCTCTTTGGGATTATGGAAAAATTCCTTTTACAAGTTAAAAAAGCAACTCCAATGGTTAAATGAACTGAACCAATGGGTTTATAATACCATTTATATCCCTGTCATGGTTTTCATCACTCTGAAAATAGATCTAGGTTTCCTTAGACTTAATTCCTTCTGTCGGTGCTCTTAAGCTACCCTAAGCTTCTCTATGGCACTAACTCCTTCAGAATTATTTTTTTGTCCCTGAAACCTCATGTATTGTCTCCAACACAGATCCAACCTCCAAAATAGACTGATAGTTTGCTCAAAATGAGCACTGGCTCCCCAATCTAGGCCTCCATCCACTGATGGCCCTAGGTTGCCCAAAACTTCCCTGTAGGTTCTCAACCTTCAGAAGTCTTTAAATGACTTTTAAAATCCCTTCAATGGATTTTGAATGTCAAAAATAGCCAGAATATACTATTGGTTTGCTGAGATTGGCCTCCAGTTGCTCTGGTTTTTCCTCCAACACCTGGTGGAAACCCCTGGCTCTAGGGTCAAAGAAAAATTATTTGTGGGTTCTCGACCTCTATAAGTCCTCAAAAAATTTTTTAAACCCCTCAAATGGATTCATAAGTATCAAAACAATAAAAAATGACTATTTTTTTGCTGAATAAGGCCTCTAGCTGCCCTGGCTAGGCCTCAAAATGCTACTAGCACTTGCTGGCCCTAGTGGCCCATGGAACTTCTCTGAAGCATATCAGCCTTAAAAAGTCCTCTACAAGCTCTAAAAACCACACAATTAGTTCCACAATGTCTGAAACATCCAAAATTTACTATTGGATTCCTGAATAAGGCCTCTAGCTGCCCTGCCTAAGCCTCTTTATGTTGTTGCCCCCTGGTGGCCCTTGTGGCCCCTAGAACTTATTTGAAGTAAAAACTTGCTCAAAAGTCCTCTAATGACTTTGAAACCATCACCAATGAGTCTGGAATGTCTGAGATAGTCTAAATTGACTAATGGCACCCCAAAATTGGTCAAAACTAGCTCAAGATAGAACCTAAAATAAATTTGTCCAGTGACCCCTAAAAACCCTCCACTAAAAATGGAGGAACTGGACTTAACTCCAGTTAAACTTGGAAAATCCCTAAATTTTAGTGCTCCGACTAAAATCTTGCCAACGAAAACCATTAGCAGTTAATGGGTTTTTTGGGTTAACGTTGGGCACATGAAAACCCAAAAATACGCGGTTTATTTAACTCCACAATTAAATGGTGGAGCGGAATCCGGAACGGTTGTACTAACCGTAAAAGGTGGCATGTGACCGCAGTGGATGTTAACTAACGAGACAGTTTTTAACCATATGAGAAACAACATTTTTCGCGGTTTTAATATATGACATGTGAACACTCAATGGGCCGCCGACTAGTTGGGGAGCACCGGCAGTCCCAACCCCAAACTCCAATGCTACTACACAATAAGAGTAACACGAAACCTTATACAGTTAAGACTCAACAGGTAGCCGAGTTGGTTAAGATGCCTGCATGCATGCCCGAGGTCACACGGTCGGCTCCAGTGCAGTCCAAAAAAATTTAGACCACTGTGCATGGGCCACATGGCGGCCTCCAGGCCTACCACATGGAAGCCTCCCATTGGCCCTTAAAAAACACGTGATGCTCATCCAACGAACCAAAACATGCCACTTGGAATGATTTGATTGGTCTGAATGGAATATTCTTGGGAATATTTTGAGGAATATTCCCTGGAATATTCTCTTTTTCAACTTTCCAAAAACCTAGTCAAACTTGGTCAAAAGCCAAAAATTGCAATTTACTGGACTTTTCAAATCACAATAACTTCTTCATACAGTGTCAGTTTTTTGAATCATTCACGGTGCCAGAATCAGGAAGATGAGATCTATCCGGTCACTCAGATTTGGCACACTTCTGAACACTTTTAATTTTAAGCTATCACTTAGGTCCTTGATCCAAATTTGATCACTACCTAATAAGATTTTTTTTTACTTGAAATAGTTCTGCATACATACATACATGCATGCATACATATGTGTCAAATCCATTTTTTTTAATCAAGACATAATTATATTATATCAAAAATGTTGTGTTAGAGTTACCAATGTTACGTACACAACCGTTCAAATACAATACTAAAATTAAACATATTTCTATCAAGTCTATTACATGCTCTAAGTTCCTATCCACATAAGAGTTACAAGTTTTTCTACACATGAATTGTGTTGAGGGGTCTGAATTTTCAGTACTGAATAGTAAGGATCGAACCCAAGGATGAGGCCAAATTATACTTTCTCCTATTTTGTGTGGAATTATCCTCTACGTTAAGTTATGGAAACATCTACAATGGGATTTATGAATCAATAAAAAGAATAATCTTTTGTTTTTCTATGATTTATCATTTCAAGAAATAAAATTAATGTAAGGAGTTTTAGATAAAGTTTGTCTCTAAAGGATAACCTTCAAGAAAAGTGAACTTAAGTGACCAACAACTCTCGGGTTTCTAAGAACTAATTCTACTAGGAAGCGTTATTGCATGATCACTTGCATAAAATATAAAAGAAGAAAAAAGAAACCCTTGCTCTTAGAAGTTAACTCTTCAAAACAATTATTGGATATAACTTAATAATTGTAATTTTTTGTTCTAATAAATAATCATTTGAAAAAATACAACTATCAAGATACACCCAAGAAACACACAACAATTTGCAATTGTTAAAAATGTAGAACACTACTAAGAGGGGGAGGGTGAATCAATAGTGATGGCTCTTTTACAATTTTTCTCTAATTAATTATTTACTTAAACATGTATTTTCTGTAGCACATGAGGAGAGTTCAATGCATCAAAACAAAACATAAAATCATAAAAAATAATCAACACATGAGACACCAATGATTTCTAGTGGAAACCCCAAAGGGACAAAAACCACTTGTTATTGGTGTGTTACTTCTTTTTCTCTTATCATTAATATATCAAATCATTATATTTTCAGCTAGCCTCAACCAACTAGGATCCACTACCCCTTTGAATTTTATTATTTTCCACTACCAACTAGGAATTCTCTACTCACACGAATTTGAAGGCCACCACCTGCTAGAAGCCACCACTCCCAATAAGTCTCACCCAACCAGCACCGTATGGAGCTTACACTCCCTAAATATCGCTTTGTTGGCCACCACCTACAAGGATAAACTACCCCTTTCTTGTTTAGCCACTACTAAATTAAGGCACCAACCTCCTCAAACAATTGAAGTAGGGCTTTCATTCATTTTCAAATTGAGTTCCAAGGAGAACTTCACAACTCATCAACAACATGTTAGTCCTCTCTACAATATAATAAATTTGTCCAAGGATAAACTCTACAAATAAACAATATTTTGATGAATTCACTAGAAACAAAAATAAAATAAATTCTATTCATTCATTCCTTGCTCCATCCCCTCACTCCCTACATAAGTTTCTGTTTGAAACAAGCTTCTGCTACCTTCTACAACTTCTTCAAACTGCTTCAGATTCTCTGCATAATGTTCCTCATAGCTTGCACACTCTTCTCTTCTCACACACTTTCTCAACCTCACAATGAATCCAACCAACCTCTCCTTTAGAGAATTTCCTCACATAAATAATTTTCCAAAGTGATTAAAACAATAATTACAAAAGAGTACAAAGCTTTACAACTTTGTTCATACGCTCTTGAATTGGTCCTGTATTCTGAACATTTCTCCTCCTTAACTTGATCCTCCTTGATATTCATTAAATCATGGGTATTTTAAATTTTAACCAATTTCTAGATGAAGATTAATGTTTCACAACCTTTTTCGAAGAAAATACCATGTGCAAATACAATATAAAATACCCATGGAATTAACTGAGTGCATGCACAATTCGGAAATTCCACCTACAACTAGTGTCGTTGGGATAGAATTGGATCCCATAGAACATTGTCGCTTGGATGATATGGGAATCCTAGTGATGATATTTATATCTTCGCTATGTACATAACTACCTCCCAGAGAAGATGCATCAACACATGAAGATTGCATCCTTCTTTTACCAAATTTGCAGCTCACCTTCAAGAAATTAACATGTAGACTTAGACATTGTTATAACCATATAATATCATACATGAAAACCAATACAAAGCATATAAGACATCATGACAAGGAAAACAATTCTAATTTATTATTAACATCAAATCCAACACTACAATATCAACATGATGCCCCTTGGGCATTGATTCCAACCTAAACTTGATCTTCCCTTCTGAACTTGACCTCTGAAGTTGATCTCCATAATCTCTCCCCATTTAACATCAATGAAAAATGGAAATTCATAGCAATGCCAACACACACTACATAGAAATGACAATGTACAATGCTAACATTATCATTACTCCCCCTGAGTTGTTGAATGCTCTCCCCTTGCATGAATGAAAAACTATTCTCCTTTGAACAAAAAATTCCAACATTTTTCTGCAAATATCTCATCCAAATTATTGTTCATCAACATTCTCTATTGCATATGCTTCCTTTCCTCATGCAAGTGGCTACTCCTCATAGACTATGACTTCATATAACTTTGACCAATGATATATAATGAAGTGAAATACAAATACAAGGCTCCATGGAGAAAATACATGCATGTAATTAGAAAATATGACTAATATATGACTCTCCTATAGGAATGCATATAATCAACCAATGACTTTATGGAACCAAGTTTAAATTATTCACCCAATGCAATAGGGTTATAGCAATGATATACAAGACAAGACATGAATTTGATACCTAATAGCCCATACATTATTGAACTTGACACACCTCTACAATACATGTTGTACACAATGTGTCTCTCTATGACCAATGCACCAAAATATGAAAGAATAATGATACATGGCTTTTACAAATGCACATAAGTGTGTTCTCCTCTATGCATGATCAATGCAATGATATGTGGAAAATAAGTGGCATCCATGAGAAATAATATGTGATCTATGAAATAACAACAATAGGAGTAAAATACATGGAATATGATAGAACATAGTTACTCTCAACACCTCAGCCACAAACAAGGATCTTAGTAGCAACATATGTGGAGATCTCAACAACACAGAAATTGAATCTCAATGAAGACTTTTTGCAACATCAAAAATCCCCACAAGCCATTAAACATAGCCGCAAATAAAATTGACTAGCATCATATCAAGTAGCATAACATAATGACATAATAATATATCATCCCCATCGGTAAAAAAAAATTAGCATCTATGAAGCTCAAGATATTAGAAGCATACTCCTGTAGCACCAACTCTAGCTCCGAGAAACAAATTAGTAAGCGGAAAAAAATCACTAGTAACAGATAAGTTAGTACAAAAATAATCTCTCCAACATCATCTATAAGCATCCAAGAAAATAGTGCATCAAAGAATAAATAAAAGAGAATCAATCTATTCAATAGAAACAATAACATAAGATCTTGTGATATATCACTATCAATATCTCATAAACTTATTGTTTCCTTGACGTCATGCTACCAAGGTCAATGCACTCTCTCCTTTTACAATGAGATCAAAATCCCAAGAAGTAGAAGCATATCAATATCTCGAACTGACACATCATAGGAAAAATACATACTCTCATGAGACTCATGTAGCATAATACTCACTCCATGCATTAGCAACAATATACCTCTCTCATAGTCTCTATAATTTACACCATATACTTATAGGACATCAATACTGAATAGTAAATCCATTAAGCTAGCTTTATTTAGCTCATAAAATCATCACAACTCAATGATCTAAATGAAAAACATCACATAAGCAACATACAAATTGAAAATACACTCTCTCAACTCAATCAACTCATCCCTCAACACATCAACAACAACATATTCTCATAGGAAAATCATTAACTCTTTACACTCTAGACTCTAGCACTCTAGCAGAATTACATTAAGACTCATATACACATGTCTAAGGACAACATTCAAGCCCATACACATGGCATAAAAACATATCAGTAATCTATACACAACCATACAAATAATTTATAATATTGCACCCATATAATATTTACGCTACAACCAAAATATGCTCAGCTAGGAACCCTTGTAATCACAAATATGTCAGCATACTAAATACAACCAATGCTCTGCCACATCATCTCAAGTTTTTCCCATGCTTTTTCATTGTATAAGAAGCTTTTTTCCTCAGTTGACAAATGTATTCCTCTTCTCTATTCTCTATGCAATGAACTATACGTCCATTAGCCTCTAAGGCATACACCTTATTTTAAATTTTTGTCTTTTCATTAGCTACCTAACATGCCATGCAAGCATACTAACACATCTGAATATCCATGATTTGGCCACAAAAGAAATTTTCTCAACATATTCCTACAATAAACCAATGTTAAATAGATGCATAAAAATCTTCTCCATAATGAACACAATGCCAATGATCTGTTGGTCCATTGAAGAAAAAATTCTTTCCCTCAATATGTGATCTTCCTTCACTCCTTCACGTCCTTCTCTTTGAAGAGTTCATGCTCTAAACCTCATGCAGCTCCCTTTGAGCTCACGCGTCACATTCCTAACAAGCATATTTATCCTCTTACACTCTCAGATATGAATTCACCTTCAATGGTCCTCCATGAAACTCAATATGCAGCCATATAGTCCCCCTGAGACCATGTAGGCCTCAATTTTTAGTGGGGGTATCTTGTTGCTCCTTTCTCCTCTAAAACTTTATGGGTTGATCTTTGACATGCACAACACGTTTATTCTTATTGTGAGGTTGGCTTGGAATAATATTATTTCTTTGAATTGATTTCCTATAACACATTGGCATCTTGTAATCTTTGGCCTTATGCCCAATATTGTCACACACATAACACCTTATGTGACCAAGAAATGGTGGAAAAGGATCATATATTTTTTTGATATACCTTTGATTATTCGTGTTCTTTGCATAGATCTTACATTCAATAGAATTGTTCCCAAAAAAATTGCATAAATTACAATAACCATAAAAAGGACTAGTATATTTGACTATTGATGATGAGGGAAATCTTCCTTTCATGATTTCTTGAGGATGCTTCTACTTTGGTTGCTCCTTCTGTTGAGAGGACTTGATCTATTTCCTTCTACAATGTTATGCAATATGTCTAGGTTTTTTATGGTTAAAACATCTTCCATCTCCAAAGGGTGTGAATGATCTTCTTGAAGAATGATTTTTATTTGGAATGTTCTTTTGCTCCTTTATTGGTTTTTGGTTTTGTTGATGGTTATCCTTTTTCATGCTACTACTGTTATTTTCTTATTTTCTTGTAGATGCTTTTGTGCTAGATCTTCTCCTTTTTAATTCTTCTCTTGCAGAATTTGCATCAACTCTCAATGCTTCAATTTTTCCTTAATCTCCTTCATTTGATTGTTTTTTCCCTCTTCAGTTCTCCTTACCTCCTCTTGTTGGGTTTTCAAAACATAAATTTATTTCTTGAAACTTTTCTCTTTTTCTTTAAGTATTTAATTTTTTTTTTCATATCTATGTTTTATGAAGAGATATTTTCTATGTTTTCAAACGTTGAGCTAATCTTAACTTGATATTCTATTGATCATTTATTTTATCCACCATTACTATTGATTTATTTTCCATCCAATGCATGCAACCTCTCCCAAATCTCCCTTGTAGTCTTGATATCCATAATTTTTTTTATGTCCTGGTCATGAATATTATCATAAAATGCACATTGGGCCTATGAATCCAATTAGAGATTTTGTTACTATAATAACAATTCATCACAAGTTTCATAACTTCAAATCCATGAGAAAATATTTCTAATTTCACCTTGTCTCCCCATCCTGGAAAATTTGCAGCATTTAGTAAGGTATGAGCTTGATATCCCATGATATACTCTCGAGCAGTTAAGCTTCACTTGGATGGAGATGACTATGATGCCACTTGTTGGAAATTTAGATCACTACTAAGAGGGAGGGTGAATAAATAGTGATGCATATTTTATAATTTTTCACTAGTTCTCCTTGCCTCCTCGAGCAAAGGTTTCAAATCATAAATTTATTTCTTGAATTTTTTCTCTCTTTATTCAAGTATTTGAAGCAAAATTTTCAAATCTTTATTTTCTATTGAAATTATTTCTATTTTGTTGAAAATTTAGCTAAGCTTGGCTTAATATTTTATTGATCCTTTCTTTTATCCACCATTGCTACCAATTTATATTCCATATAGTGCATGCAGTCTCTCCCTAGTCTCCTTTTCATTCTTGAGATCCATAATTTTTTAAATGTCCCAATCATGAATATTATCATAAATTTCATGTCGGGCCTATGCATCCCATTGGCGATATTGTTTTGAAGGGGATTTAATATCATAACCATTTATCACAATTTTTAGAACTTCATATTCACGAGAAAATATTTCTAATTTCACCTTCTCTCTCCATTTTGGAAAATATGAAGAATTTATCAAAGTAGAAGCTTGATATCCCATGATCTATTCTCGAGGGGTTAAAATTCACTTGGAGATAACCGAATTTGATACCACTTGTTGGAAATGCAGATCAATACTGAGAGGGGGCGTGAACTAGTAGTGATGGCTCTTTTACATTTTTTACTGATCAATTTTTTACTTAAAAATTTATCATTTGTAGCACATGAGGAGAGGTTAATGCATCAAAACACAAGAGAGAACCATAAAAAAAAAATCAAAACATGAGACACCAACAATTTCTAGTGGAAAACCCAAAGGGAAAAAACCACCCACTATTGTTATGTTAGTGCTCATTCTTTTATCATAAATAAATAAAATCATTACATTTTAAAATGACCTCCACCAGCTAGGAACCACTACCCATTTGAATAGTATTATTGGACGCCATCAACTAGGAAGTCTCTACTCACACGACTTTGCAAATCACCACCTACTGGAAGCCACCACTCACAATAAGTCTCTCTCAACCACCACTGGATTTAGATTTCACTCCCTAAATATCGTTTTGTTGGCCACCACCAACAAGGAGGAACTACCCTTTGTTTTTTATCCACTACTGAATGGAGGCCCCAACCTCCTCAAACTCTTGGAGCCACACTTTCATTAATTTTCAAGATAAGCTCCAGGGAGAACTTCACAACTCAAAAACAACATGTTGTTCCTCTTTGGAATATAATAAATATGTCCAAGAAAAAACTTTTCATATAAAACAATATTACGATGAATGCACTAGCAACAAAAATACACTAAATGATCTTATATCATTTCTTACTCTATCTCCTCACTCTTTAAATAATATGTTGGTTGAAACATGCTTCTTCTACCTTCTGCAACTTCTGCAAATTGCTTCATATTTTCTGCATATTGTTCCTCACATCTTGCTCATTTTTCTCTTCTCACACACTTCCTCAACCTCACAATACATCCAACAAACCTCTCCTATAGAGAACTTCCTCTCTTAAATAGTTTTCCAAAGTGATTAAAACAATAATTATAAAAGAGTACAAAGCTCAACAACTATGTTCATACACTCTTGAATTGGTTTGATATTTTGAACAATGTTCCTCCTTAACTTGATCCTCATTGATATGCATTGAATGAGGGATAATTTCAACTTTAACCACTTTATAGATGAAGAGAAATGTTTCACGAATTTTTCAAGCAAATACCATGTGAAAATACAATATAAAATACCCATGAAATTAATTGAGTGTGCACACAATTCAAAAATTCCACCTACAACTATTGTCACTGGGATAGAACTGGCTCCCAAGGAAGATTGTAGCTTGGGTAATATGGACATCCTAGTGATGGTATTGTTATGTTCGCTCTGTTCATAACTACCTCCCAAAGAAGATGCCTTAACACATGAAGTTTTCATCCTTCCTTCACCAAAGTTATAGTTCAGCTTCAGGACATTGACATGTATACTTAGACATTGTGATAACCATAGAAGATCGTACATGAAAACTAGTACAAAGCATAGAAGACATCATTGCAAGGAAAACAATGCTAATTGCTTGTTGAAATCAATGCCAACAAAAATCTACCCATCAATGGTTACATAAATAATTCTAAAATGATTTAATGTATTAAATGACAAAATCAAGATTAAAAAATATGAGACTCTTAATTAATAAAGAATAACAAAAATAACGCACAATAAAATATTCAATCATACAAGGTAACTTAACATAATTTAAATCCTTACTAAATGACCATGGCATCAATTCAAGTGTATAATAATTTGCAACTGCGAATGAATACACAAAGAAATATTTAACTAAAAATTTTCCTTAACTCTAAGAGAGTTTTGAATTTAGCTTGAACTAATTCTAAGATACAATCCTTCTTTCATCATTTTAGAGTCAAAAATATTGTTTCTTAAAGAATCGTCCCTCTATTCATTATCATTACAATCCTAAGATTAGTCTATTCATAAAACATATAAAAACTAAAAAAATGATAACAATAGTCCGAGTAAGATGAATCTAGTGATTTTCATGTTTCTAGATATGCATGTATGCCATAAGAGGAAACCCACTTGTTGATAAATCTCAGGGAAGCTAAATTAGGTGATTTATCTTAAATTGATAATTGCTTCTGCTATCTTATTACTTATCTTGATTAGCTTCTTTTTCAACTTTATTATTATTGTGTTCTTATCATCAAACAACTACGAAACAATAAAACAATGATACAGGAGGACACAACATATAGGCTATCATCCAGGGCCAAAACCTCTCCTCTTGAGAGGAAAACTCACAAGAAATCATAGCTTCTTATAGAACTTCAATTGAATAATTCCAAGACCTATGAACCTTTACCAAGACCCCTCCAAGACAAATTCAACCTTCCTTCTTGATGAACTTTATTTACACACCTTCCAGAAACAAACTTTGACCTTCCAACAACTTCAACCTTTAGAAAACATTTCTGCAACTTCAACCTAGTAGCTTTAGCAAATTCAACCTGACAGATTCACATCTACAACCTTTCACAACTTCGACCTATTTTTAGCTTCACAACTTCAATGCAAATTCACAAATTCGATGCAACTTCCCAGCTTCAATGCAGCTTCACAACTTCAATGCAGCTTCACAACTTCAATGCAGCTTTGAAGCAGCTTCACAGTTTCGACTTAGATGCAGCTTCACAGTTCCATCTTGTCCAGTAACTATAGAAACCCTAACACAAGAGAGAGAGAGATGCCCAAAAATTTGATCTTTTTCTTCTTCTTCGTTTTCAACATTTTTCTAGCTTCTATCTTGAGGAGATCGAACTTGCTTGAGAGTGTGTCCAAATGAGGCTGAGTTCATTTTTATATAAGGCTTTTGAGGGGTACAATTTTTTTACTTTAGGCTGACTTGTCCCTTCATGTAGACCGACTTGATATTTGTGCCATGATGAGGTCTTGGAGGGTCTTTTGACTCTATTTTGACTCAAATAAATTTTCTTTACAATGTGTAACATGCCCAAGAAGGGTCTTTCATCATGACAATGACTCTTATGAGTTGTTGACATAATGACAAGCCCTAGAAGCACTCAATGGGTTCTTGACCTAAAACTAAATTTCCCTTGAGCATGAAACCCATATCTCAAGAATAATAAAAATAAAATTATTTTTCTCTTTACATCAAATACATAAATAATGATTACATATGCCATTATGAAGACTGAACCTAGTTACATATTTCAACACCATTGACCAAATAGGTCATCACACTTTTGAATGTAGGGGAACTTGTTTTGATCCATTGGTACACTCAAGTTCTATTTAATCGCTCTATAACACTGAGTGTAATGTTCAATCTTTAGAGTTAGCTACATGACTCTATCAGTCACTTTGGTTTCATTAACATCGATCTTATAGAAGTGTCCCCATTCAACAAAAAGTATTTGTTTTATATGCTCTGGTCACTTATCAACATTTTGTTTGAATTCCACTAACACCTCCTCAATTGGAGAGATTGTCAGCTATGACTCTCCATCTTATAATTCCATATAGTTGGATGTCTTTATTAGTTCCTTGATTCTTGTTTTCTTTGAATATTTACAAATAGGGGTTTTCCTTGGAGGAATTTTACCTACAACCACTACATTTTAAGAATAGTTAATCTATTCCTATCACTAAGAAATTATCTTGGCTAAAGAAACGGTAAAGTTGTGAAATTGAGTGTACTTGATGTTAATAAACTTAAATTGAATATGTTTGTTGGGAATTGAATGAGAAATCAAACAATTTGTTCTCTATGGCTAATAATCAAGCTGCATAACACTTCAAAGTGTAGGAGTAAAAGAAATTTGCCTTCAGTGCTTTGAAAATATTTCTTTGTCATGTTTTACCATTTCCATCAACATTCGAGGGAAAGATATGAATTTTCACTCTTTCAGTGGATTTAGGGAAAATCTTGACAACATAATACTCTCAAGAAGGATCAACACACTTTATCCAGTTCATCGAGCTTCATCCTTTTTCTCAGGTTTAGTTATGATAATTTGGAGCATTCTACCAAACATTAATCATTAGCCTTTAGGAGAAATCTTTGAGTCAAAACTCTTGAACATACATATGACGGTCTATAGTGTATGAAAGATGACATGGATGATGAGCCGACCAAAGTCCACAAAGAAATTTTTTATGTGATCAATGATGTGGACTATGCATATATGACATAAATTAGATATGCATGGTGGGATCAATAGATGATATTTAATATTTCTTGAGGATATCAATGGATATTACATCCTATCATCACTTTGATATAAGGTTCATCAACATAGGTGAAAAAGGTTACATTTAATTTTTGGTACTCAAAGGATTCACCAAGTTTTTATGGGTTCATCGATGATTAGTGAAATATTTGTTGTTTGTAATCATAATTCCCAAAGTATTTCATTAAACATCAATGGATTCATTTTCAAATTGTAAAAAAAATTAGTGAAAAACCCTTTATCTACATAGGATGACATGGAGTGTATAGAAATATGATGTCGATGATGACATGTGTAAAATCCATGGGAAATTTTTTATGTGGTTGATGACATTGACTATATGAAAATATTATGTAAACAAAGTCCACATGGAAGTACCCAACATGTGATATTTAATAATTTTTTATGAAATATATTACTATAATGTCTTTTTGGCACTTTGTTAGAAGGTCCATCAACATCGGTGCAAAATTTTGCATTTATATTTGGTACTCAAAGGATTCTACTGAATGTTGATATCTTCATCAATAATTGGTGGATCTTTGTGCGATGTTTTCATGATAGCCAAAAGATTTAACCAAACATCAATGGTTTCACTGGAAATTAGCATAATATTTTGTGTTATTATTAGCTCACTCTAAGAATTTTGTTGAATTCCAAAAAAAATTTCATTGATTGGTATAATCCTTGTGGATATGGTCATTGTACTTATAAGATTTTGTTGATTGTCGATGCTTTCATTCAAATTTTAACAAATTTTTGGGATTTGGTTTCTTTATTTAATGTTTTGGTTTTTTCTTATTTATCAAGTGAGGAAAGTAATTTTCTTGGGTTTTCTCGTATTTTTCAAGTTCAAAATAGAAGAAAACAAAAGTGAATCCAAACAAAATGTAAAAGAAAATAATACAGTTCCTAGATAAAATAGGCATGGCAATGTTAAAAATGAAACAAAATATGGTGTAAATATGATGAAATATGGTGGAACTATAAATTTTGAGAAAATTTTAAAGAGTGTCTTCAGTACTCAAAAAATGGTGATTCACTAGATAGATTCTTGATCCTTCATAAATAAGTCTTTCTATCAAGGTTACCTTCATCCTTACTTGTGTTCTTAAGGTTACCTTCATCCTTACTTGTGATCTTAGACTAGTGCATGACTACAATGGGGAGAAATGGATTGAATTGATTCATTATCTAACTTTCACCTTATTACAAAGTTACTCATAGAAAAACTAGAGGATTCACCCTTTTTTTTTTTAATATTACCATAGATTATTTCCTCAAACTAGTATCCTCACATAACTAAGATCTCACCTACTTGAATATGAGTTGTATCATGCTTTCCTACTACCTTTTCAATCTCTTGGCGTTGCTCCACTACACATCAATATCCATAGACTTAATGGAGTCATCCCAACATCACAAGCCTTGCTTTACTTTCAACAAGTTTCTTATATCCTTGGAAAATATATCTACATTTCCTTGTGACCTATGCATCTACATCTTTTCCCTCTAGTCTATTTTCTCTTTCAACTTTTCCATTTTTTGTTAAATTTATCGAGCTTTCAGGAGGAGAGTATTCATTTGTATTTAACCCATCCAAGAGGGAGGTGGTGGCATCTAGAAACAACAAGGATGATTTTCAATATTTGATAATAATATTAGTTGAGCAGTGGTAATAGATGCACATTTTAAAAGGTGACATTTATGTATTTAAACAAACCTTTAGAAGATGTTGGGAGTATTCTTTCTAATGTGAGAGATACTTCCAAAAATTTTATGAATAGAGGATTGAGAGGACTTGTTTGAATCAAGAAACCCAAAATAAGTGCCACTCTTTCTCACCCACGCCTATATATATACATTGTTATGACCTAAGATCACCAAGTGTACCATGCTCATAACATCAACTTAAATATTCTATTTAATCACACCTATGTATATGTGTCCACATATGCCATAAGGAAAACGACCATTCAATGAAAATTCAAGTAATAAAGAAAGTAGAAAAATACATTTTGTACAAAAACATATAAAAAGAAAAATGAAATTAAAACTATGCTTGAAATTAAAATACAACTGAAAATCACAATGATAGGAAATTAACAAGGAAAATATTCTAAAACAATAAAATATGAATGTTAAGAGATGTGTTCATCTTAAAATTTATGCAACCTCTCATAAAAGATTGATCCTTGTTCAATATTTCCTAATTATAATCATTAGTTTACTTAATTCTAGATGTCAATACTAGCGTGAAGGTAAATTATTGAAGCAAGGGAATATTCTTTAATTTGTTTTTAATTTATACACATGACATATTTATGAAATTAAAAGCTAGCTAAAACCAAGTCAAGTTTGAAATTAAAAAACTAAGCAAAAGACATTATTCAAAAAGAAGAAAATTCTATATAACAAAAACAACAACCTAATCAAATCTATGATGTTTTTTATTCAAGAACCCAAAATAAGTTCACATCTTATTTTAAAAAGAAAAATTATATCACTCCTACTCTAACCTACAACAGTTATGCTACTATTATGTGAAATCATAGATCCAATGTAACCATTTAACTACCTCATTATTAATTAACACGGAAAAATTTAGAGGCAAAATCTCAACAATTGCCTATTTTTGCGCCATTTAAAAATTATTTTCCCATTTGATTAAAAATTCTCCTATTTTTACATAGATATGATTAAATTGGTAATATTCGCCACAAATTTATCATTTTTAATAGTAAATTACATATTATTTTATTAAATATTTTCCCACACTATATCTATAATTTCCCAGAAAAAAATAGTCATATACCATACATAAGTATAATATTTTAATCCTTAAAAATTTGTGTAAGTGTGAATAGTTGAAGCATTAGGTAGTGTTTGATGTAAAGAACTAAAACATTATGAAATTGACTCAAAATAGAAAGCATTATATACTTATTCTCTAGCAAAAGATAGCTCCAAGAGGACTTTAGCGCTATAATAATAATAATAAAATTGGCAATATTAGAATATTGAAAAGGTGACTGATGTACCTAATCATGGAGATTAACTTGTGATTCTAAAACAAATATAACTCATAATGGTTATAGATCATCTTTTCATCTCCTTTAATATGCATGATGATGGGTAGGCTATTTGTTGTTCTTCCTCTTTACGCACGCCATGCAATGTTTCTTGTATCATTGACGTATGTTGGAAAAGATTAGTAGTTTTAGGGTGTATGGGATAAATGCATAATACATTGGTGCTGAAACCCATTTTTGAGAAATAAAAATAGTCATTAAAATCAGGGTTATCATAATCAAATTTTATTTCGTTGTATTTAAGAAATTTTGATTCCAAAGAGTTTTCAGAAATTGGCACATTCAATGGATTGTTATTATCAATCTCTCTTATTGAATGAGGTTTGGTAATATTCCTTCTTTCCTTTATCTCTCGGTGTTATCCTCAAAAGAAAATCCCACTCTACAGTAAGTTGGTGGAACTTTTTGTAAGTGATATTTAAAAAAATGTATGCATATGTCATACAAATTTTCAAATTCTGAAAATGTTTTGATTTTTTCAGCAATAGATTTTTTATATACTACAATGTATTGATTATTTTCATGATCTTCAAAGTGAAAATATGATATAATTTCAAAAATAACTTGAATAGTTTGTCATTTTTTAAGGTTTTAAATTTTGCCAAAAATTCATTTATTTTAATGACAAAATACAATTCAAAAATCATGTATTTTTCACCCTCTTTTATCTATTTATGATTCTCACTGGAAGATACATACTGTCCTTTTTTTAATGCTAGTTTATCAATTAAATCTATAACCTTAGAAATTGATTATTTGTTAAATATTATTTTGAAATTGTAATTAAAAATACTACCATTATGGTTTTCTGTAAAATTGGATTGTAAAGTAAAAGAGACATGAAGATCAAAATGTCATGTCTTTGTGGCTGAAATGATTTCTTCATGTTGGGAGATCGCTGAAATCTCATTGTGTAAATCTAGAATATCACAATACTGAGAAATAACTTCCTGCAAATTGGATACCTTTGCACTTTCTAGGTTATCTTCTTCTATAATATTTTCCACATCAATACTTCCCACATTACTAGCTTCATCAAGGGGCAGGAGCATGCCTTTCGGTGATTTTAATTCCCCTAATGGTAGCTATAATTAATCTATTTCAGAAAATAATGGCAGTGATATGTTAAGTGGTAATAATTAGGATGTTGGGAATTTTCTGTGTGTCAAAGAGAAAAAAATTATTCTTCAAGGATAAAGATACAGTACTCAAAGTAGTGGATGATTTCTTGACTTGTATGCCTATGATTTTCAGGAAATCTACAACATACTTCATGATATTTTTATGGAAATAATCCAAGTTTCATTTATGTTCCTATGGATTTTTTCCAATTCACTACAAATATATTTTTAATCATTTTCTTCTTGATTACCATTAAGAAGTTCTAGCGAAGGATAGCTTGTCTCATTATTCATCAATGATTTTTCTTCTTTTAGAAGAGAAAATATATATGAACTCAAGTAAAAGGTTCAAATATAGGGGTTTTGTTATTGTCACTTAATATATCATATGTATGTAAATCCGCTATTAAGAAATCATCATAAGATTCATCTTTCCTTTTCTAAATTTTAGTAAGTTCAAAACATAATTCATCATAGTCATAATTATCACATCCATTTAAGCAAACTTCCATAAAATGTTTCTAACTATAAATTGATCGAATTGGTAATGTTATATATTGGGAATGAGTTTGGTCTTTCAATATGAGGGTTAAAAACCCACATACTTCATTATCTTGAAAAAATTTAAGATTGCAACATGCATGATTAAACTCGCTAAGATACCTAAATGCAGATGTATACCCATCACCATCGATTTCATTTTTAGATGAGAGGTATATTATCTTCTTTGAGATACTATGTAATGGTATTAGGAGACTAAAAGAATGATCCAATAAGGGAATATGAAGAGGGGAGATTGACCATTAATTCTTTCTTGAACAATAGATCCACGTTGACCATATTTTCATCCTAGCCCTCCCACTAGCACCAATTTTGTTGAGGGCTTTAGATTCCCAGTACTTAATAGTAGGGATTAAACCCAAGGATGAGGCCCAATCAAACTCCTCCCTATTTTATTTTGAATTATCCTTCGGTATAAAGTCTAACAACTTTTACAATGGGATTTGTGAATTAGTTAAAAGTGCATTTCTATTCTTTTATTTTTTAATGATTTATCAATGCGAGAAAGAAAATTAATCTAATATTTTTTGGAGAAATATTGTCACTAAAAGATAACCTAAAGAACAATGAATGAAAGTGATCACCATAGAAGCATTACTACATGGTCACCTTCATGTAACATAAAATAGGAAAGAAGAAACCTTTTCTCCGAGAAGATAACTTTTGAAAACAATGGCTAGAAATAACTTGATAGTTGTAATTTGTTCTTTTAAGAAATAATTCTACAAAATGATACAACTACCAAGATACTCCTAGGAAACAAACAATGGTTTTCCATTTACTCCATCATTTATTGCATAATTCTAAAATGATTTAATGTGTAAAATGGAAGAAACAATATTACAAAATATGATAAACTAATTAATAAAGCACACAAGAAATAGCACCCTATAATTTATTCAATCATACAATATAAGTTAGTAGAATTGAAATCCTTACTAAATCCATATAACATTAATTCAAGGGGAGAGTAATTTACAACTAAGAATTAATACATAGAGAAATCTTTAGCAAAAAATGTTCCTCGACTCCAAGAGAGTTTATGAATTTATCTTGAACTAATTTCTAAGCTACAATACTTATTGCATCATTTTAAAGTCAAAAGACCCTTTCTTAGAGAATCAACCTTCTTTTTATCATCATTACATTGCTCAAAATAGAATCTTTAGAAAATATATGAAAACTAGGAAATTGCTAACAATAGTTTAAGTCAATATGACTCCATTCATTTTGGTGTTTCCATATTTTCATGTCTTTCGTCAAAGGTAACCCACTGGGAGAAAAATTCCTATTTCTTTCCGCCATAGGGGAAATTCTACTAATTCATTGGTACACTCAATTTTTCTTTACTCGCACTATAGAGATGAGTGTCCAAAAGCCAAACCATTCATTCACCAAACACAAAACATGTTCTTTCTTCACACATTTTTCGCTCTTGCATGTTAGAGTCCTCATTCATTTGATATATATAATTATGCATGTGGTCCAGAGAGCTGACCATGAACCAACGATCACATTCATATGACCATGTTCAAACCCAAATGCTTAGACCATGCCATTAAAATTTGTTTCATGGTCCTATATGACCATGCCTTGTGATTGGGTCTTTAATGTTAAAATTTTAGGTAGCTCGGAAGTTATTTCCGAGAGAATGAAACCCACCAAAGGAAGTATGCTGGGAAATTTACCCAAAATTGGGGTTTTGGACCCAAAACAGTGGGTTTGGGATTTATTCTAATGGGTTGAGAAGCTAAAAGCCGAAATATCCAAAGGTTTCCTAAATGACCTAAGAGAAAAATATAGAAATAGTTAAAGGAGAGGTTCATTGTGTACAAGAGAGATGTGACTTCTCCTGTGCAAGTGTCATATCCCCAATTAAAATTTTGACATGGAAATTCCAAATTTTGGCGATTAATATATATATTTAGCTAAATAAAATTAGGAGAAATAAGTTGTAGATATATTTAATAAATTTTGGAGAAAAGACAATGGTTGAGAATTAGGAAAAGAAGAAAAATTAAAGTTAAGTTGTGGAATTACCAAGCATATAAATTGAACCATGGGAAGGATCAACCCATGGTATGGGAAAATTTGAACCATGGTATGAGGAAGTGAAAGAAAAAATAAAAGGAACATTGAGGCCTAATTTTGATCATTCTGGTTTTGGAATTTCATTTCTAAATTGGAGGGAGGTTTGTTGAGATTGCAACAAGATGATGAGCTTAGTGGAAAGAAGTCGCCTTCACTAAGTGGGCCTGCAGGCTATTTTTGGCGCAAAGTCTATTTTTAGACATATGGATCATGTTCTATGAGTTGCAGGATGCTATTTGTGGATGGTTGGTCAAGTCGGAAAAAATAGATGGACTTCTATTTTTAGACATATTGGGCGGCATCTATTTTTAGATTTCCAATCTAAAAATAGATATGTCGAATATTATTAGCTCTTAATAATATTTGGACTCTAAAAATTATCTTATCCTCTTGGAGCACTTCAGTTAAGTGCACAGATGTGGCACATGCAGCTGACAGAAGGAATTACGCTATTCCTGAGGGTTTAGTGGAGCTATTGCATGGAGACTTCAGTTAGAACTCATGTGACAGAGTTTGGTGGAGTTGATTGAGGAATTTAGTGGAGTTGTATTCAGTTTAACTCAGTTAAACATAGTTGAGCTAGTTGTATCTAGTCTAACTGATTGATACACTAGTGAGAGTGGTGTGAATTAATTCACTAATTATTAACTCATAAATCAACTAAAGAATACATCAATTAACTTCAGTGCATGGACAGTTTCAGTGGAGACCAGTGGAGAGGTAGGTGAAAGAGCAAGTGTGACTATCAGTTGTGACCATACTGGTGCATGAGTTTGCACCAAACATTGATGGAGATGCCAATGAGGATTGTGCAGTGCATACTAGGTGGATTCAAACTCAGATTGGGCCATTATTCATCTTGGATTGCGCAGTAGAGGCAGGCTAACAGGTGGAGCAGATTGGAGCATGTGTTTTGTTAGATCTGAGCTTGTGTAGTGTGTAACAATTGGAGATTGTACTGAGAGATTGTGAGGAGTTTGTACAATGATTGTTACATGATCTCTATCATTATAATATACAGATAGTTGGGGGTTTTCAGCTTTAAGCTTTCCCATAAATACTGTGTTTATATGTGTGATTGTTTAAGGTTTTAATGTGCGCATGCGATTGTTTATATTTCCGCAAATTGATGATCAATAGTAGAAGAGGTTATGTATTATGCATGAAGCTCAAATAGTGTGTGATCAGGATAATATCGGTGAATAATTTAACAGTTATTCAAATTTCTACAAGGTTTTCTTAAGTTGTTGAGCTAAGTCAACCAATGTTGTTTAGCACAGGGATTTCCAAGCGGAGAATCCCAAATCTATTTCGATGAACTGAAAGTAGCATCTTGGGAGAGAAAACTTGGAGTTGATTGGATATTTATTTTCATGCATTTTATTTATTTATTTCATCTCTACAACAAGTAGGTCATTTTTTGTTGAAGCAATGAATGCAATCTTGTGTCGGGAAATAACTGGAATTTTGCTCTATCTTTTCAACATTATCTTTAAGTTATTTCTCAATTATTTTTGTGGAGCATATATATATTTTCTTGTGGGATGCATGGTTGGGAAATGGGTAATTTCAATTGATTTTTGGGTAATTTCGGGAGGTTGGAATTAGCCCAAAATATTTATGGGTTTTGTTGGTCTTGGGTTGGAGATCATTGTCCTAATTTTTCAGAATTTTTGGAGCATATTTGAGGCCTCAAATATCAGTTTTCCTCTAGCAGCAACAATAATAAATTTTTGTTAGAGTGTGCAGTTAGTGAGCCATTTCAGCGTGGATTTTTCTTCATTATCACCTAGGTTTTGTGTGTTTTCTTAAGCAAGCCAAGGTTCCCACATTCCACTAAATTTTATACTCAGATTCTCATTAGATATTTAATAAAATGGTTCAAATCTATTATTTATACTCAACAATGTTCTAAACTTGTTGTTCTTTTGGAGTTTTAGATTACATGTTTATTTGTTTGTTGTATCTAGTTCATGTTTTTAAATTTGACTGTATTTCTCTAATTATAACATTACATTGGTATTTGAGCATGTTCTTAGTCATTTGTTGGCTCTATAGCATGTCATGACTGGATTGTAACACCTTCCTCCCACATATACCCAAGTAACCAGCCAACCGGGGAAAACATGTGACGAAGAGTTACTATGATATGATTCAACCTCCTAGATCAACTTAAGGAAGTGGAATCGACACAAGAAAACTTTACTAACTTTCCTTAAGAGCTACAGGACCCATAGAAACTAAACCACACCTCCATGTGCCCAAGCCCCAAGTCAAATTTTATTTTTACTGAAAAAACCCCAGTCGCTCCCATGAAATGGGCATGCATGTGACTGGAACCCTCCAGTAGCTCCCACAATTCTTGCAAGGGATAGATTGCAGTCTTTTTCAACCATTTATGTGTTAGAGACTGCGATATTTAAGAAACTTTTTCAAGGCTAGTCTCCAACCATTGCCCAGAACTTGATGAGAATTTTCAAGCCAATGAAAGAAACCAAGAAAAATAATCTAAGACAAAACTTGATCAAGGAATTGACCTAACCAATTCCAACCATGATAGTCATTTTGTCAAACATATCACAAATATGAAATCTACATGTTTCAACAACAGATCTGAGCATAGGGTTCTCATACTTATCTGAAAATCATCAAGAAGGATTGATGCCTTCTCACATTAGTTGCATTATCATCTATTAGGTCATTCATTCATTATTGTTTCACATACTAATAAAAACATGATGAGAGACATATATCATAATTGTCATAAAACATGCTTATAATCAGCAAATAACTAGAGATATATCAACGAGGATATAACCATTAAAGCCACATAACATCAAGTAACTTTACTCATGAAAATACCAAGGGAGAAATAGCTCTTATTAACATATTCAAATCCAACCAAGTCAGGGACTTCCATGTACCACCTGATCATAGATTAGGTTGAACCAAATATTTCTTTCAGCCAGTCACCCCTGTGCCATATTCCAAGCATGAATGTGGGATCTCATGAAACACATCAAGCACAACCAAACAAGGGATTCCAAAGGCCAACCACCTTAACGCTCGACCAATGATTCCACCTCACGGTCAGACATCACTAACCATCACCAGATCTATCTCTAGCCAAACTATCCAAGGATCCAAAGTGTTTGTTCCAACCAACACTCTGGGACTAGTTACTCAACCCACAACTGATGCATGGCTCCAGAGATTTTTTCAAACCATCGCTCCAGGACTAGTAACTCAACCCACCAAGGGCTCCAGAGTGTTTTTCCAACCAAGGCTCCAAGACTAGTAACTCAACCAATGTTGTTACAGGGCTCCAGAGTATTTTTCCAACCAAGGCTCCATGAACTAATAACTCAACCCATAACCAAAGGAACATGAGAACCAAACGAAAAAAAAAAGTAAAACCCACAACACCATGGCTATCTAGGAAATGGAAAGGCTAGGAAAATCCATCGTTAATCCAGGAAATCCTACATGCCAATGATAGATCATAACCAGGAAACCACATCCATGTACCATGCATGTCAAAAATATCAAGGAAACCATACTTGCAACTTGATACCTGTAAATAAATCCAACTCTAGTCGTTGATCCTGATGTCCTCTTGTGCTTTCCTGCTTTTATTTTGCCTTCTTGCTCCAAATTCTAAGTAAGCCACACCCCTCCAAGAGTGCTCCAAGAAAAATCTAAGTGTCCAAGTGTATAAGAGAGAGAGAGAGAGAGAGAATAGAGAGATATCCACCATAGAACTAACAAAATTCTACGAACTTATCCTCATAAGCCTTTTTATCAACGCGACCTATATTTTCTTCACTTTCCATTAGTTTCCTTTGATTTCCCCTCACATGCAACTTGTGACCTATCACCTTCCTTTTCTCCTAATTTCCATTATTTTCATAAATAGAATTCCAATTAATGCCTCATACCTTTCCAATAACTTTTCCATTTTCTTTGTCAGTTTCCTTTAACCATAATAAACCGAATTGACACCCACTAAGATGTTTTTCCCACCATTCAGCTTGGAATATGTGTCCCGTGACCTTGGTCTTATATATTTATTTTTTACATGGATTTTTAACCAGGTTTGTTACAGAACCCTCCCCCTTGGGTGAACACCATCCTCGGTGTTCAATGAAACCTACAACCAATAAGACTGCTGATAGAAAAACATACTTCCCATGCAACTTTATAACATAGCTCATTGGAGTATTTACAATGAAAAACCTACTGAAACCATGACCAATCATGACAAACATAATGTTTACTAGAGCTTAATAAAACTACTCATTACAGTATTTACAATAACAATCACATTTGCTTCAACCATAAAATAATCATACGGTTTATGGAGCTTTATAAATCTAGCTCAATACAAAATTTACAATAATATACACATATACACATATGCACATTTCTCAGCCAGAAAATAAAATAATACGACGCCTGAATTTGCAAAAAGGGAATCCAAAGGCTCACACCTCCACCCTCAAAGTAATATTAAGATTCACCTCCTTCCTAGGAAAGCCAGAATCCACTTCCAAAGTCAAAGTTGCATCTAATGTCCTGCGCTACAATCATGCACCACTTTCCCTCTAAGTGAATGGTTACCAGCTCATTGTTCCAGGGCGCACTCCCAATGTGCATCTGATTTCATCTAGAAATGACAATGACAAAAACAAATCCATCCACAACCCGACCTTTCCTTCTCTACTACACAGTCCCTCTAGAAATCTGGTCACCCCCTTTTGTGCAATCACACACCTTCCAAGTTTCATTGGAACCCCCATCCCAGGAAGTCCATCCCTTGGCAAGGTTTCCTCACATCAAAATATCCAAAAACCAAGGCATATCCTTGCTTCAAAACCATCATACCGGTCATAGCGTGCTCATGGAAATCAATGGAAACTATTGAGTACCATTGTCCCACAATGGCCTTATTCTTGAAGTTCTTTACTAGCATACTGCTGCATGTTCCAATTCCTTTTACTGGTGCTTCTAGTTCTTATAGTCAGTTTAAACCACCCAATTGGTCATTTCCATGCTTTCATGTACCAAGCACATAATAGAAATTTCACATACTTTGTCGAATTGAGGTGGCATTCATGTCGTTGGATTTTGAACGAAGAGCTCTTCTACTTGAGATAGGTTTCATTGAATTTTGAGTGAAGACACTTTCTGGAGTGGTTTTACCCAATGCACTGTGAGGAATCCTGTATTATAAGATTCTTCCAATCAAATTTTTGTGTTTGGTTTAGTTTCCCTTACGGCAGGTCAACTTCCCATGTTTAGAATGTAAATCTTTGCTACACTACCTTGGAATATTTACCCAATATGCACCCTCTACAAACATCGTCTCACTTGGTGCTCAGTTCTCGACATACCTCATTAGTGACCCATCAATAAATTACACTTGTAATTCTATCTACTTCCTGTTACAACAAGTCAAACTAGTTGTTTGATCAAATCATCATGTATAAACATATCACATTCGGTTAGCTCAAAACATAACCATCATAGATCAAAATTATAAATCATGTGTAACCATCATAAATCGGATTAATATATCACATGCATAATAAAACTGAAATAAAATACCGACACTTATTCTTCGTCGATTCTTACTTTTGCCTTTGTTATTTCTATACACACACATGATCGGTTGCCACACCCGGAAAGCACCAAGTGTCTTTGCTTCTCTTCAATCACATACACATGAACACAATGTATATCATGACACATACATCCACACATGGCGTACAACACCATACAATACATAAATCTACATCTAGTGTATATCAGAACACAATACATACACCTACACTAGGTGTACAACACAACACATACCTACACCTTCACTTTGTTTAAACACAATACATATATGTAAATAGAGTACAACACAACGAATACACATGTCATGATACCACAAATACACAATGCATATACAGAGTACCGCATGCCCACAACACATCGTGTACGAGATGCACACAATACCATATGTACACCAGTACCATATGTACAACATGTACATCGTATCCCCTATACATAACACCACCTGCATAATGTGTGCACAACATCACATGTACACGACACCACCTGCACAATGTGTACGCAATTCCACATGTAAATCGTGCCACCTATACAACGTGTACACAATATCACATGTACACAGCACAACATGCATGACACACATGTACACAACGCCACATGCATGATATGTAAGTAACACCGCTTGCACACCACACCACATGTACAACATTTACACATCACCACATGCACACAACGCCACATGTACAATCATGCACAAAAAACCACATGTACAATCATGCACACAATACCATTTGTACAAAGCACCACATGTACAATATGCACACAACACCATAATTACATAGTACTGCATATACAACATGTACATAGCACCATATGTACACAACATCGCATATCCAACATGCAAATAGCACCATATGCACACAACATCGCACATCCATCATGCGTGCAATACAATATGTACGCAACACTGATATCCAACATGTACATAGCACCATATATACCCATCACTGCATATGCAATATGCACACAACACCATATATACAACAGGCACTCAACATGATAGGAACAATCACCGAATATAAAATATACATAACAGGGCGGAAACGTGAACCTGGGTTACACTTTTGTGAGAATTGCGGGTTGAAATTTTTTTTCGGAAATAGTTCGGCCGAACATTTTATCGAGTTCGGCCGAACTATGAAATAGTTCGGCCGAACTTGTTTTTAAAGTTCGGCCGAACTCGTGATTCCGTTTAGCCTGACGGCTTACTGACGGCGCGGGCAAACAGAATTTTTGCCGGAGATTGGAAAACCGACAACTAAAGTTCGGCCGAACTTTTACATTTAAAATAGTTTGGCCGAACTATTTTCTATAAATAAATCGCCCGCGAAGCTATGTGGTTTATTGTTCCCGCGTTTTCTCTGTCGCTATTTCTCCCGCGTTTTCTCTGTCGCTGTTGCTGTCGCTGTTTCTCGTCACCGCGCTGGTGTTTGCCACGGTCGTCCTCGTCGCTGCGCTGGTGTTTGCCACGGTCATCGGGTATTACGAATCTGATATATCGTTATGTATGTTTAGTTTTTTATGTAAATTTTTAGTCTCCTCGTAATCTTTGCCAAAATTATTCATAATCTTATCAAAATGTCTAGATTATTCTGTAAATTTTTTTAAGACTGCGACTTACTTCGGCACCAACTCAAATGAAAACTTGACATCGCCTCCTTCCCAGCGCACAACTTTATATTTTGACATAAGCCTGCTTGGCTCCACGACATCAAGCCTGATCTGATCCATTCCCAAGACACACAGTGATTAGATTTTCACATATTTTGACATAAGCCTGCTTGGCTCCACGACATCAAGCCTGATCTGCTCCATTCACTGCAAAAGTTTTGTGGAGTTAGGAATTTTCTAAGGATAATCTAGTGTAGTGCTTGTGTGGCAATGGCCTGGTCTCAACTTGCAATGCACAGTAGAGATCCAACTTCAATAGACACTAAACTTTATAAAAAAATATCTCATGGTTGTGGTACACAGTCTGCAAGGCCCTTTCACCTTTGCCATGTAGCGTGTTAATATGGTAGTCACTTCCAAACCAACTACTAGAAAATACATAAATGGAGTTCGGGTAAGAGCCATCTGGATAAAATCCTGCAGTTAAGAAAAGGAGCACAATAAAGATTTATTACTCACCTTCCTATACATCATGAACATTATCTTCTTCCTATAAATTGAGGACACCCCCTGCATTGCACTGCATATAGACGAGGAGACCTACATATGTAGCAAGCTTATTAAAAGCTCTTCAAATCCGTGGCCTATATTAACCTCAGTCTGCAACTCTCGGCCCTCTAGGGCACAGAACTAGAACACACACAGTGCAGCCTAATTGATGACTATTATCTACTGATTAGGAATTGAAAAATAACCACATTGATTGTCCTAGTCTCTTTCTGAGGTCTGTTACATATGCTACCTTTAATCTCTGTTATATAGCATATAGGTCTCAAGTTTAGGTCATCAAAACTCTTGAAGTGGCAAGGTTTCTTCTCATTATAGGTTTCATTACATCTACAGTCATGATACAGTAATTGATTTTTATGCTAGAATACTATCTGTGCCGTGTAATACATTATCTGTTCTGTTCCTGTGCTATGTAATACATTATCTGTTCTGTTCTTGTGATGTGTAATA